>CM038682.1:32822569-33343254 GCA_021605205.1 Aegilops longissima
GAACCATTTTTAAATGTCAGGGACATGTTTATGTGATATAAGAATATTATTCTGAAACAGTATGAACAAACTGTTATATCGCAATAACATTTTAATGCATGGCAAACCTCTAAAAAACCAAGTAAATTAATGTATATATGATATAAATAATTAATGTATATATGAAAAAATTGACTACATGGAGGGTGTGTAATTATTTGGCACGCCCTGGGCCTCCTCCTATTGAATAGAAACTAGCAAAAGAGGTTGTGTGTTGCAACCCAAGAAAAAAAATACCACACTTCACTAACCCAATAAGAACAGTGAGCAAGAGCGACCAGTAGTACTATAAGCAAGTGAACTGTCTACGGCGATTCTCTGTCTCTGCCGCCATGGAACTCGGTAATAATGAGCAAGTGAATGTTGTTGTCATCATGTACACCACGTCCAGATACTGGTGTGTTTGTCTGTATCTCTGTCTGTGTTCGTTCTTCGTAGTACTCCAAAAGATCACTAAGTAGTTGGGCATGCAGCTAACGATCTCGAAGATTCTGATGCATCAGCAGAAAGTTGATGAGCTTAGCTGCATCTTGTTGTTCCGAGATTTGGACTTATTCTCCGTTCTTGTCAAAATCATGAATTAGGGCTACAACATCACCCTCGTCCTCGACAAACATATTGTGCAAAATGACACAACGTGTCATCAACCGCTAGCTAGGAAGTCCCATATCATTGCAGGTCCACGAACATTTCACCAACGAGATTCGAGCACTATGAATGCCCTCCCCACATCCTTCCTAATTGCGTCTTGCATTGATGCTAAGTGGATTTGTTTGTTGCATTGGGGATTAGATTTGGTCTTCACAAAATGCCACCTACTGAGGATAGGTACCATCAGCAAGGTAGTACCCCATGTTGAACTCACGGCCGTTGATAGTGTGTAGTTGCAAGGCTGCGATTCCCCATTGCAAAGTCTCCTGAACAGGAAAGATCGTTGAAGCACATTGATGCCATCATGACAACCAGGCATTCCAAATCTATAAGTCATGTGATGCCACTGTTTCCAATATGATGGTGGCCTATTATGTGTGACATTGGATTTCTCTGTGGTTTAATGTTCCTCTTAGCCCAAGCTCTACATGCCTAGGTTGTACTGCACATCCGTAGGTGCCTCATTCAATTTGATCGAGGGAGTAATGGTGTAAGCCGCATATAGAGGTGGAGTGGTAATGTTGTTCAATCTTCTTCTTTTATAACCTCCACCAAGTAATTAATATACATTATAATCTATACAACATATATTGATGTGTTATATGTACAGTTACAATGGGACGCGCCATCTAACTAATAGGTCCTAAAGAATTTGAGACATGGGGATTCATAGAGAGTTTATTTCCGCAAATGAATTAGTTGGATGTAAATACACTAGCTATAAGATGACACCAAAAAGTAATATGTTCGATAACTTGACATTAGTCTTTATATGGTTTAACTGTCTTTCATATATATGAGGCAGTTTGAAGCTATTATTTTATCCCATGTCAAAAGTATGTACAGTCGACTAATAGATTGCTTACTTGCTTAGGTCTGCTCATAACTGTATAAGCTTGGAAGTTGGACCTGATTCACATTTTAGAGTATGTATAAAACAAAAAAGGAAAGAAACATACCAAACAAAACATAAAACATGTCAATTGTTTCTCCTATTAGAGAAGGTGGGAGGGTAGCATGCATCACACCCTTCCTTTCCATAACGAGCGGGGATTAGGAATTTCGGACATGAAGCATGGGGCAACTATGCACTATTTTTTTTCCAAAGTTAGTAGGGCCCAATCCCAAAGTGAGACGCAATGCTTAAGAATGAAGTCCGGATCGTCAGAAGCACCAGCATAGTTGTGTACACAGTTATCTCAAAAGTTAATAGCATAGAGCTAAAGCACGGCGAGTGTCCTAACTAAAAATTCGAGGAACGGAGCACGATCTCACTATATGGAAAACTCTCTCCAAGTGAAGTAGTGGGTGGCATGTCTATTCAGCCTCCTTTGCTTGTACACGTAGACAGATGCATGGTTGTTTTATAGTACAGCAAGAAGAATCCCATGGTATAGAGCATGCGATGCACAACTCTCTCAAAAAGTCCATAGAACGAAACTGCAGCGTGATGCAGCCCAAACTAAAAAAGTGGAGGGTTGGAGCACGAGATAACTATATAACTCACTCCAGGTCAACTATTGCCTGACATATTTTATCCAGCCTCTCTTGCTTGTAAACGACGACACATGCATATTGGTATGATATATCATGTAACAAATGTTTGATACTATCATCATAAGGAACCAAGTGTTCAATGATTCATCTTGTTAAAGTCAACCATGCAATTAATGCACAACATGGAAACCACACCTCGACCTGGGAATTCGACCAATGGGTACTGACGCCCATGGGCACCAGACCCGATGGGAAGCGTATGGGTCTTTGTCTTCGCCCATGGGTATGACGTTTGGGTAACCCGACTAGTCGTGGGTAACCCAATTAGTTATGAGGAACCCAATCAATTGTCTCTCAGTAAAATCTTCTTTGCACTTATCCCATGAGTCAATTTTATTTTTTATGCAAAGATAACAAGCACTCGTTGTACTAGATCTGAATGAAAATGAAAATAGTTTCAAACATCACATAATCAGCCTCTACTTCTGTATTTATTTTTCATGTCACACACATTCACAAAATTATGCAAATGAGAGACAACATCTTCAATAAAAGTTCCAACAAATTGCTCTTTCATTAATAAGTTCAATAAGGTATGGCTCATTTCACAAAAATCAACTTTAGTAGCTGGTGAAGCAATATTTGTACTAACGAATTCATCGCTACTATTACTTGCGATGTGACATAGCTTTGTATTTTCAGAAGAAGACTCCCATCAAAGTATGCACGCCCGCGTCCATGTCCGATCACCGCGTTTGGTCTGGTTTTCTTTGTTTATTTTATTTTATTGTCAGTTTTCTTCAATTTTTCCCTTTGCTCTGTTATGTTTTTATTTTCTCTGTTTTCAGTGATTTTATTTGGGTTTTCTTTTTCATCTTTATACTTTGGTTTTCTTTGTTTCTTTGCTTTTCATTTGGTTCTTTGTCCTTTTTTTGTCTTCAACACATGTCTACTTTCATTTTTATTTTTATTTATTAACTCATATAATTTTTCATATATGTTGCACATATTTTGTATACATGTAAAACAATTTTTATACACGCTTAACATTTTTCGATACTTGTTTAAATTTTCACAAAAAAATGTTCTGAATATATTTTGAAGTACAACTTGAAAGTTGTTCAAATACATGTTCAATCATATTTTGCATGATAAAAACATTTTATGGCAAAATATTTTTGGAATGTCATGAAAACGAAATTTAAACTTGAGAATATTTTTATATTAGAAATACATTCTGTTTTGAAACGAACATATTTTACATTTTTAAATGTGGCATTACATTTTTTGAAATATGTGACTTTTTGAAATTGTCTCACACATTTTACATATACATGATTAAATATTTTTTGAACACATGATTAACAGTTTGTACTTTTTTAATCATGTTATAAATTATTCGTATATATTTGAAACATTATATTATACACGTTTAACATTTTCATATGCGAAAATATTTGTTTAAAAAAGTAGTTATATAGAACAGTTCGAAATATAAACAAAAGTGTAAAAAGGAAGTAAAGATGTGATGCAAAAAAAACAGCATAACATCATCATGAATTCAGTATGACACGCAAATGGTTACCGGGCCGGTCTTGTTCGGGCTCCTTGTTTATTAAAAATGTTTTATCTCTTAAATCGTACGTCCAAATTTCGAACCATTTTTACCGTTGGATTCCTCGCGTCAAGATCCTTAAAATTAGATTCCATGTTGATAGGTTTTGATGAACATTTATTTCACCAAAAAAACCGGACAAAAACCTACTGCTTGAGCATGTTTTTTTCTTTCCGGAAGTCGTTTCCGAGAGGCACGGCCGTGCCTCTCAAGGAAGAAAATACACACGTGGCGACGGCTGAGAGGTTGCCATGTTACGCGCTATCAGCCCACCCGCGTGATCGTTGCGAGACTCCCGAAGGAGCGGTCGTCATCTAGTTGCTCCCAAGAGTACTCTTACCGTCTCTCGCCTGAAAGTTTTTGTGTGCATGTACTGTACTGGGCTGTACATTTTTAGAGCTCATTCACGCGCTGGTTGACTTTTTCTTTGTTTTGTTTTCTTATTTTCGGTTTCTTTGTTTCTTCTCTGTTTTTTTTCTTTCCACAAGTTTTCTTTGTTTCTTTATAAGTTTTTTCTATTTTTTCTTTCTTTTTTGGTTTTCAGATGTTTTCTTTATTTTCTATCTTATTTTCTTATTATTTATCTTTGTTTCCTTTTGGTTTTCACTGGTTTTTTCTTCTCATTCTTATTATCTTTATGTTTTCTTTGTTTTAATACCTATTCTTCAGGTTTTCATGTTTCTTTTTCGGGTTTCACAGTTTCGTCATCTTTTTACACTGTTTTTTCTTTTGTTTTCTTTATTACTTTTTGGTTTTCATTGGGTTTCTATGTTTTTTTGGTTTCTGCCAAATATTTAATGTTTTCTTATAGAACAAGAATATTATTTATACACATTTAACATTTATTGAAATACATGAAACATTTTTTGCACACGTTGAATATTTTTCCAAATACATTATGAAAATATATTTCAAACACATATTTTTATATCAAAATTTTTAATACACATTTCATATTTTTATTTGTATAAATTATAAAAAATTAAATAGGGTCAACATGTTTTCAAATACATGATTAACATTGTTTAAAACATATAACTTTAGTTGTCTATGATCATACATATTGACATTTGTTTGTATACATCAGGAACATTTTTATACACAATTGACATTGTTTCAAATATATTATTAACAATTTGTAAAACATTTAGTTATATGTCTACTTTTTTGCTTAAACATTTGTACACTTTTTGTATACATCATAATCATTTGTTTTACATGATTAATATTTTTGAAACACATGATTAACATTTTTTCATATACTTGTTCTGATGTCTCACTACTAGGAAAATGGCTATAGATAGGATGGACACTAATGGCGCACTGTACATGTGGTGCGCCATTACTAAATACTAATGGCGCACCATGTGTTGGTGCGCCATTAGTAAATTTTTTTTCAAAACTACTAATGGCGCATGGTGGGAGTGGTGCGCCATTACTATGTGGCGCACCACACCCACCGTGCGCCAATAGTAGTTTTGAAAAAAAGTACAAAAAAATAAAAAATATTTGTTACTAATGGCGCACCATGTCTCGGTGCGCCATTACTAGTTTTAACTAGTAACGGCGCACTGCCCACTGATGCGCCATTACTAAGTTTTTTTCAAAAAAAAAATATCAATTTTTTTTATTTTTTTTCAAAACTAGTAATGGCGCACCGTGGGTGTGGTGCGCCATTACTAGTTTAACTAGTAATGGCGCACCACACCCACGGTGCGCCATTACTAACTTGTCCCAACACCGAATGCACCCCCCTGTGGATCGCCTTTTCAGTTTTAAAAAAAATAAAAGAAAATGATGGAAATGTCAAAAAAAAAAAATAAGTTTCCCATGTGATATGTGGTCTAGTTGTTGGGAAAATTTACAAATATGAATTTTGACTTTATTTGCAAAATCTCTCTGGAAATTTGTAAAATGGGCATAACTTTTGCATACGAACTCGGATGAAAAAGTTTTTTATATGAAAAATCATCTACTCGAAAAGTTACATCCAAATTTAACTGGGGAACCCCGTTAAACATTTTCAAAATCCCCAAAAACCTAACAGAAAAAAAAGTTACGGGCCTTTCAAGATCTAGAGGCAAAAAAATTCAAAAAATTCAAACTTACTAGTGGCGCACCATGGATGTGGTGCGCCACTAGTAACAGAAAAAAAATTTGGTTTTGAATTTTTTTTCAAAAAATGATACGTAATATGACCGGGAAGTTTGAAGTATTTTTCAAAATTTCATCATAGTCATGAACATGAACAAAGTCTTAGACATCAACAAGGTATAATAGGATTGATATGCTAGATATATCAACAAGTGCACGTGAAGTGAGCTGTTGTTTGGGGTTGGATAGAACTCAAGTTAAGCGTGCTTGGGCTGGAGTAGTGTGAGGATGGGTGACCTTTCGGAAGTTTGACCATGGAGTGCGATTTGACCTGAGATTAAGCATATTGACCCGAGATTAAGCCATAGTGACCTGAGATTAAGAAAAAATTCTGAAAAAAAATTGTTACTAATGACACACTTCTATGTGGTGCGCCATTAGAATACCAGATAATAATGGCGCACCGTGGGCTATTCTAATGGCGCACCAGCGGGTGCGCCATTAGTATACTCCATTAGAAAAAAAATCTAATAGCGTGGTACTAATGGCGCACCGGTAGTGCGCCATTAGTAGGCAAAACCGGTGCGCCATTAGTAGGCCTTTTCCTAGTAGTGTCTACTTTTTTCAATACGTTGTACAATATGTTTTTATATTGAAATGTTTTCCTTTGAGCGTTTAACATTTTTTGAAGAGGCGATTAATACTCTTTAATTCTATATGTAAAGTGATTGTTATATTTGCTGTACTTCGAATATTTTTAAATAGAAAAATCCAAAGAAAAATTGTGAAAAATGAAAGAAAAAAGAGCTCTCAAGGCATGTGGTCCCTACCGGATTGGCCCATTCTGACGACTGCTTGCCGCGAGGCTGCGTTATGTCTCGCTACAACCGAGATATAGCAACGCCCGCTAGTTCATACATCATAGACCCAAGGATCACCCAGACACGTGTGCATTGCATGACCTAGCGCCGTGGTCCAGCGTTTAAGACTCCATTGTAAGAATTGAAGTAACCATCCAGGATAGATGATTTTGGTATAGGTTACAAATAAGAAAATATAACAAATGCAAGGTAAGCAAGGTATAGTCAATCCACATGACTGTTAATGTGGCATGTGTGCCCTGTTGCACACATTCCAAATAGAGATCTACACCAGTAGCCATGTAGGGTTGCACGCCTATTTCCAATAGTAAGATTTCAAATCAACAACCTTGGGCCTAGCAATGACGACACCTACAACCAATGTGTGGACAGTCAACTACACAATTTCATGGAAGGCACGGACGGGCTCGCATAGTGTGCTTAGGACTACTTTTTTCATTTGATACACAATAAAAATAGTATTACCAAAGAAATAGAAAACTGAACCTCGGCTTACAAAATAGCAGTAAATTTTAACAAATATACGACTTCAAGGCACAAATTTCAATCTTAGTTCTGCAATATTGTTTTCTATTCTTTGTAGCATATCAACATTAATAGTGGACTTGGAACATAAGAAAAGCCAACATAATATTACGCAACCTCTCGATTCTATACTCGTGGCTTATAGACAAATTAACAATGGTTCAAATAGAGAGCAAAGTTCAGACCACCGACTGCACTTCCTCAAACTCGGATTAAATATTTCTTAAATAAATCTTAGTGACACTTGGCTTCTGACCTATATTCATATTGCCAAGCACATAAGGTTGGTTGTAGTGGTAGTATCATGTATGCCAAGGAGACAATTTGGATGAGGTGACGTAAAACTAAATGAAGGAAGAGAGGATTGAGTATCATTATAAATTATATGCTACTATTTGTCATGCATGGAAATAAATGAAGTCACCAAAACCAACACCTATGCCAACTTCCAACCTCTCATTCCCGTCTGGTGGTGGCTTGCCTAGATCAATGAGGACCATGGTTTTTGAAAGAAGAAGATGGAGGAATGTGGGAGAAGAATGGTGTGGCCAAACTTGCTCGCTGTCCACCACTTTATACTACGTGGCATGTATGATTTGGTATGGCGGTAGAGGCAGTGTTCTAGTTTCACGTCGCCAACACTGAAAACCCAAGAATTGAGCTAATGGAGCAAGAGGATTTTGCGGTGCTTTTCTTTATTTGTTGTTCGACGCCATGCATGAGAGAGAGAGAGAGAGAGAGAGAGAGAGAGAGAGAGAGAGAGAGAGAGAGAGATGCGTGAGAGGTTACACATGCAAAAGTGAAGACGGACTAGTTTTGAGCGGAAGCAGCAAAGAACCTGTGCATGCAGATAAGGTCAGACCGAGGCGTAAGAAAGCGCGGACATGCATGGCGCTGGAGTTATTGCATCGGGAGTCGAACAACTGAGAATTAATACTATGGCGCATATGGTTTTTGTGGAGGCTCATTGGACACTTTCTAAACAAGCTCAATTCATCCCAGCTAATAGAAATTTCCCTTGGTTGGTGAGATTTCATATATGAGCCCTTTAAACCGAAAAGGATAGAGTATGATAGGAACATATGATACTATGCATTACGGATGTAGTATCATATACTAATATCATATGCATCATACTAGTATATAATACTCCCCACTACGGCCAACCTAAGCATGAGTGTTAGCCATTTAAACTAGAGGATAAGAGAGTGTTCCATAAATGCATTTATCACATTTAGAGTATATTTTCAACAGTCTTCCACTTGCACTGGAGTCAATAATCTAGTTACATAAGTTCTCTAACACCAATGGTTCGTATCAATCTTGCATATTTTCACGTCTTCACAATCCACAAAATCTTGAATTATGTGGAACCGGCCTTCAATATGTTTGGACCTTCAGTGAGACCTTGGCTCCTTGGCTACTCCACGGCCCCGCTATTGTCGCAATTAGTTCCAACACACTTGCAACCACACCAAGCTCAGTGAAGAACTTCTTAATCCAATAGCCCTACTTTGAGGCTTCTTAAGGAGCAGTATATTTTGCCTCCATTGTAGAAGCCGCAGAGTACATAGCTTAGAACTTTCCAGCTAACTACGCCGCCATTTAGGTTGAACACTAAGAACATTTCCTTAGTCATGTTAGGGTATAGAATATTTTTAACTGTTGTCCAATGGTCCATTCCTGGACCACTCTAGTATATGTTTGTAACTCTCCGAGAATAGGACGCATCTAGCTAGCCTTGTACAATTCATGATGTACATGATAGATTCAATTGCGAAAGCATACGACAACTTAGTCATTCGTACACACACATCAATGGTCTTCGTGCATAGACCCTTGCTCAACATCACCTGCAAAAAAAAGACTCTTGCTCCCATGTGACGTTGGCAATAATCCCTTCTTGGCATTCTCCATACTAAACCTCATTAGTATTTTGTTAAAATACATGCTTTGGCGAAGACCTATCATGCGACTAGTGCCATCTCTATAGATCTTAATGCCTAACATGTAAGCTACTTCGCCCAATCTTTCACAGAAAACTTTTCTTCAGTGACTCTTTTATCTTATTAAGAATTTCCTTATCAATCCCAATCAACAATATGTCATCCATATCTGCAAAAGGTATATTTTCTCAGAAGATGGCGTATCGATGAAGTGAGATTAAGGTGGAGGGAAAGAGTAATCGTGAGTTTCAAAGGAGCTGCAAAATCGAGCGAGCTCACCTATAAGACATGGAATTTTTCTCTATTTTTTGACATTGCAACCATTTTTTGAGAATTCTTAGCTGTTTTTTATACATCAAACAATATTTCTACTTTTCTTTTTGACTAGAGTTTTTTGACTTGTTTTTTTGTCCATGTTCTTTGTCCCATAACTTGAACGCCTACTTGCAGATAAGACATAGTATCCCTCGCGTCAAGTCGACGTGTGAGAAAATATGAGTACGTGCATATGAAACTGTGTTTGCGTGTTCCAGCTGTACTCCGTGACTATAGAAAAGAAACCATACACAGAGTCAAGCACGATCGAGGTACGTAGCTGTTCAATCCTTAGCAAGTCGACGTGTGAATGGCTCAGCCTGTTTTACTCGTGTGCACATGCATATATATTTGCACCTAGGGAAGGAGTGGAGGAGCACAAAGTATATGGAGCCAATACTACTGGACTACCCCACTACGGCAAGTGCTGGAGGAATGCAGGAGTACTAAGTAAGCATATAATCTTCCTGCAACCAACTTCAGTTGTAATGTCAGCAACGAACAAGTACAATTAAACATAAGTAGCAGGCTGGTCCTCGCAAAACGCGAGGGCGCCATCTTCAATTTGTTGAAATCGGCTAAGATTTTTTTTTATATTAGAACTCATGGAGAGATGTATTATGAGGTAGAAAATAGCTGTAACGAGTGTGAGTTTCATTTTAAATAAAATATCACCTAAGCGGGAAGCATATGTAACCATCTTTATCTTTTCCATGGAGGACAGTAAAACTGAGCAAGTTTTCAGCCCTCTCACGCCTTGCACAATTCTGGTCGTCCATTTTTCATGATTTGGGCTATCTCAACTGCTAGATCGGTTGTCTATTCCGCCCTTCAGTGTGCTCACTGGCGGAGCGTCGGCGGACCAAGAGCCCCCCTCCATGAGAAATTTGCAAGGTTGAGTCCTCCTTAAGCCTAAACACCATGCTATTTATCCAATCTCTCTAATCTCCTAGCTCTTTTGCCCCTTGGACCCTTGGATCTAGTTCATGCTCCACCACAGACTCTGGTTCTGGTGCAAAAAGTTCTAGAGGGCTTCTTTTCCAAGAGGAAAATTTGAAGCCCTCTGGTAAACTGGGCTGCGGATGAGGGGAGATCCATCACTGTGAGAGGGGAGGGGGTCATCGATGCAGACGAACGCTGTGAGGGAGAGGAGGGCATGGATCAATCGGTCCCCTTATTTATGGTAAGCAGAGCCGACAAGGACGCGAGGGGGGGCTAGCATGCCCAATCGATACAGGCCAATGGCATGGTTGTTTGGCTGAGCGAAAATCCTCCGTTGAGATTGGAAGGAATCAATCATGCTTCAGTTTCTATGTAGGCATTCATGGTGATGTACCCATCCATCTGCTGCCTCGTCACATGTATGTGTATATATGCTTCCCCCCTACCATTCTTCACCAACCATTTCCACTCCATGGAAGCAACATCCATCAACATGGTGCTCGTCTAGGTCCCATATATTGGTGTGAATTAGTTATATGGTATGTATAAGTTGTACATACTAAGGGTGTTGTTTCGTACTACAAAGGGGAAAGTTGATCACCTATTTTTGCGGCGGCAACATAACATGGTTGTCAATTTAGAAAGATAGATCCATTAACATTAAAGAACATTAAGTAAATTGTCTAGATGCAATTGAAAGATTATATTTCCTTTCCAATTGAAAACCACTGGTAGCTTGGGATGACCCGTCTGGCTCTGGGGAGCAAATGCTCCTAGATGAACAATAAATTCAAAACAAATACTCCCTCCAATCACTATTATTAGTCGCTGACTTAGTATAATTTTAGTATAAAGTTGTACTAAATTAGCAACAATTAAGATGGATCGGAGGGAGTAGTAATAAATTTTTAGGAAGTTCTGACTTTTTTATAAATATTCATGTTAGTGTAACAAGCGTGATTGACATTGGTCGTTGGTAAAAAAAATAGTGTAACATTACGACGTAACGTTTAGTGTCGACTTGTTTTTGGTGTGCATAGGTCAAGATGCTTAAGCATCCCTCCTAAAAAATTACAGGTTTATCATTTGGTTGTGATAGTGAACACATCAATTTTTTTTGACATTTGCAATTAACTTTTTGGTGCGCAGGAGCATATGCTCGCAAGAGCCGAATCGGATTTCTGGCTTTTGCACACCATCTTTATAGTGTTATTAAAAAAATTGGCACCTATTTTTTCTACCTTTCTGTAAATTTGTTAAAATATATTCAAAATACATACACACACCAACACATATACACATTTTGCTGGGGCTATATATGTTGTCTTTTGTTAGCAATATTAGCAATAAGACAACCCGTTTCCTTGCATCCCCCGATAAGATATACTATGTCATAGTAACTATGATATATCTTCTAGAAAAAAATGTTCTCCTTAATACTGTGTATTATTTAAATTACCTCGCCGCCTCACATAGCCGCCGCCTCCTCTCCCAAGCTTAGGTTTTCTCCGCCTCACGCCGGCGACGTCGCCTGTCTGCCTCGTCTCTGGTGGCCTTAGGACCATGGTGGCATGGTGGATCCCAGCCTTGCCGGTCGGAGCGCTCCGTTTTTAGATGTTACTTTGAGTTTTGTTAGAGTTTTTGTCCTACTCAGGAAGGCGAGACGATAGCGGCTCCCTGAGGAAGGAATAACGTTTTCCCCGCCTAGCCACTGTTTCGTTAGTGCGTCATGCACCGTCTCCAGTGGATCTACCTTTCATATATCTGCTCGGATGTGTTCGTCGTTCGTCTGGATCCTTCCGTTCTATGCTACCCTTCAAAGGCGGCTGTTGTTGTTCAGGTGCGCTGGTCTTATGGGGTTTGAGCACGACGAATTCCTGACTGTTTACTACAACAAGCTTTTCCTGACTACGACGAGGGAGGGGCAATGACGGCGGCGCGCCTTGGGCTCGCTTCAATTTTTGTAGTCGTCGTTAGGTGGTCTATGAATTTGGATGTAATTTTTATTATTTGTGGCGTTTGTTGTACTGCCATGGTTGGATATGAATAGGTCGGAAGTTTTGTCGAAAAGAGAAGACATTGTTTAAATTGCTAGCAACATACGTGCACGGGATGATAGCTAGCTTAAATGGAAGAAAGGTCCACTGCTTCTAACTCTATTTAAGCCACACGTGGCCGGGATAACGTGAGCATATCGATCAAGTCAAACGTCTTGAGATGTTGCACATACTAGGCTGGCAGCTTAACCCCTTAGTAACCTATAAATAGCGTCTCCGTGCCGTCTAACCATCTCATCTTCCCGGCTGTCAATCATGCTTAATCATCCCAGCCTGAGAGTCGTGGCCGTGGCCCTGTGCGCTGTGCTATCCCTGAGCGCAGGGCAACTGGCGCCGGCGCCAGAGCGGGACGTGGAGGGCCCCGTCAATCACTAGTAGAAAACAGGGCTTTGGTTCGGGCCTGGCCAGCCCATTAGTCCCAGTTGTTCATGAACCGGGACGAATGAGGGCATTAGACCCGGTTCATGAGCCCAGGGGGCCGGCCGGGGCCTCGTGGGCATTGGTTCCGGTTCGTATGGATCCATTTGTCCGGTAGTAGGCAAGAACCGGGACCAATGGCCCACGCTCCTGGCCCACAGCCATTGGTACCGGTTCGTGCCATGAACCAGTATAGAAAGGGGGGATTTAGTCCCGGTTCATGCCATGAACCGGGACAAATAAGTTGCCTATATATATCCATCGCCGCGGCAGAGCATTCTGTTTTTTCTGGCCGGCGAGGGAGGGCATTTGGTTGCTGTAGCTCACCTCCTATGCACATGAGATGTTCGATGAAATGTCCGAGCCACGCTAGTTAATCGTTCTCCTCTCAAAACTCGACCACCGAGCTCCATTTTCCCCGAGATTTGTCTAGGTTTAGCGGTCCGTTAAGTCCTGTCCCGTCTTCACCGCCGTCGATCGCTCGCGCAGATCTCGTCGCCGACACCACCGTGGTGAGCCTCTTGTTTTTATCTTCTTTCTAAAAGAAAAAATTCTTACTTCAGATAGATACTTGTCTAATTTTCTTACTTTTATTAGTTCTTGTTATTATACAGTGCAATGGTTTTGGTATCCGCCCCTCGTCGGCCCTCGTCCTGTCTATGATTCGGATGTAGTATATATTATCTTTTGATAACTATTTGGTTCATTTATTGTTTATGACAATTATGCCAACCAACATGACATAGATTTTATTTATCTAGGAGGTGGTTGAACCGGAAATTCCAACTGACCCTATTGTCGAGAGGTTAAATTTAGTTGAAGAAGAAAACAATTACTTGAAGGAAAAAATAAGAAAAATTGAGGAGGAGAAGATGATATTGGAGTTGCATGCTGCAGATGTCATCGATGATCACAAGATCAAGATGGATGCAATGCGGTTGAAGATTAGAAAGATTAGAAAATATGCCATTCATACCGAGCCTTGGTATCATTATGCAGTTGGATCAGTTGTTACCTTGGTTGCGATTATGATCGCATTTGTTTTTGCATATAAATGTTTTTCATAACTTCAATGTATGGTTTAATTAGATTCTCCGGAGAGCTATATGTTGCACATGCTATGTGGGTGAAATCCCTTTGTAACAGATGTGTTTCCGTATGAAACCCTGATACTTCGAAGGAGATTGTCTGTTTTGTACACGAAGTGCATCCAGTTTTTGCCGTAAGCCTATGTACTTTATTGCACATGCTATGTGGGTGAAATGATAATACCATGCCAACTTGGAACCTTTTCAGAGTTTATTTCAATTGCTTTTCAATTTCATGGTCTTACAACTCAAAATAATCAGTGGATGCATGAAAAATAACAAATGAAGTCAGAAAGGGTTGTAAATTGATGATGTGGCTTTGAATGGTGCATTTTGAACACAGAAAAACTATGGAGTTCAAGTAAGTTCAAAAAAATGAAATCCCTTTGTAACAGACGAGTTTCCGTATGAAACCGTGATACTTCGAAGGAGATTGTTTGTTTTGTACACGAAGTGCATCCAGTTTTTGCCGTAAGCCGCTGTACTTTCTTGCACATGCTATGTGGGTGAAATGATGATACCATGATAACTTGGAACCTTTTCAGAGTTCGTTTCAAATGATTTTCAATTTCATGGTCTTACATCTCAAAATAATCAATAAATGCATGAAAAATAACAAATGAAGTTAGAAAGTGTTGTAAATTGATCATGTGGCTTTGAATGGTGCATTTTGAACACATAAAAACTATGGAGTTCAAGTAAGTTCAAAAAAATGAAATCCCTTTGTAACAGACGAGTTTCCATATGAAACCCTAATACTTCGAAGGTCTGTTTTGTACACAAAGTGCATCCAGTTTTTGCCGTAAGCCGCTGTACTTTCTTGCACATGCTATGTGGGTGAAATGATGATACCATGCCAACTTGGAACCTATTCAGAGTTCATTTCAAATGCTTTTCAATTTCATGGTCTTACAACTCAAAATAATCAATAAATGCATTAAAAATAACAAATGAAGTCAGAATCAAAATAAAATAAAATAAATAAGTAATTTGAAACAAAATAATATAAACTTTAATAAAATAGATAATTAGAAACAAAATAAAATAAAGAAAATTAAGTTTAATAAAATAAATAAAATTTATGAAACTAAAATTATCAAAGTATTTTCTGTTCAAAACATTATAAGCAACCTCTAGTATTATTGAAACTAAAATTATATAAAATTGATGCAACTAAAACTATCAAAGTATTTTCTGTTCAAAATCATTAAAAGGAAAAAAAATTATAAAGAACTTTTTTTGTTAGAAACTTTAATAGCAAAAAGAATTATTATAAAATAAAATTAATAAGTAATTACAAACAAAAGAAAATAAAATAAATAAGTATTTTGTTGTAAGTAGAAACAAAACAAAATAAATAAAACAAAAAAACTGGAAAAAAATAAAAAATTTGCCACCAACTGGGCCACCATGGCCTGAGTACGACTAGAAACACATCCATGGGCCAGGATTCAGGCCCGCAGTAGGCCCAAAAGGCCCATCAGGCATAGTAGTATCAATTAGGCCCGTAAGCCTGGAATGGAGAGGAGCTCGAGAGGGGTGCGGCAGTGGGGCTTAAAACCACTGCGCGCCCCTCTCATCTAGCGAGGTGGGACTAAACTTTGGCCGCGACGCGGGGAGCACAGGGCCTTTGGTCCCGGTTGGTGGCACAAACCGGGACTAAAGGGGGTGCATTGGTACCGGTTGGTGCCCGGACCGGTACAAATGCCCACCCTTTAGTCCCGGTTATTGCCACCAAGCGGGACAAAAGGCCTCTGCTTCCCGCCCTTTGGGCTGCTGAAAAGTGATATTTGGTCCCGGTTGGTGGCACCAACCGGGACTAAAAGGGTGCATTAGTCCCGGTTGGTGCCACCAACTGAGACTAAAGGCTTTGCTATATAAGAAGCACTTAGCAGTTTCGACCAAATCCCCCACTTCTCCCCCGACGCCCCCTACTCCTCCTCGTCGCCGTCGCTGCCCGACGCCCCTACCCCACCTTGCCGCCGCCGCCACCGACGCGTCGTCAGTTGCTCGCCGTCGCCCGCCACCGCCCCTGACGCACAGCATGCTCCCGCCCCTCCCGTCCTGCGCCCCTGCCTCTGCCTGTCTGCGTGGCCGCCTGCCGCCCCGCCCACGCCCCTGCCTCCTGGCCGCACGCCACCACCCACCCCTACCCTGCATTTTTCATAGCATTTTTTTGTATTTTTTTGTGTATATGTGTTTGTATGTGTATATATGTGTGTACATGTTCATAGTATTTTTTTTCATAAATGTATTTTTTATCAATTTATGTATATATTCATATATATAGATTTTTTTTCATAAATGTATTTTTTTGTCAATTTATGTATATGTTCATATATATATAGATTATTTAAGTTTATGTTTAGTTTAGTATTAAGATTAGGAAAATTTCAGATGTGTAATTATATTTATTTATATGTGTAGTTAATTTAGATGTTGTAATTTTTTCATAAAAATTGTGCACTTTTGTATAGAAACTTTATTTTTTTCATATGTACGAAAATGTAGAGTGAAAACGAAAACAAACATATAAGAAAAAACGAAGGAACAAATGAAGAAGGAAAATAAAACCGCCCGGCTCGGCCACCACCGCATTTTCATAAAGTGTTTCCACCGCATTTACATGAGGGGGGAGGTCGGAAAAAAATAAGAAGAGGAAGAAGAAAAGGAGTCGAAAAAAAAGAGGAGAAGAAGAAGGAATAGAGGAGTGGAAGACTCCTCTTTTTTTTCTTCTTCTTTTTTATCGCGAACTAGGGAAGAGGGTCGAGGTTCGGGAACTTGGGCAGAGGGTCGAGGGTCACCCTCTCGACCGTGATAACTTATACCACGGGAGCACCCTCCCGGCCCTCTCGCTCGACCAGAACTCTCGAGGACACCCAAACCCTAGAGAAAAAATGATGTTTGTCTCCTACCCCCTCCCGCCGCGCCCCTACCCGACAAACCCTCTCGAGGCCACCCAAATTTACCAAGTTAAAAGAGCGTTGTCGTCGAGGCCACCCCAAACCCTTGAAGCGTTGTGTCGAGGCCACCCCAAACCCTTGAAGCGTTGTCGAGGCCAACCCAAACCCTATACAAGCAGCGTCGAGGCCACTAATATGATTCCTTATTGTGATTAGCTAGCTAGTTCTATATTTTCCACTAATATATATCCATCTGTCATGTTTGAATAATAATTGACATGTTGTAAATATTTGCAGAAACTATGGAGCACCCCCGAGACGAAGCAACAGAAGCGATGTTGGGGGACATAATCGCACAAGGAAGTGATGTCGTTGCGTCGTTTCTCAACGACACCGATGGTCTGGAAGGACGGGGTAGTGAATAAGGCTATGATTATGATGGCTCCGGTGACCCATTAATGCCGGTACAATAAGAAGGCATGATTATGATGGCACCGGTGACCCAATGGAGGTACAAGAAGGAGACCGTGATGACGGCTCTGGTGACCGAACCGAGTTCGGCCAGGTATATATATATATATATATATATATATATATATATATATATTAAGCCCGTATATATATATATATATATATATATATATATATATATTAGTTAAGCCCGTGCTGACTAGCTAATTGATGCATTCATTGTTTTCATATGTACACATATTAATTAACTCTCGTCTTTCTTCTTTTCTCTAGCCCTCCGGATCAAGCTCAACTTCGATAAAGAAACGAGGCCCGAAGAAAAAGTTGCGTTCGGATGAAAGGTTTGAGATCACAGCAATCGCGGGCGATGGCAAGCCGATTGAACCCATCCGGACAAGGGATGCATTTCATGCTCAGTGCGGGGTTCTTGTTAGGGACAAGATCCCGATCAGTATCCAGCAATGGTAAAAGCCTAAGAAAGAAGACCCTGAGGTGTCTTATGTCTCCGATGTGCAGAAAGAAGATCTTTGGACAACGCTTAGGTCAAATTTCACCCTACCGCCAGAGGAGGATCCGGAGAAGCCAGTTATAGAGAAATTGATCAAGTCTCATGCTCTTAAGAAGATGGCAGAACTATTCAAGAGGTGGAAGAATGAGCTGAAAACGTTTGTCGACAAAGAAAAGACACCAGAATTCATCGGACCACAAGACATCGGAGAAGAGTAAGAAGATGTCAGCGACAAACAAGATAAATGCCGCGAATAAGAAACATCACCATCGCACGGGGTCAGGTGGCTACCTCAAAGCCCGACCTTTGTGGGACAAGGTTGAGAATGACCTGATTGCTAAAGGGGTCGAACCAGAGACATTGAACTGGCCGGACCGTTGCCGTACTTGGTTCTTCGGGGTTGGCGGAACCTTGGACCCTCTATCAAGGAAGTGCGTTTGGACGGAAGTGCAATTGCGAATACCCGTCACGAGGCTTAAGGAGTATATCGAGAAAGCGTAGCAAGGGACGTTCATTCTAGATAGAGACAAGGACGAGCTCACAATGGCCCTCGGGAATCCTGAGCACCCTGGACGGACACGAGGCACGCCAGGCTCCGTTTCGTGGAAGGCTGGGTTTCCGGACGCAGGGGGTTACAAAAGCCAGGAAAGGAGGAAGAAAGTGGAGAATAGCCAACTGCAGGCGCTGCACAAAAGGGTACAAGGGCTAGAGGAAAGAGAAGCATATCGCAGCAAACGACCTGCCGAAGCTTCCCTTGAAGCTACCCCGCCATCTCAGCGTAGAAGCAGCGTGGATTCCACCAAGCAGAATCAACAGCTGGAGCCTGTCTTCATGGCTCCTACTAGCTACCCCATGGATGCTATCACGGAGTCTCAACATTGCCACCTTATAGCGCGATGGATGACATTGAAAGTGAAGGCGGTTGTTGGCTCTGTTTTACCTACTGGACCTGGCACAACCTACCACGGCCGGTCGATTCCAGAATGATATGCTAGGGTGATGGTGGATCAATTAACGGACGAATTTGAGGACCTTGAGCTTGACCACCCTACGGGTGAAGGGGATATTCGGCTGGGTTCTTCTCTGAAGACTCCATGCCTATGGCGGAAGGAGCTCATCAACCGTCCGAACTGGACGCCTCCGCCTCCTCCTCCTCCTCCTCCGCGAGTCAGGGCACTCCGCCTCCTCCTCCGCCTCCTCCGACGAGTGATCAGGGCACTCAACTTCCTTCTCCTGCGCGTGACGGCAATCCGCCTCCTTCTCCGCCTGCGCCGGCGCGCCCGAGCAGCCAGCCTCCTCCTTCTCCGCCTCGTCAACAAGGGAGGAAGAGACCCGCCGCTGCTCCGGCTGCTCCGGCGCGTCGTCCTTCTCCTCCGCCTCAAAAGCAAGGAAAGACAGCCGCAGCCGCTCCGTCTGCTCCGGCGTCTAGCAGTACAGCCAGAGGCAGGCAATACAAATACGGTCCTTCTCTGAAGACTCCAGAGAAGTTACCATACGAGAGGAGCGAGGAGGAAAACGCGAAGATCGTGCAAGCCGAAGTGACCAACTTCTTTGAAGGGGTCAAAGCAAAGAAAAATCCACCTCCGGTGGAGATGATAGATCGGTAAAAGCGAAGCGTACTCTAGCTGCCCTGAAGAAACCACCAAAGTCTCCGTGAAAGACAACTATGAGCGCATTCTTACAAAGTCATTTATCGAAGCGGGGCGGTCGGGAAGTACTGTCAGTGGTCAAAGGTTAGCAGAACGACGAGCTGAGAAAAAAGTTGCCCAGCTCGGCGAATAAGCGAACCAATCATTGCTCCCGCTCTAGGTGTCTAGCGTCGTCGCGAATCATCCAGGCGGGATGGTCCCCGGTTATAACGATCTTGGAGATTACCTGCCCGACGATGCACATTTCGATTTCTTGGAGGTGGACGGACACAAATACGTGTACGGGAAGCCTCTCGTCAAAGATGAAAGATCTCGAACAACGATGATGCGAAGATTCCATGATTGGTATATGAAAACCTGCAGAGAGTCTGAGGGGAGGAATATTTTGACGCTGAGAGTTAGAGAGGAGTATGACCTCGTTGGAATTGAACTGTTGAATGTTCCATTTGAGGAGTTCTTCGAGTTTTTCAATCTAAAGGCCCTCGATAAGTTAATGGTCACTTGCTACTACCTGTAAGTAGTACTACTTCTGTCGTCATTAAGTCTCTATATATAGGTCAGCTCTTTCATTGCATGTATTTTTATTATCCTCACTATATTATGCAGATTGAAGATCGCCAATTGAAGAAAAGACAAATCGGTGATATTGGGTTCATTAACACAAATCTCATAGATGCATATATGGTTAAATTTCAGGCCAAAGATACCGAGGCCAAGCTGCTACAATCGTTTGTATTAAATCAAAACAAAGCTATAATACTCTTCCCTTACGAATTTGAGTGAGTGTTACTGTCTTGTGCATATTCGGTTTCCCTTATTAGTCGAGGTTATAGTGATGTAATTGATGAGTTATGCATGTGTGCGTAGCTTTCACTATATTCTCCTAGAGATTAAGCTTGAGCAGGGACTAGTAACCGTCTTAGACTCGAGACGAAAAGATCCCAAGGAGTACGCGGACATGACTGCAATTCTAGAGAAGTAAGTTAAATCGATCATTATCGCACCATATCGGCAACTTCAATTTGTTCATTTCCTGAATGAAGTAATTGTTTTCTTTGTCTGGTAGGGTTTGGAATAAATTCACCTCAAAAACTCCGGGACTGCTGAAGAAGCTGCAATTTAGACACCCGAAAGTAAGTACTATAGTAGCATGTTCCACGCATCTCCTATAGTGATTCAAGCGCTAGTTTCATCAATACCATTTAGCATGCTTGCTAATTATCAGTTTGATTGACCTCTATTTCTTGTAAAGTGGTTGTGGCAGGAACAAGAGAATAATTACTGTGGATACTACATTTGCGAGTCCATCCGCCACACGACCTGTGAGCGGGGCTACTCCGACAAATAATATGAAGTGCTTAAATAATAATATTCACAATTTTAGTTTACTACCATCATTTGTGTTCAGTTTCATTTACTCATATATATGTATTGACCCCCTTCTTCAAATTAGATATTTTGGATGCGGGATGAACTCCTACCACCAGATCGTATGCGAGGAATTCAAGAGGAATTCTTTCTTGACCACGTGATCGCCAAAGACGGAGAATACCATGTGGACCCTGCGTTCATTTGGAATTAGGAGATTATATTGTAAGAGATAATTATATTGTATATATGTAGCCAGTAGCGTCGAATAGATATACAAGAACTTGTTGTTCGACCAATCTCTCAGAGAAGGAGAGGTGGTCGATATCACTTCTCTCTGTATGCATATGTTCCTGACGATCTTCTGTTTCCTTCATTTGCTTACTAGCTAGTGTGTCTAGTCCTCTCTATACGTATAGTATGTACCGTCGACCAAGCACGGAGATAAGAGAGGACACTTCTCTGTATTAATCAGCTAGCAAACACAATATAAGAAACACCTAAATTAATCCCCCAAAACCCCCAACCCCCCCCTAAAAAAAACAAAAACCCCAGCACCTAAAATGCTGACGCGTGGATGCCTATTGGTCCTGGTTGGTGCCACCAAACGGGACCAAAGGGCCTCCTACATGGGCTCGCCGCACCGGCCACGTGGAGGCCCATCTGTCCCGGTTTGTGTAAGAACAGCGACTAAAGGTCAAGGGCATTAGTAACGACCTATTAGTCCCGGTTCAAGAACCGGGACTAAAGGCCCTTACGAACCGGGACAAATGTCCTGTTTTCTACTAGTGAATCTTGTGGGCGGGCGTGCATCGATAGGTGCTTCTCCGAGTGCCTTGGTTCGCGGACCTGCATGACCCTCTGCGAAACGACGACCTTGACAT
This sequence comes from Aegilops longissima, assembly GCA_021605205.1. NCBI lineage: Eukaryota > Viridiplantae > Streptophyta > Magnoliopsida > Poales > Poaceae > Aegilops > Aegilops longissima. The sequence continues at coordinate 32,844,420 of CM038682.1, forward strand.
GCAGGACCAGGTGCTCCGCCTGCTTTACCAACTGCGACGCCCAGGCTCTGACGGACTGCCCGGTCAGCTGTGCCTCCTTCCGTGAGATCTGCGGAGCACCCTGCCGTGGTGACGAATTCGAGACGATCTGCCGGAGCACCTGCAACGCCTGGCCGCGCCAGGAGATGGACACCTGCAAGGTCAGGAAGGATCTGTGCTACTACGACTGCGAACTGCTGGCCGGCAATCCTCCATCTGACCATCTCTGCAGTGAGCGAGGCGATCAAACAAGTGAACTGCTCGGCGGCGAATCTCCGTATCCGCCACCTGGAAGTCGGTATCTGTAATAATGAGCTAGGGAATCATCGTGTCACCCACGTTCATATATTCTTGTGTTCGTGCTTGTTCTTTGTTTGTAATCCCTCTGTTTCTAAATATACGACTTTTTACACATCTCAGTACGGACATATTTTAGAGTGTAGATTCACTTATTTTGCTCCTTTGTAGTCTGTCTTGGAATCTATAAAAGGGCTTATATTTAGGAACAAAGGGAGTAGTATTCCATCTGTCTTTGTTACTTTTTGTATTTGCTTTGGTCAAAGTCAAGTTTTGTAAACTTTGACAAACAAAAATATTGGCATTTACAATAACAAATCAATACCATTAGATTCATTGTTGTGTGTACTTCCTTTTTTTTTCTTTTTTTTGCGGGGAGAGTTGAGTGTACTTCCCTATCAAATAAATTTGCTAAGGTAAATATTTATATTCTTTTCTAAATCTTGGTCAAACTTTAGTAAGTTTGACTTCAGTCAACTCTAATATGCGGAGTAAACAAAAATGGAGGGAGTAAGTAATAAACTTTAAAGGCCTTGCCTGCTTGTCTTGTGCATATCCATCAGTGTGATATTCAATCTCAATACCAAACAAGTAGTCCACTGATGGGCATTCAATCTCAGTACCAATATCTTGTAATATTGATATTCGAGCCAGTGCAATACCAAGACTCCGAATGGAAACATCCAAAAGGAAGAAAAGAAACATACTGCAGCCAAAAGGGCACACTTCCCCGTATCATCACTGGCATGGTCCAATGAAACCGGACCAACCAACACTTTCTTTTTGAGACACTCTCGCTAAGCTTTATTTATGTCACGACAATGTTTACAAGAATGAAAAGAATCTCACTGGGTTGACCTAACTCGACATGGCGGCCAAACCCAAGTGATAATGCATGCTTAGCGAGATTTTGAGCCTCGGTATTCAAAGTTCTAAACTCGTAGACAATATTATAGGAAGAAAAAGCTGCGTTTCACGTATAATTGCTCTGTACTCTGCTGAGGATTCGTGTTTAACTCCATCCACCATAGTCTTGCAATCATGTGCAACATGAATCTTTTCGCACAATAGAGTTGATAGCTCACACACAAACACAACAACAACTTTAACCGGGGGAGGGGGTTATTTGAAAACATACCACCGATAACTCCCGCGTAAATTGCATGGTACTATACGCATCATATACGTGATAACTCACCAGGGCCGGGCCGGTAAATTCCGGGGCCCTGTGCGAAACTAAAGAATGGGGCCCTATTTTACTAAAATGAACTAATGAGCTATTATAATGTACTCTCTCTGTTCCTAAATATAAGTCTTTTTAGAGAATCCACTATTGACTACACATGGAGCAAAATGAGTGAATCTACACTCTAAAATATGTCTATATACATCCGTATGTAGTTTGTAGTGAAATCTCTAAAAAGACTTACATTTAGGAACAGAGGGAGTATATGATATAGTGTCTCACAAAATAATTGGATATGTAAAAAGTCATACCTATTCTACTCCCGTTTGCATAATACTAAACTGTGTTGTTTAACCAAGGAGGCAAGAACCAATCTCTATCGATCCCTGTCAAAATTTAATTAGGATTTATGAAATTAGAAATTAGAAATTAGGAGTAGGAACCTGTTTTGAAGCCGTGAAGCACGTGGAGTCGATTGCCAGTCGATCTGACCAGGTGAGATCGATCTGACGAGGCGACGAGTCTAGAACTTAGGGAGAGACTGTTGGAAATATGCCCTAGAGGCAATAATAAAATTATTATTATTATATTTCCTTGTTCATGATAATTGTCTATTATTCATGCTATAATTGTGTTATCCGGGAATCGTAATACATGTGTGAATACATAGACCACAACATGTCCCTAGTAAGCCTCTAGTTGACTAGCTCGTTGATCAACAGATAGTCATGGTTTCCTGACTGTGGACATTGGATGTCGTTGATAACGGGATCACGTCATTAGGAGAATGATGTGATGGACAAGACCCAATCCTGAGCATAGCACAAGATCATGTAGTTCGTTTGCTAGAGCTTTTCTAATGTCAAGTATCATTTCCTTAGACCATGAGATCGTGTAACTCCCGGATACCGTAGGAGTGCTTTGGGTGTACCAAACGTCACAACGTAACTGGGTGACTATAAAGGTACACTACAGGTATCCCCGAAAGTATTTGTTGGGTTGACAAGGTTCGAGACTAGGATTTGTCACTTCGTATGAGTAAAGTGACTTGCCGGTAACAAGATTGAACGAGGTATTGGGATACCGACGATCGAATCTCGGGCAAGTAACGTTCCGATTGACAAAGGGAATTGTATACGGGATTACCTGAATCCTCGACATCGTGGTTCATTCGATGAGATCATCGTGGAACATGTGGGAGCCAACATGGGTATCCAGATCCTGCTGTTGGTTATTGGCCGGAGAACTGTCTCGGTCATGTCTGCATGATTCCCGAACCTGTAGGGTCTACAACTTAAGGTTCGGTGACGCTAGGGTTGTAGAGATATTAGTATGCGGTAACACGAAATTTGTATGGAGTCCCGGATGAGATCCCGGACGTCACGAGGAGTTCCGGAATGGTCCGGAGGTGAAGAATTGTATATAGGAAGTCCAGTTTCGGCCACCGGAAAAGTTTCGGGGTCACCGGTATTGTACCGGGACCACCGGAAGGGTCCCGGGGGTCCACCGGGTGGGGCCACCTATCCCGGAGGGCCACGTGGTCTGAAGAGGGAAGGGAACCAGCCCCTGGTGGGCTGGTGCGCCACCCTTGGGCCTCCCCAACGCCTAGGGTTGGAAACCCTAGGGGTGGGGGGCGCCCCACTTGACTTGGGGGGCAAGTCCCCCCCTAGGCCGCCGCCCCCCTTGAGATGGGATCTCTAGGGGCTGGCGCACCCCTAGGCCCCCTATATAAAGAGGGGGGAGGGAGGGCAGCCGCACCCTAGTCCCTGGCGCCTCCCTCTCCCCCCGTACCACCTCTCCCTCTCGCTGAGCTTGGCGAAGCCCTGCCGAGATCGCCACTACTTCCACCACCACGCCGTTGTGCTGCTGGATCTCCATCAACCTCTCCTTCCCCTTGCTGGATCAAGAAGGAGGAGACGTCTTCCCCAACCGTACGTGTGTTGAACGCGGAGGTGCCGTCCGTTCGGCACAAGGATCTTCAGTGATTTGGATCACGACGAGTATGACTCCCTCAACCCCATTCTCTTGAACGCTTCCGCTCGCGATCTACAAGGGTATGTAGATGCACTCGTCTCTTTCGTTGCTAGATGACTCCATAGATTGATCTTGGTGAAGCGTAGAATTTTTTTATTTTCTGCAACGTTCCCCATCAGAGAGAAGGCAAGACCAAGAGAGGCGTGAATTGCGTGCGGCTTGCAGATCGACACGATGAGGGCTGAAGGCATGAGACGATACGATGAAGGCTGAGGGCATGAGGCGAAGCCACGAAGGCGCCGGTCCCGTTTCCTGTAACGAACGCCGCCGCACCTACTATTACGGTTTTGCTATCGATCTAGTCCATGATCATTTGTTTTCTTTGATATCGAGATCCCGTTTCCTTCTTGACGAGGCATCGAGCATCATTTTTTAAGGAAGATTGATCAAGCAGACGAGCAGCAAAGTCCAGCACCCAATGGCCCAGGGCCTGCTATGACAGTTTTTTCTAAATACTAGGGCTATATACAAATTTTGGGGCCCCAAAAAATTAGGGGCCCTGTGCGGGCTGCACACTTTTTACAACTATAGGCCGGGGAATATACTCAAAACCGTAATAGTAGGCGCGGTTCCTACAAAACCCCGTGTTTAGTCCCGGCGGTTCCTGCACCAAAGCCTCCACGTAGCCGATTCCGGAGCTTGAGTCCCGTTGGTATGTTTTGTTTTATGAATTTTTCTAGTTTTCTAATTACTGAATTATTTGACAATTTAATCTCTAATCACCCCTCATCACTGCTCACTGCTCAATTATGAACCACTCATTCCAAATCGTCTAACTTCCCGACCGATCACCCATCCTCTCACTACTCCAGCCTGAGCACGTTTAACTTTCAAGTTCTATTCTCCCTAGTTTCCAAGTCTGCACTTGTTGTTTTCCCGACAATACTAAGCTATCAATCCTATTAACCCTTAGGAGTTGAACTTGATCATTAAGCACTGTTTGAGTTTGAAACTATTATTCTAAAAAATAATAATTATTTAGTAACACAGATATTTCTTGAATAAGTAGTTTGACCATAGTTTGACCACAGTTTCACAATGTTTGACCATAGTTTGACCATAGTTGTACCAGATTTGATCATTGTTTGACCATAGTTTGACCAAAGTTCTAAAAACTAAAAACAATTATTTATTAACACTAATATTTCTTGAATAAGTAGTTTGACCATAGTTTGACCAAATTTAACACATAGTTTCACCACAGTTTGACCAAAATTCTGAAAACTAAAATAATTATTTAGTAACACTAATATTTCTTGAATATGTAGTTTGACCATACATAGTTTGACCAGATTTAACAAAAATTCAAAAAACTGAAATTTGAGCATATCTTTTTTTCCTTTCAGAATTTGAGGATTCTAAATTTGCAAACAGGCCTACGTCGGTCAAAATCGGATGCGGATTTTCGTGCTGATTTTTTGGATATATTATGAGTTTCTTTTCGACATCGTATGCAAAAGATATGGCCGTTTTACTTTTTCATAATACTTTTTTGCAAAACATGTCCAAATTTATGTTTTAAATTTGAACTAGTAGATGTAGTCATAACTACATCTCAAGGATTTGAAGTTTTATCATTTTCTTTTGTTTTTACAAAACTGAAAGCCGATTATGGGGGGTAGAGTTTGAACCTTTAGTCCTTTGACACAGAACGGGACTAGTCCCGGTCCCGGTTCGTGTCTCAAACAGGGAGGTCTAACCTTTAGTCCCGGTTTGAGACACGAACCGGGACTAAAGGGCATCACACCCTTTAGTCCCGGTTCGTGTCTCAAACCGGGACTAAAGGTCCCATATGAACTGGGACTAATGCCTTCTCGACGCCTTAGCCGCTCGAACCGGGACTAATGCTCACATTAGTCCCGGTTCGTGATGCAACTAGGACTAATGTATATATTGAGTTTGGACGAAAGCCCCTGTTTTCTACTAGTGTAAGTTTATCCCAAAAAAATTGTAGAGAACATCATAATATACACACAATAGACCTAATTGGCTCCATATTGGATAGATTACATTAGAAAATACCACCAGCATTGGGCTATCGGTTTTAATGGTTTTTTTTGAACAACCATTCCTTATGGGATGGAACATTATAGATGGCATGAAATGCCACTAGGACTATATCTCCCTTATTGCAAGAAATGACTAAGCCTTGCCTTAGTCCATTTTTGGGACACTTCTACATAGGATCTTTAAGTTCGCTTTTGGGATCTTCTTTTCTTCTTCTGTGCATTTTCTCTCGCAGTTTTCTTCCTGTTTTATTATAGTTTTTTTTTCTCCATCTCTGTTTTTTCGTATGCTTTTTTCTTTTCTAAAATATATGTTGAGAATTTTACAAATACATGTCGAATTTTTTTGTATACATTTCAAATGGTTTTCTGATACATCAAATATTTGTTTTGAAACACAAGCTGAAATTTGACAAATGCATGTTGAATATTTTCTTAAATATATGTTTAACATTTTTTAGACACTCTATGACCATTTCTCAAAAATATCATGATGATATCTTTAAACGCTTACATTTTATAAAATGTCAATGAATTATGTGATCATGTACGATTTTTTTCTAAATTATGCGAACAGTTTTTTCATTTCAAGAATATATTTTTAAACACATGAACATTTATTAAATGACATGAATTTTTTCAATGATACATTAAATTTATACAGATTAAGCTTGTAAATCTTCCATTTTTTTGTCATGAATGTATTTATAAATGTGTGAACCATTTTAAATGTCAGGGATATGTTTATGTGATATAAGAATATTATTCTGAAACAGTATGAACAAACTGTTACATCGCATGAACATTTTAATGCATGGAAATCTCTAGAAAAACAAGTAAATTAATGTATATATGATATAAATAATTAATGTATATATGAACAAATTGACTACAGAGAGGGTGTCTAATTATTTGGCACGCCTGGGCCTCCTCCTATTGAATAGAAACTAGCAAAAGAGGCTGTGTGTTGCAACCGAAGAAAAAAATACCACACTTCACTAACCCAATAACCACGGTGAGCAAGAGTGATCGGTAGTACTATAAGCAAGTGAACTGTCTGCGGCGATTCTCTGTCTCTGCCGCCAAGTGAATGCTGTTGTCATCGTGTACACCACGTCCAGATACTGTTGTGTCTATCTGTATATATGTGTGTGTTTGTTCTTTGTAGTACTCCAAAAGATCACTAAGTAGCTGGGCATGCAGCTAATGATCTTGAAGATTTTGATGCATCTGCAAAAATTGATTAGCTGCATCTTGTTGTTCCGAGATTTGGACTTATTTTCCGGTCTTGTCAAAATCATGAATTAGGGCTACAACATCACCCTCGTTCTCGACAATCATATTGTGCAAAATGACACAATGTGTCATCAACCGCTAGGAAGTCCATATCATTGCAGGACCACGAACATTTCACCGACGAGATTCGAGCACTCTGAATGCCCTCCCCACATCCTTCCTAATTGCGTCTTGCATTGCTGCTAAGTGGCTTTGTTTGTTGCCTTGGGGATTAGATATGGTCTTCACAAAACTCCACCAACTGAGGATAGGTACCATCAGCAAGGTAGTACCCCGTGTTGAACTCGCGTCCGTTGATAGTGTGTAGTTGCACAGCTGCGATTCCCCATTGCAAAGTCTCCTGAACACGGAAGATCCTTGAAGCACATTGATGTCATCATGACAATCAGACATTCCAAATCCACAAGTCTTGTGATGCCACTGTTTCCAATATGATGGTGGCCCATTTTGTGTGACTTTGGATTTCTCTGTGGTTTAATGTTCCTCTTAGCCCAATCTCTACACGCCTAGCTTGTGCTGCACATCTGTAGGTGCCTCATTCAATTTGATAGAGGGAGTAATGGTATAAGCAACATATAGAGGTGGAGTGGTAATGCTGTGCAATCTTCTTCCTTTATAACCTCCACCAAGTAATTAAACATAGCCGCCATACATTATAATCTATATAACATATATCGATGTGTTATGTACAGTTACACTGGGACGCGCCATCTAACTAATAAGTCCTAAAGAATTTGAAACATGGGGATTCATAGCGAGTGTATTTCCGCAAATGAGTTAGTTGGATGTAAATACACTAGCTATAAGATGACACCAAAAAGTAATATGTTCTGGGATAACTTGACATTAGTCTTTATACTACTATCCTTCATATATATGAGGCAGTTTGAAACTATTATTTTATCCCATGTCAAAAGTATGCATAGTCGACTAATAGATTGCTTACCTGCTTAGGTCTGCTCGTAACTATATAAGCTTGGAAGTTGGACCTGATTCACATTTTATAGTATGTATAGAATAAAAAAAAGGAAAGAAACATACAAAACAAAACATAAAACATGTCTATTGTTTCTCCTATTAGAGAAGGTGGGAGGGTAGAATGCATAACACCCTTTCTTTCCACAACGAGCGGGGATTAGGAATTTCGGACATGAAGCATGGGGTAACTTTACATTGTTTTTTCCGAAGTTAGTAGGGCCCAATCCTAAAGTGAGACACAATGCTTAAGAATAAAGACCAGATCATCAGAAGCACCTGCATAGTTATGTACACAATTATCTCAGAAGTTAATAGCATAGCGCTAAAGCACGGTGAGTGTCCTAACTAAAAAAGTCGAGGAACGGAGCACGATCTAACTATATGGAAAACTCTCCCCAAGTGAACTAGTGGGTGGCATGTTTATTCAGCCTCCTTTGCTTGTGCACCTATACAGATGCATGTTAGTTTTATAGTACAACAAGAAGAATTCAATGGTATAGAGGATGCGGTGCACAACTCTCTCAAAAATTCAATAGAGCGAACCTACAGCTCGATGCAGCCCAAACTAATAAAACTGTAGGGCTGGAGCATGACATAATTTTATCCAGCCTAGTGCCTGGCATAATTTTATCCAGCCTCTCTAGCTTGTAAAGGACGACACATGCATATTGGTATGATATCATATAACAAGTGTTTATCATCATAAGGAAGCAAGTGTTGAATGATTAATCTTGTTAAAGTCAAACATGCAATTAATGCACAACATGGAAACCACACCTCAACCTGGCAATGCCCATGGGCACCAGACCAGGATGGGGCGTGTATGGGTCTTCTTTGCACTTATCTTATAGGCCAATTTTATTTTTATGCAGAGATAACAAGCACTCGTTGGTCTAGATCTTAATTAAAATCAAAATAGTTTCAACATCACATAATCAGCCTCTACTTCTGTAAATATTTTTCATGTCACACACGTTCCCAAAACTATGCATATGAGAGGAAAAATCTTCAATAAAAGTTCCAAAAAATTGCTCTTTCATTAATAAGTTCAATAAGGGATGGGTCATTTCACAAAATTCAACTTTAGTAGCTGGTGAAGCAATATGTGTAGTACTGAAATCATCACTACTAGTACTTGTGATGGCACACAGCTTGGTACTTTCAAAAGAAGACCCCATTAAGATAACCACTTACTGAAATTTAAATGCGTATATTGTTTTATTTTTTAGCAAAGTAGAAAATGGAACTGGTGATAAATAAAACTAACTAAGAAAAGTAGATAAAAAGAGTGTAAAATAATTAAATGCAAGACATACAAGCTTGTATTTATCTCCCCAATAATAGTGCCAGAAATCCTGAGAGGATCGTGAACCTGAAAGGAGAAACTCTTGGTTGTTGTTCTTTCCCCTTCCCCTCCTCATGCGCTCCCATGGGCAACAGGGGAGGAAGCCCTAGCTACAGCCGGCCAACAATCCTCCTCTCCCATCACCGACGCAAGGGTGTGCCAGTGGGCAAAGCCCGCTTGGCATGGGCGGCGGCGGGGTGCTCTCTTGTGACGCCTGATTCAATCATACACTAATCATACACACAAATGTGTATGATCAAGATTAGGGACTCACGAGAAGATATCACCACACAACTTTAGACACAAATTTAAAATAATACAAGCTTTGTATTACAAGCCAGGGGCCTCGAAGGCTCGAATACATCTGAGTACAGACATAAGTTAGACAAGTTTGCCTTAAGAAGGCTAGCACAAAAGCAACATCGATCGAAAAGGCAAGGCCTCCTGCCTGGGAGCCTCCTAACTACTCCTGGTCGTCGGCGTCCTCCACGTAGTAGTAGGCACCCTCAGTGTAATAGCAGTCATCATCTAAAGTGGCGTCTGGATCCTGGGCTCCACCATCTGGTTGCAGCATCCAAGAAGAATGGAAAGAGGTGGAAAAAGGGGAGCAAAGAAACCGTGAGTACTCATACAAACTACTCGCAAGCAAGGATCTACACTAGATATGCATCGGTATCAATGAAATGGGTAGTATTTGTGGACTGAACTGCAGAATGCCAGAAGAGAAGGGGAAAGCCTAGCCTATTAAAGACTAGCATCGTGAAGCAGCTACAAGCACCTTGCAGCAATCAGAAGAGTATAGAATAGCATTTTATATTTAACTAATGTGTTGTAGAAATAAAGCCCAGAGATCCTTCCCCGACTCCCTGCGTGAAAGCAATCTCGGAGCCACATATCCATTACATGCCTCAGCATTCAGTATTCAATTCTAGTTGTATCGATCAGGATACAACTCCGAGCATCCGTTATCGTGGACTTGCCTATTCGAATAGATAATACTTCCCTGCAGGGGTGCACCAACTTACCCAACACGCTCGATCCACTCCGTCCGGACACACCATCAAGTCATGACCAGCCTCGGCTGATCAACACGCCGTAGTCCTACCTAAGCTCAACAGAGAGGCCAGCACGCCGGTCTACAACCTAAATGTAAAGGGGTCATGGGCCAATCGTCCTTTGCAATCCTGCTTGTTGCGAATGCGACCGGTGAGCAGACCTAGCCCCTTATACAAGTGCAGGCTTAACCGGTCCAACCCAGCGCGCGCCACTCAGTCGTTGATGTTAGTGAGCTTTCGGAAGAAATGTACGACATAGAGTGCCCATATTTATCCCCGCGTGGTGGTAAGTGCAAAATAGGCCAGAGGCCTACTCCGATAAAATATCCAAACCTTTAGTGCCTTGGTAGTGCGGTAACGATCAATGATCCACGATAAGTGGTCACGTCGCCCTGTCTCACGGACTTGCGGCAAGGGCTAAGAATGCCCGGCCGTGTCGTGTGGAAAACTTGCGGGTATCCTCAGATCAACCCGACTTCACATCACTCGCGGGTACCCCTCGGGGCCGACCCGATGTCATCATGGTTCTATGGTAAGTCAAAGTAACCGTGTGTCTGAAATAGCAAGGGGGGAACCCGAGGAATCACCCTCAATGGATTCCCACTCGATGTAACCGTCAAGGTGGACTTGGAGGAATCACCCTCGATGGTCCACACTAGAGGGGTTGCATGACTGAGTTGTTATCGGGAGTGGTGAAGGAGAATCACCCTCGATGACCATGACTGGTAGTTACACTACAAGATTAACATCAGAAGTGCTGACGAGGTATCATCCTCGACACTTGATTGTAACTCTGCAGAGTCATACAACTAAGCTGGGTGATGTGCGGTGTCGGGGCGTGGACGTCGATCATGTTGATCGAGTTATCGAACATAAAGTGGGGCAACTAGGACACGGTGGGGGTCACTGATGGATCTCTAACCAACCTATACTAAGCAGTTTAGAATAAGCAGGTAAGGTATGAAAGCAGGTAACAAAAACAGGCTATGCATCAGAATATGATCATATGAAAGCGGTAGCAGGTCTAATGCAAGCAAGAGAGAGAAAGAAATGGGCGATATCGGAATGAACAAGGGGGGTTTGCTTGCCTAGAAGCTCTGCTGCAAAGGAAGAAGGGTCATCGGTGATGTAGTCGATCGGAGAGGCATCACCGATCTCGACACTACTAGGAAAAGGGCTATAGATGGGATGGACACTAATGGCGCACTGTACATGTGGTGCGCCATTACTAAATACTAATGGCGCACCATGTGCTGGTGCGCCATTAGTTTGCAAATACTAATGGCGCGCCACATCCCACGGTGCGCCATTAGTAAAACAATTTTTATTTTTTCAAAACTACTAATGGCGCCTGCGCGGTGTCGTGCGCCATTACTATGTTGACATAGTAATGGCGCACCACACCCACCGTGGCGCCATTAGTAGTTTTGAAAAAAATAAAAAAATTTGTTAGTAATGGCGCACTGTGGACACTGGGTGTGGTGCGCCATTAGTAGTTTAACTATCAATGGCGCACCACCCACAGGCGCCATTACTAACATGGCCCAAAAGTTCCCGAATGCACCCCCATTTGGATCGCCTTTTCAGTTTAAAAAAAATAAAATAAAATGATGGAAATTTCAAAAAAAATAAAAGAAAATAAGTTTCCCATGTGATATGTGGTCTAGTTGTTGGGAAAATTTACAAATATGAATTTCGACTTTATTTGCAAAATCTCTCTGGAAATTTGTAAAATGGGCATAACTTTTGCATACGAACTCGGATGAAAAAGTTTTTTATATGAAAAATCATCTACTCGAAAATTTACATCCAAATTTAACGGGGGGAACCCCGTTAAACATTTTTAAAATCCCCAAAAACCTAACAGAAAAAAGTTACGGGGCTTTCAAGATCTAGAGGCAAAAAAATTCAAACTTACTAGTGGCGCACCGTGGATGTGGTGCGCCACTAGTAACAGAAAAAAAATTGGTTTTGAATTTTTTTTTGAATTTTTTTTCAAAAAATGATACGGAATATGACCGGGAAGTTTGAAATATTTTTCAAAATTTCATCATAGTCATGAACATGAACAAAGTCCTAGACATCAACAAGGTATAATAGGATTGATATGCTAGATATATCAACAAGTGCCCATGAAGTGAGCTGTTGCTGGGGTTGGATAGAACTCTGAAGTTAAGCATGCTTGGGCTGGAGTAGTGTGAGGATGGGTGACCTTTCGGGAAGTTTGACCACGGAGTGCGATTTGACCTGAGATTAAGCATATTGACCCGAGATTAAGCCATAGTGAACTGAGATTAAGAAAAAAACAAACAAAATTGAAAAAAAAAATAAAAAAATTTATAAAAAAAATTGAAAAAAAATTTTGAAAAATATTGTTACTAATGGCGCACTTCTTTGTGGTGCGCCATTAGTATACCAGATACTAATGGCGCACTTCTTTGTGGTGCGCCATACTAATGGCGCACCGTGGGCTATTCTAATGGCGCACCAGCGGGTGCGCCATTAGTATGCGAGATACTAATGGCGCACCACAGGTGCGCCATTAGAAAAAAATCTAATGGCGTGGTGCTAGTGGCGCACCTGTAGTGCGCCATTAGTAGCGAAAACAGGTGCGCCACTAGCAGCCCTTTTTGTAGTAGTGCGAGGTCTACCGGTGAGAAGAGGGGGAAGAAACAGTAAATACAGTGCATACAGATGCATCACTAAACATGACATGACGATATGCATAGCTAGGTTGACCTAACGTAGTACCACACGTTGCTGATGGAGGGGGAAAACATCCGAGGATGATTTTCCGAGGTTAGACGGATTCCAAACAGATGAAAGAGAGGGGACGGTTCCATGTTCAGCATGCTAGGGGCATGTGACAGATGAACAAACCGCGTATTCGGATTTGCTGGATTTTTCTGAACAACTTTCATGTACAAAATTGTTTCATCCGCGTTACGGTTATTTATATATTAATTTCAAAGTTTCAAAACATTTTCTAGAATTTCTAGAATCATTTAGAATACAGAATTCCTATTACTGCATCAGCAGAGTCAAACCAGACACTGGCCCCACATGTCAGCATTTTATTATTTTCCAAAAATATTTTCCTTAACCAAAATACATGGGGTCCACCTGTCATGGATACACTTAATAACTAGATAACCTAACCTAAACTAAATGGGGTCGGGCCCCATATGGCAGTAGGCCAAGCCACTGTGGCCACGACTTTGGTCGGGAACGCACAGTGTACACAGGCGCCAACGGCCACAACAAGCCGCAGCACGGACGGCCGGTTAGCGGCGACGTGGGGCATTTGTTGGGACCGCCCCGGCCGGAGCGGCACGCAGCGACCAGCGCGGTCGTGTGGAAGCAGGCAGGGCTAGGGCGCGGCTGGCGGGCACGCGACCTCACCCTGGGGATTGACCTGAGGCGAGGGAGAGTAAGGTTGGTATGCGATGGGAGCGCAACAGCGGAAGGGAGCAGGCGGCTGCGGCGGGACGAACTAGTGGCAACTGCAACAACTAGCAAGCATCGATGACAAGCAACATTAGCAGCGGCGGTGTCGCTAGAAGCAAGGTAGGAGTAGCAGGCGGGAAGCGGGGGAGGCGGTGCCTCGGGCGTGCGACCGAGGTGGCCTGGGTTTCACGACGAGTGTGGCCAGGGCATGCGTGGAGCTTCGCTCCGGGCACGGCGATAGGAGGACACGAGCGACGCGGGGATTGATAGGGAAGGTCGAGCATCGGCGGGCTGATGCTGGCATGTGGAGCGCCGGGCACGACGGCGTACAGCGACTAACGGGGGGAGGGCAATCAACGGAGGGGATCACAGTGGGGCAGGGCATGCCAGGGGCTCGAGAAGGGCGCCAGAGACGATGAATCGATGGTGGCGGACTTCGGTGCTCGAGGTCGAAGAAGAAGGGCGTGGCGGCAATGCAGTGCAGCTCCGGTCGCACGGACGGGCTCAGTCAACATGGAAGAAGGCGGCGCAACTACTGGATGTCCTCCAGGGCGTCGAGGAGGCTGGTGGCCGTGGGTACGAACGGTGTCGGCCGCGCCGGCCCCTTCTCCAGATCAACGGAGAGGTAGAGAGGGGAGTGTGAGAGGATAAGGGGGGCGCGAGGGGGTGATAAGTCTCCAGCGTATCTATAATTTTTGATTGTTCCATGCTGTTATATTATCATTCTTGGATGTTTTACAATCATTTTATAATCATTTTATATCATTTTTTGGTACTAACCTATTGACATAGTGCCCAGTGCCAGTTGTTGTTTTCTGCTTGTTTTTTACATCACAAGAAAGCAATACCAAACGGAGTCCAACCGTAGCAAAACTTTTTGTTGATTTTTTTACGAGAAGACATCCAGTGGGCCGAAGAAGTACCGAAGAGGGAGCCAGAGGGGGGGGACAAGACACCAGGGCATGCCTGGGCCCCAGGTATGCCCAGGTGGGTAGTGCCCACCTCGGTGGCCTCCCGCACTGCCTCTTTGCTCTACAAATACCCCAATATTCCAGAAACCTTAGGGGAGTCGACGAAAATCAATTCCAGCCACTGCAAGTTCCAGAACCACCAGATCCAATCTAGACACCATCACGGAGGGGTTCATCATGTCCATTGGTGCCTTTCCGATGATGCGTGAGTAGTTCTTTCTAGACCTACGGGTCCATTGTTAGTAGCTAGATGGCTTCTCTCTCTCTCTCTCTCTCTCTCTGATTCTCAATACAATGGTCTCTTGGAGATCCATATGATGTAAGTCTTTTGTGGTGTGTTTGTTGGGATCCGATGAATTTCGAGTTTATGATCAGATCTATGTTTTTATCGACGAAAGTTATTTGAGTCTTCTCTTGATCTCTTATATGCATGATTGATTATAGCCTCGTATTTCTTGTCCGATATTTGGGTTTTATTTGGTCAACTTGATCTATTTATCTTGCAATGGGAAGAGGTGCTTTGTGATGGGTTCAATCTTATGGTGCTTGATCCCAGTGACAGAAAGGGAAACGACACGTATGTATCGTTGCTATTGAGGATAACAAGATGGGGTCTATTTCTACATAAATAGACCTTGTCTACACCATGTCATCGTTTCTTATTGCATTACTCCGTTTTCCTATGAACTTAATACACTAGATGCATGCTGGATAGGGGTCGATGTGTGGAGTAATAGTAGTAGATGCAGGCAGGAGTCGTTCTACTATTCTTGTACGTGATGCCTATATAATGATCATTGCCTATATATCGTCATGATTATTTGAGGTTCTATCAATTGCCCAATAATAAATGTTTTCCCACCATTTGTTATTTTCTCTAAAGAAGCCACTAGTGAAACCTATGCCCCCGGGTCTCTTCTTTAATATATTTGCCTTCGCGATCTATTTACCTTTGCTTTTATTTTCAGTTTTACTAAAGAAAATACAAAAAATACCTTGCTGCAATTTATTTTGTCCGCGCTCCAACTATCCAATATATTACAACTTTCTCACGTTCATTTCCCAATTTGTGGCGCCGTTACCGAAAGGGATTGACAACCCCTTTAACACGTCGGATTGCGAGTATTTGTTATTTGTGTGCAGGGGCTGTTTACGTTGTGTTGCGAGGTTCTCCTACTGGTTTGATAACCTTGGTCGTATCACTGAGCGAAATACCTACCCGTCGATGTACTGCATCATCCCTTCCTCGTTGGGGAAATACCGACGTAGTTCTAGCAGACATCAAAAGGAATTTCTGGCGCCGTTGTTCGGGAGGATCTTCAACATCAACCAGGTTCCTAATCACAAATCTCATCTCCTCGCAATTTTCATTATTTTCCATTTGCCTCTCGTTTTCCTCTCCGCCACTTCACAAAAATTTGCTTTATTTGCCCTCTTTTTTGTTCGCCGTTTTCTCGTCAGATCTGTTATTGAGTGCAATCTTGTTATGTAGTCACCATGACTCAAGAGAACACCAAGTTGTGTGATTTCTCAAATACCAACAACAATGATTTTATTAGCACTCCGATTGCTCCTCCCGCCACTAGTGTGGAGTCTTGTGATATTAGTACTGCTTTGCTGAATCTTGTTATGAAAGATCAGTTTGCTGGTACTCCTAATGAGGATGTTGCGTCCCATCTTAACACATTTGTGGAATTATACGATATGAAAAAGAAAAAAAGATGTGGACAACGATGTTGTGAAGTTGAAATTATTTCTGTTTTCTTTGCGAGATCGCGCAAAAATTTGGTTTTCTTCTTTGCCTTGCAATACTATCGATTCTTGGAACAGGTGCAAGGATGCTTTTATTACTAAGTATTTTCCGCCCGCAAAAATCATCTCCCTTAGAACCCAGATCATGAATTTCAAGCAACTTGAACATGAGCATGTTGCACATTCTTGGGAAAGGATGAAATTGATGCTAAGGAATTGCCCAACTTATGGGTTAAATCTCTGGATAATCATACAATTTTTTTATGCGGGCTTGAATTTTGTTTCTCGTAATCTTTTAGATTTAAATGGGGGGCATTTATGCAAATTACTTTGGGTGAAGCTACTAAATTGCTAGACATTATTATGGCAAATTACATGCAATGGGATACCGAAAGAGCGCCTACTAGTAAAAAAGTCAATTCGGTAGAAGAAATAAATTCTTTGAGTGAAAAAGTCGATGCTCTTATGAAGTTGGTTGCTACTAAAAATGCTCCTATTGATTTTAATGATGTGCATTTGTCTACTTTGATTGAGCAAAATAGTGATGCCATAGATGTGAATTTTATCTCGCGAAACAATTTTAATAACAATGGTTATGGAGGTAATTTTAATCCTAGGCCTTTTCCTAGTAAATCCTCTAATAATTATGGTAATTCCTATGGTAATCCCTCTTATAATAATAATAGAAACGCCACTGATCTTGAGAATAATATTGAAGAATTTATCAATACTCAAGAAGTTTTCAATGCTACGATAGAAGAAAAGCTGAATAAAGTAGATGATATGTCTAGAAGTATTGATTGAATTTCTCATGATGTAGAAACTCTCAAGATGAAATTTTTTGTGTCTAAAGTTGAAGAATCAATTACAGCTCTTTATGTTTCTATGTATGAAAGTAATAAAAGAACCGCTATGCTTAGAGCTAAAAGATAACTTTTAGAAAAAAACGTTTTCTAGTGATTACTTTCATAAAAGTGATGAAGATCTTAAAATGGTTGGTGTTTCTTCTATTGAGTCCTTGTTTAGTAAAATTAAGATTTATGAAGAAGGGAATGGATAAGAGTCAACTTCAGTTAGAAGGCGTCCCTATAATTTGGAGGGTGAAAATCTTGTTTAGAAAATTGATAAAAGTGGGTTTGAAGAGGTCAAGACTTTAACTAGTGATGTGCCCACTATTTTTGATTACAAAGAATTTAATTATATAGTTGCTCTTTGGTTGATTGTATTTATTTGTTGCAATCCATGATAAATTCACCACATGCTTATGAAAAAAATAAAGCTTTTACTAAACATATTGTTGATGCTATGATGAAAGCTTTTGAAGAAAAGTTGGAATTAGAAGTTTAAATTCCTAGAAAACTACATGATGAATGGGAACCTACCATCAAAGTCAAGATTTAAAATTATTAGTGTTTTGCTTTGTGTGAGTTGGGTGCTAGTGTTTCTACAATTCCGAAATCTTGATGTGATGTGCTTGGTCTTACCGATATTGAAGAATGCTCCTTAAATTTGTACTTGGCGGATTCTACTATTAAAAAGCCTATGGGAAGAATTAATAATGTTCTTATTCTTGAAAATAGGAATTATGTGCCCATAGATTTTATTGTTCTTGATATTGATTGCAACCCGTCTTGTCCAATTATACTTGGTAGACCATTCCTACGCAGTATTGGTGCCGAGATTGATATGAAAGAGGGCAATATTAAATTTCAATTTCCACTAAGGAAGGGTATATAACACTTCCCTAGAACAAGAATTAGGCCACCATATGAATCAATCATGAGAGGATCTTATGGATCTAGAACTAAAGACAAAACTTAGATCCTACGCGTTATGCGTACCTAGAGACGCGAAACGATAGCGCTCGTTGGGAGGCAACCCAACTAGTATATTTTTGCTTTTTGGTTTCCTTGCTGTTTTCCATAAAATAGCAACTATTCCTCTGATTAGATGTATTTTTCTGGTTTAAATTATTGTTTGTGCCAAGCAACGCCTTTGGGACGATTTGGGTGAGAGTTGATTTGATCTTGCTGAAAAACAGAAACTTTTGCGCTCACGAAATTATTTCTCATTTTTATCAGAAGAGTGCTTTTGAGTTGATTCTTTTTGCAGAAGATTAATAAACAAATTGCTCACGTCATCGTAACTTTTCAGAACTTTTGGAGTTACAGAAGTATTCACAGTAGTCAGATTGCTATATACTGTTCTGTTTTTCATAGATTTTGTTTTCTTTGTGTTGTGTGCTTTTTTTTTGATTCTATGGTTTTCTTTGAAGAGTTCTTGCCATAGAAAAGTTCAAATAAATTAGATATAATGCAAAAATAAAATATGAATGAGTTTGCAACAGTATTTATATAGTGGTTTGCTTTCTTATACTAACGGATCTCATGAAGGTTTTGTTGAGTTTTGTCTAATTGAAGTTTTCAAGTTTTGGGTGATCTTACGATAGATGAAGGAATAAGGATTAGCAAAAGGTTAAGCTTGTGGATGCCCGAGGCAACCCAACATAATATTCAAGAAGTATCAGGCAACTAAGCTTGTGGATGCCACCGAGTGGCATCCCCTCTTTCTTCTAACAACCATCGGTATTTTACTTGGAGCTATATTTTTATTCATCACATATTATGAGTTTTGCTTGGAGTGTCTTGTGTGATATGAGTCTTTCCTTGTCTTTCTTTGTGTTTTAAGTCTAGAATCCTTGTTGGACACACCTTTTTGAGAGAGCCAAAAATTATGCTATGCTTGCTCCTATGCTTCACATTATATCCTTTTGAGCATGGTGTGCTTTGTTATTTTTGAAGAAATGCTCTCATGCTTCACTTAGATTTATCTGGGAGCTAGTAATTTTTTTAAGAAATTCTCTCTTGCTTCACTTAAATTATTCTGAGAGAAAGAAATATTATGCCCGGCGATTCTCCCCTCGTCGCCCTCTAGGAAAGCGATCACCGGGTTTTCTCTGGAACTTGTCTATGTGTGTTTTATTAAATATCGGGTTCTAGTTGTCATAAGGTCGAGGTACAACTCCGGTCGTCCTTTTACCAAGGGACACGACTATTCGAATAGATAAACTTCCCTGCAGGGGTGCACAACATTTCCCAACACGCTCGATCCCTCTAGCCGGACACACTTTCCTAGGTCATGCCCGGCCTTGGAAGATCAACACGTCGCAGCCCTACCTAGGCACAACAGAGAGGCCAGCACGCCGGTCTAAATCCTAAGCGCGCAGGGGTCTGGGCCCATCGCCCATTGCATACATGCACGTTGCGAACGCGTCCCGTGAGCAGACCTAGCAACCGACATTACAAAGGAAGTTGTGTTACGCGGTCCAAACCGGCGCGCGCCGCTCAGTCGCTGACGTCAAGAAGGCTTTGGCTGATACCCCGACGTCGAGTGCCCATAAATGTTCCCGCGTAGTTGGTCAGTGCGTATAGGCCAGTGGCCAGACTCAGATCAAATACCAAGATCTCATTAAGCGTGTTATTTTGAATTAACCGTGGACGCCGACCAGGGCCAGGCCCACCTGTCTCCTAGGTGGTCATCGCCTGCCCTGTCGCTCCGCCACAAAGTAGAACTCAAGGCCGTCGGGAACCCAGGTCCACCACTACCTGGACGGAACCACCTGTCCTTTCAGCCCCCATATTCGAATCACTTGCGGGCACTCTACGAGCCGACCCGACTTTAGTCACCACCTGTGTAGTATGCAAATATGTATAATATATACTCGTGATCACCTCCCGAGTGATCAAGACCCGATAGTATAGCATGGCAGACGGACGAGAATGTAGGGCCACTGATGATAAATTAGCATCCTATACTAAGCATTTAGGATTGCAGGTAAGGTATCAACAATTGTAGCAACAATGACAGGCTATGCAACATAATAGGATTAACCGAAAATAGTAACATAAAAAGTAACATGCTAAACTACTCTAATGCAAGTAGTAGAGGGAAGGAATAGGCAATATCTGGTGATCAAGGAGGGGGTTGCCTGGTTGTACTGGCAATAAGGAGGGGTCGTCAACACCGTAGTCGATCGGGGCAGCAGCGGCATCAGTCTCCTAGTCTACCAGAGAGAAGAGGTGGAAGAAACAATGAATATAATGCAAACATAAGCATGATGATGCATGAAATGACAATGAGGCGGTGTTAGGTGTGCCCTAACGCGGTAGTAGGTGATGCCGACGAAGGGGGAAAACATCCGGGACAGTATTCCTGGTGTTTCGCCTTTTCGAATAGATGCCGGAGGTGGAATGTTGCATGTTCGCTAAGCTAGGGACGTGTGGTGAACGAACAGACCGCATAGTGGGAACCGACATTTGGGTTTTGTTTGGCCAACCTCATCTATTTATCTTGCAATGGGACAATGTGCTTTGTAGTGGGTTCGATCTTACGGTGCTTGATCCCAGTGACAGAAGGGGAACCGAAACATATCTAACATTGCTACTAAGGATAACAAGATGAGATCTATATCTCCACAATAGATAAACGGATTTCGTCTACATCATGTCATCGTTCTTATTGCATTACACCGTTTTCTCATGAACTTAATACGCTAGATGCATGCTGGATAGCGGTCGATGTGTGGAGTAAAAGTAGTAGATCCAGGCAGGAGTCGGTCTACTAATCTTTGACGTGATGCCTATATAATGATCATTGCCTGGATATCGTCATGATTATTTGAAGTTCTATCAATTGCCCAACAGTAATTGTTTTCCCACCATTTGCTATTTTTCTCGAGAGAAGCCACTAGTGAAACCTACGGCCCCCGGGTCTCTTTTCATCATATTTTCTTTTGTGATCTATCTTCTCTTACATTTATTTTCAGATCTATTAAACCAAAAATACAAAATACCTTGCTGCAATTTATTTGTTCCACGATCTATTTATCCTATCTACAAGTTTTACCTCACGTTATTTTCCTATCTTGAGGCACCGTACCCGGAAGGGATTGACAACCCCTTTAACACGTCGGGTTGCGAGTATTTGTTATTTGTGTGCAGGTGTTGTTTACATGGTGTGAGGAGGTTCTCCTACTAGTTCGATAATCTTGGTCTCATTACTGAGAGAAATACCTACCGTCACTATAATGCCTCATCCATTCCTCTTTGGGAAAATACCGATGTAGTTCTAGCAGACATCGGGGCCGCCTTGTCATAGGCCCCTGGGGGCCTAGCGAGCGAACCGGGCAGCGGGTATTGGGCGCGCGGGCGCCTTCCTGAAAGGGCCCTGGCTCGGGCGAGGCCATGGGCGCGGCTGCCGGCGCCCACGACGCCGACCAGGAGAGGCAACGGAGGGCCGCGGGCGGCGCTGTGGCGGAGGCAACGGCGGGGTCGGCCGGATCGGCACACGGGGATGCGGGCGTTAGGTGCTGCGGGTGCCCGACCCAGGAGTGGGCCGAGCGGGCGCAGATGGGCGCCGGTGCCGGACGCCAGATGTAGCTGCGATTAGGCCACGACGGACGGTGTGGGGAGGCGGCGGACGCGGCCTGGCGATGAGGAGCACCGAAGCAGCGGTGGTTGGAGTGAGGCGGAGCGCGGGACGGTGGCGCAGTGCAATGGTGACAGCAGGAGCGCCGCAAGGCGACGAGCAGGGGAGGCACGGTGGACGGGGCGGCGATGCGAGGCGCAGCGAGCGCAACACCACGGTGAGCCCGAGGCACTGGCGCGGCGCGCGCGGTCGCAGCAGCGCCAGAGAGGCGACGGACGGGCGCGCGGCCTACCCTGGCCGCCCCTCTATCTCTCCACTAAGGACCATCGAGGCCCATTAGTTCCCCCGAGGGGTTCCGGTAACCCCGCCGGCACTCCGGTTTTATCCGAAACTTCACCGGAACATTTCCGATGTCCAAATATAGTCATCCAATATATCAATCTTTATGTATCGACCCTTTCAAGACTCCTCGTCACGTATGTGATCTCATCCGGGACTCCGAACAAACTTCGGTCATCAAAACACATAACTCATAATGCATATCGTCATCGAACGTTAAGCGTGCAGACCCTACGGGTTCGAGAACTATGTAGACATGACCGAGACTCGTCTCCGGTCAATAACCAATAGCAGAAGCTGGATGCTCATATTGGCTCCCACATATTCTACGAAGATCTTTATCGGTCAAACCGCATAACAACATACGTTGTTTCCTTTGTCATCGGTATGTTACTTGCTCGAGATTCGATCGTCGTTATCATCATACCTAGTTAAATCTCGTTGCCGGCAAGTCTCTTTACTCGTTCTGTAATACTTCATCCCGCAACTAACTCATTAGTTACAATGCTTGCAAGGCTTATAGTGATGAGCATTACCGAGAGGGCCCAGAGATACCTCTCCGAAACACAGAGTGACAAATCCTAATCTCGATCTATGCCAACCCAACAAACACCTTCAGAGACACCTGTAGAGCACCTTTATAATCACATATTTACGTTGTGACGTTTGGTACCACGTAAAGTGTTCATCCAGTGTTCGGGAGTTGCATAATCTCATAGTCTGAGGAACATGTATAAGTCATGAAGAAAGCAGTAGCAATGAAACTGTCACGATAATAATGCTAAGCTAACGGATGGGTCATGTCCATCACATCATTCTCCTAATAATGTGATCCCGTTCATCAAATGACTACTAAAGTCTATGGTTAGGAAACATTACCATATTTGATAAACGAGCTAGTCAAGTAGAGGCATACCAGGGACAATATGTTTTGTCTATGTATTCACACATGTACTAAGTTTCCGATTAATACAATTCTACCATGAATAAATAAACATTTATCATGAAATAAGGAAATAAACAATAACTTTATTATTACCTCTAGGGCATATTTCCTTCAGACCGGACTGCGAGAATCACGAGAATTGCTATGTATGCGAGCATACAACTGGAGCGTGACCAGCGAGCTATCGGAAAAAGCTAACTGGAGGGAAAACTCTCTCCAAGTTAAGTAGTGTGTGGCAAGTTTATTCAACCCCCCTTGGTTGTACACACATACCGATGCATAGTTGTGTTGCAGTACAGCAACAGGGAGTCCCATGGTAAAGATTATAGAGCACGAGGTGCACAACTATCTGAAAAGTCAATAGGACAAGCCACCAGCATGACACGGCGAAACAAAAAAAAAGTGAAGGGCTGGAGCACGAGGTAACCATATAATTCTCTGTAGGTCAACTAGTGTTTGTTCTATTTTATCTAGCATCTTTCGCTTGTAGCGTTATCAAAACAAGTGTTAGGTATGAAGACAAAGGAAGTATGTTTTTGACGATTAGTCTTCTTAAAGTCAAACATGCAATTAAAGCACAACATGGAAACCACACCTCAACCTGGCAATTCGACCAATGGGTATGGTCGCCAATGGGCACCAGACATGAAAGGGTAGGGTATGAGTCTTCATCTTCGCCCTTGAGTTAACCCATGGGCAACCTAATTAGTCGTGAGTACGGAATATGTACAAGTCTACACCCATCGGTTACCCAATGGGTAACACGATTAATATTTGTATTTAAAATAATTTATTTCATGAAACAACATGACGCTGATAAGATACATTAAAATTTTAATGTAAGCTAACATTAAAAGAGACAAGAGGTATATAGTCGATACACAAAGGAACAAAGCCTAACCTTTTTTTGGAGTGCAAAGCCTAACTTTTTAAAGAAGAGAAAGCCCATAAGAAGGGGCATTAACGCACAACCATTGAGGAAACATCTATGCCCGGCCTCAGCTAGTCTATACTTGCTACATTCGTGCTTACTGAGCCTTCCCATATTTTGGGTCAAACTTTGACCATCTATATAACTAACAACATATGATTTATATGTTACAAAAACTATACATTGGTTACCGGTGCTGCCAGCTTGCATCGCTCCTCCCACCAGCTCTTTGTCATGATCACAGCAGGCTCTTCGCCGTCCTCATCATAGCAGATCATCACTGTCTCATCCCAATAGGTCGCCAAATCGCAGCGGTCCGCCTCCATAGTGATCTGAACACTCGCTGCGGCTTCACACAATTTCCTGGAAGCATCGTACCCTCGTCACCACTTGCATGGCTGCGGCGGCGAGGATGATGACTGGCCTAAAGAATTGTAGGGTACGACGGGCGGTGGAAGTCTATGGAGAGGGGAAGGGTGACAGGGGACGTGGGTTGTGGGTGGTGGAAGTTTGATTTGGGCTCTCTTCTGTATCTCCCCATTGCTAATCAATGTGTTTTTTGCTAGTAAACTAATTTGGTAGCTCTCCTACAATCATTCAAAAAATAAATAAATAAAGCAGACCTGCACTAGGAAAAACTACCAAGGAATCAGTGGACCTTTAAAAACATAGCGTTCTTCAGTTAACTAGCTATATAGTAAAGAAATATACTCCCTCCATCCCATAATGTAAGACATTTTTCGACACTAGTGTAATGTCAAAAAACGTCTTACATTATGGAACGGAGGAAGTAGAAAACAAGACATAAGAATGCTATGTTTTTAGAACTTAATGGGACAATCCTTAAGCTTGACGCAATGCTAACTAAAAGAAACGAAGAACATATCATGAGGTAAATATATAACTCGTGAACTTGATACATGAGGTGTGGCTGTGTATGCGATTCCCTCAAAAGTAAAAAGGCAATAGCATGAACCTGAAGCGTGGCTAGCACAAACTAAAAAAAAAGTCGAGGAGTTGAGCACGAGGTGACTATATAATTCTCTCGAAGTCAACTAGTACGTGGCATGTTTATCCATCCTCTCTTGGTTGTATACGTAGGCACACACATAGCAGCAGTAGATTATAGTCCAGCAAGAGGCATGGAGGAAATCATGATTGGAAAGCATCAAGTGTATGATTAAATTTCTTGAAGTCAAACATGCAATGCTCAACATGAAGAGCATAGCCTCGTCTATAAATAGCAGCAACTTCATCATGTCTTTCATCCATCCATCCTTTAACTTCCTTGCTCATATACATCATCGACCAAATGGCCTCCACTCTCAAGGTCGCCATCCTTGTTGCTGCCCTGCTCGTCCTGAGCTCTGGGGTGCAGGCAGCGGCAGACCTTACAGGCTGCGTCACGACGTGCGCGGGCGGCTGCGTCGCCAGGGCCGATGTCAAGGAGTGCCAGGCCAGGTGCGCAAGCAGCAGCGACCTTGGTTGCACCACTTACTGCGAAACCCTCTTGGCAGGCTGCTTGGTCGGCTGCATCATCTTCAACTGCCCCTCCTGCTAGCTTAAAAAGCACATGAAGATCCATCTCGGCGTGGACTTCGTAAGCCATGTGGCCATGAGCCAAGAATTTATTAAGCTACCTCTCGTCTAAATATAATAACAGGGCCGCGTGTGTGCTGCCTGTTGTATGTACGTCTATTATGTCGTGTATGTGGTGTAGTCACATGTTAGTGTGTCATTAATAATTTCCCAGCGGGTCTATACGTTGGGGCTGTTGAGTTTGTGAATGTAATGTTTTGTGGTGTTGTTGGTAACCGTTTTGTGTCAGAGCTTAAAGTCGATAGATTAGAACTGTTGATTCTATTGTCAATGCCTTGTCACGGATAGCGGATCAAGCGATTGATTTTGTTTTACTCTTAGTGGCAACAATTCAATACGTAACCGTTCCTTTTTAGTCACTGTGATAAAATACCGCAAGATTGAAGCCACTACTATACACAACTTCCTCTAAAGAACTACCCATCAAAGTTGGCTAAAGTAGGCAAATAGATCGGAAAGCATACATTGCTATTAAATTATACAACACAGAAACCTCAGAAGATTTAACTAAATTCAGTGAACAATCTGGTCATCAAATGACAATTTATCATATCCCATGAAACACAAACGGTTACATCATACGAGAACTTTGTATTGAATCGAGAGAGAGAGAGAGAGAGAGAGAGAGAGAGAGAGAGAGAGAGAGAGAGAGAGAGAGAGAGAGAGAGAGAGAGAGAGAGAGAGAGAAGAGGATGCCATCTAGCCACTGCTATTAACCCTAAGATACTAAGGGAACTACTCGCACATGGTCATGCAGGCAACAAGGTTGATGAAGAAGCCTTCCATAATGGATCCCCCCTCAGGCAGGGTGCCAGAATAGGCCTCCACATTGGATTTCCTCGGAACAGGAACTTACATAGGCGGAAAAATCAGAGAAAATTGATATCGAGGGTTTGTCCGTTTATGGAACTAGATGATACCCCGCGCGTTGCTGCGGGAACTTTTAGTCCTATGAACATGTTGATAGATAATCTTTTTGCACAGTGTATTAAGAACTCAAGATCATAAAATTGCAATGGACACAATACTTGGCATAATTATAAATATTCCAAAATGTGAGTTATGCGATAACATTCTTTTTGCTAAATACAGTGATATGACATAACTAATCTTGTGTGACATACATGAATATTATATTAATGTATATAAACACACTAACATGGATTACAAAAGAGTCACAATATGAAAGATTATGTACAAATGTTGTAACTGTTGTTGTGAACCAATTTTCATATGTGCATTATTGGCCACTGTAGTTGCTTGCTTGCCATACTTGACAATGAGCGATAAGAGCTCTAGTATCGACAAAGAAATAGATACCTTTCTCTCTTTTAAAGTGAGTACCAATTCCTTCGTCTCAAAATATTGGACTGGAAAGAGCATGAGTAATTATACACATAAGCACTCACATATCCGAATTACCGCGTTGAAGGTAGAATTTGTTGCAACAAAAAGAAACTATGCATTAAAACTTATAACCTACATTAAGCAAATGAAAAATAGAGAACGCCAATTTTTGTGGTTCAAAATCCCAAACATGATAAATTGTTTTGTTCAAACCTTAGACAAATAGGCACATTCCAAAAATAAAACATTTCGGCAATTGAAAACTAAACACAGATAGCATGGAGTCAGGCAATCAGATACTACACTGAACTTACTTGACATGTAGCGTTCAACTTCCCATCTAATAAAAATTACTGATCACTGTCCGTGTGATCCCTTATTTGTATACCAGAGGAAGTTTATCCCTCCAATGTAGTAGGGTAACATAATACTAACTGATTAGAAAATGAGCATATCTATTTGTGTGACAGCAAAAGTATTAACCTGTAATAAGCATGTCACATTGGACAGCTCACTAAGTGCAATAAAAGAAAGTATCAGCACTAAAGCAACGTCCTAGTGGTGAGCCTCCCAATATGTATCGATTAGGCATTTTGCCCTCATTTCAGAAAAAAAAAGCCTCCCAATATTTTGTCTGGTGTCACTCGTTCTTCATATAAATAATAAAAATAGACTGTCTCCAAGAGACAGGTTGGATGAGATGGAGGTTATGATGGAAGGCTTTCAATCTAGCATCAAGGATGAGATTAACATGTCCCCTGATCTCTTGGATGAACTTCATGGATACAATAAAGGTCGTAGAGAACATTTACTTATGAGTTATGACCCACATCAAGGTGGAGAAGATCATAGCTAACTATTTAAGAAACATGAGATAATAAAATCCGTACTCTTAGAATCAAGAAATGCAAATAGCTTGTCACTATGTCAGTTCGGCATATGGAAATTGCAGAATACTTGGGAAGATAACATAGTTATCATGGATTAATTTACTTGGATTATAAGAAAGATACTTGAACAGAGTAAGACATGTGGATGTACGATATCCATCAAGGCCTACTGCACAGAGATGAGTAGCAAACTCGCAACTACAGAAAATATAAACGAAAAGGGTTGAAACTTAAACTAAGCACATACCACAGATAACCTGGAGAAAAGTTGGACAACTGCCCTTTTCCTTATTCTGAATACACTGCAGTATCCGCTCTTTCCCTTGTTTTGAATACACTACTAAGCTTAGAAAATGAATACATTGATGTGAATTATTAAAAGACTGGGCAAACCAAGACAATGAAGTAAATGGTACAAAAATATCTATGTATTCCGTTCTAGATTGATATATTTGACTCTTAGTTGTTGTCCACAGATTCGATTTAGTTTTCTGCGTGTTGTGACTCTACAAATCCCATAAAATAGAAGTGCTTGCAGTTAGCTGCTTCTACTGTTTTTTTACATGTCCTCCTTCTACTGTTACTGGAATGATGAATCATACCAAGTCCTGAAGAGTTTCTCCCTTTGTTTCATCTCTGCTGTTGGACTGGATTGGAGGGAAGTGGCTTTGTAAGGCCACTCAATCTGCGTCAAGATGACGTGTTGCTGTCTTGCCGATGATATGTTCAAATATATCTACCTTCCTTGAGAAAGCATCAAAAGGGTTTATCCAATCTTTCCATACAACTGGACACCATACGTCTCTTTTAATCTCATCAGTTCTGTGATGCGCAAGAATGACAATACATGGTCAGCGATGATACATGCATTTTTCATGTTTCACAAAGCAAAGAGATGTCATGGGACAAAAATAAATATAGTAGATCCACACCTTTGAAAAAAATAACGGAAAATAAATATTAGTTAGATACCTACTCGGTTTTATGGATTCTGTACAGAAAGTTTTCCTTTGATCATACGTCGGGTGTACCTTGAGAGAGCAGGTTAACACTTGTAATCACCAGCAGCTATGCAGATTTTGTGTGAAGCATCCATCCCGATAGAAACTACAGGGGGGTTGGCGGCGGCTCAAGATCCACGTTGTGCGGGGTATCCACACGACAACTCCTCCATACCTGTGCAGTAGGTCAACGGCGTATCATGGCGCGGCCGGCGGCAGGAGGTGAAGGCGGAGGCGTGCGCCACGAGGCAGCTGGCGGCTAATAAGGAGATAAACGCGCGTGATATAAGATGGAGGGATCGTTAGAGATGCACTGGAGACGGGTCGATAAGGAAGGAGTAGGGCACTCACACGCCGGTGGTGGATTTTTATGATTCTGGAATCGTGGCCCATGAAAAAGTGACTCGAGGAAGTCAAAGCGCATCTGTTACGGAAGCTGAATAATCAGGAGATAATTAAGGCCTTGTGCTAGCAAAGTAGCCAGGCAGGTGGCCTCACATGCCCTCGTCGTAAGTTACAAAGCGGTGTTCTTTTTCTGGGAGACTGTTCGGTTGTCTACGTGGAATGGAGAAAAATGATTGGACATTAACTGCTGATATGGCATGTTTGCTGATGTGGATAGGCTGCATGTCAAGAGAAATCACATAGTGGGGATGAGCTATTTAGGTATTATAGATTTATAGGAGGAAGAATGGATGAAAGGCAGTGAACAGGGGCATGCGGGGCCTTGGGCCACGGGTCAGCCCTTGTTTATGTGGGGCCACCTATGGCCCCCTGTAGCTTTCGATAATTTCTGACTCCCCGGTTCGTATTTTTTAATTTTGTAGATATTGATTTTCTTAAAATTCAAAAAATGCAGAAAACACGGTCTGGCACTAAATTAATAGGTTAGTCCAGAAAAATAACATAAATTATTTTAAATAATATTTAAAAGTGGTACTATAATAGCATGAAACAAAAACAAATATAGTTTCGTTTGAGATGTATCAGCATCCCCAAACTTAATCACCACTCATCCTCAAGTAGCTAGATGATAATGTAGTGGAACATGCTACGCAACAAAAAAATTTATGCTACACGATCACACCCAGGAACACTATGAAGATGGAGGTAACGATCAAACTCACCGACAACACTGAGTAGCAGAAGCTGTGATGACTCGGTGCAATGTGACGATCCCGCCGATTCCCGCAGCTAGGTTATGCCTCCCAGTTGCGAGAATTATTCTCTGAAATGAGAGTCTAAGTAGAGGACCCCTCCGAAATGAGAGGCGAAGAAGGGAATGATTCCATCCCTTGCCAATTTGGCCTAGGGCTCACCAAAGCCCTGTGGAGCCCCTTGTCGGCTCAATGGGCCCAATAGGGATCGTCATCTCATGATGGTTTTTCACAACTTTCTTCCAATGGGGCCCACTAGGGCTCGCCAAAGCCCTGTGGAGTCCCTTGTGGGCCCAATGGGCCCAAAGTCATGCTATACCTTTCTGGAATTACCAGAACCCTTTTGGAACTAGCCGAAACACATTCGGAACCACGTAAAACTCTTTCCGTGCTCTTTTAACTCATTTCTCAGATAATCGGAACTAGAACCCATTAAGTGTGTGACCCTATAGGTCTAGAAAAATAAGGGGGCATATCCCAGAATCCCTTCTGGACAATAGTTAACAGCGAGATCTAGACAACCTTATTAGCTCGCGTATATTCACAAAGTTCCCGAGAAAACATTTGTCTACGAATCCCATTCCCTTTGCTTCGTGATACATCTACAAAACCTGAGGTGTGATTACCGGTATCCCCGTGATCAACTCCTTGATCACTATACCGATTATCCTCATTAACGGTCGTGTCCATGTTCTGGTATCCCGTGATCATAATCACAAGTGTCCAGCCAGATGATAATGGCACCGTAACACCGAGTGGGCCCAGAGAGTATATCTCCATCATGAGAGGACCAAATCCCCAGTCTTGAACTATCGATACTAAGACATACATTTCCGTTATACCTGTAACTCACCTTTATTCACTTCCATTTATGGAGTGACATGTGGTAAACCCGAGATTAACCCTTCGGTATGTT
Organism: Aegilops longissima; assembly: GCA_021605205.1. Taxonomy (NCBI): domain Eukaryota; kingdom Viridiplantae; phylum Streptophyta; class Magnoliopsida; order Poales; family Poaceae; genus Aegilops; species Aegilops longissima. The sequence continues at coordinate 32,875,358 of CM038682.1, forward strand.
GGTATACAATATTCTCATGGTGTAAGGAACAATGCAATCGTGAAGAAGTTATATGAAATACCGATAACATGGCAACGGTTACATCTCTCAGTAATTCATATGTTGGGATTGTCCAACTCTGTTGTTACCATGACAATGATGTTCTTATATATTGATAGCATACTTGTTACACTAACAATGCTCATGATCAGGAAAACAAGATCATCATCAATACATGAGCTAGTCTTAGAGGCTGAACTAGGGATCACTTGGTGTTTATATTTCCACACATGTATTTTGGTTTTTCTCTAAATCTCATATTCATGAACCAATACAATTGTAGCATAGAAACATAAACTTAATAATGAACATGTGAATAATAATACATCATTATTGTCTGTAGGGCATATTTCCAACAGTCTCCCACTTGCACTATAGTCAATAATCTAGTTCCTTAAGTTGTGTAAAACCAGTGGAAATTCATTGCTTCCCATGCTTTGCTCATGGTATAGACCTCGTCAATGGATGTGAAAACTTAAGATTCGTGTGTATCTTGCATAGCTTTACATCTTGAGGCTCCACAAAATTCATAATTTATGTTGAATCGGCTTTGTATATGTTTGAACTCCTCATAGGACCTTGGTTTCTTGGCCTATGTTATGGCACCAATATTCTAAATAGTGCTGAAGCGCATTGAAACCATACCAAGCCGCGCTCTGCTACACCACTTGCTGCCCAGACAACCAAGAGGGGTAGCCATAATTGCTATCATGGTGCCCGCCGTGGAGCCCCCATATGGACCGCCATCCGGGGTTGGCTCCCTAGCATCCATGGCCCGAGCCACCACCAACCGTCCGTATCACAACACGCTAGCCACTGTAGTAGGAACAATGGCCGTCGCTCCATTCCGAGACCGGCATCCGTCACCGGGATTGGGTGGCCGGCTCCACCGTAGGCGCGCCCAGACTAGAGACCCTAAGCAGTCCTAGTGGACTAAGGGCCACAACCCAATGGCCACTAATGGCCACTGCTAAGCCAACCCTGGCCCAAGCCCTCTGGCCTAGGCCTAAGCTTAGGCTAGCTCAAACACCGCCAAACCTGAGGTCACCGGTGTTGATCCACTGACAGCACAATAGTGACAGTGAGCCCCACTTGGACTGACACCACAAACGATGACACGGGCAAAGATAACACAAGCGAAGATGAGCACCAACGCGAATAAGTTGACACCTTGTCCCTGTGCATCACGAAACGTCGTCCACCGCCACTGACTAGTACCATGGACATCCCCGCTAGCCAACACAAATATATAGCAGAGCTGCCCCATGGCCGCACAGGAAGCCCCAAGCAATGTCACCACTATTGGAGCACGCCACCACCTGAACCCGCTACAAATCTAGGATGAGGATGCAACCCCAGCCCTCGACCTAAGAGGCTACCACGCCAGGTAACCACTAGCCCCCCTGCACCACCCCCCATGGACTAGCACCAAATCAACGCCAAGACGCTGCGTGCAACCTCCACTGATATCCTGCGCGCAACCACCGCATAACAAGCTTATGCCCATGCCGCTGCCACATACCCTCGCGTGCATGCCACTGTCGCACGGCTACCGCACCGCCAACACCACGTGAGCACGGCGCCTCCACTCATCAAGGTCGTTCCGCGGTTGCCCCCAAATTCGAGCAGATGGGAGGAGCTGACTGCTGCCACCGACACTACAAGGTCTTTGCCCAGCGGCATGTGCCGGCGGCGGTAGAGGAGGGGAAAGAGGGGAAGGGGATAAGAGACCGGTGGCTAACGTTCCCGCTCTTGATCGCCCGCTATGGCGACGTGAGAGGGAGGTAGGCGACGATGTTCTCTATATTGTATTGTACTTATGGCACAAAAATTGATTTAACAATTAACTTAATCCACTAAACATTCATATAAATTATCCAGTATCATTATAGGAAAATAGTACATATGAGTTTGATCTAAAACATCTGAGACGGAAGGACATGCCTTGGTTTGTCCATTTTATTGCCCAACATGTAACTCGGTGTGTTCCTACCGCAACACCTACCTAGTCATACACATGTTATGTTGACAATGAATGATGATATATAGTTCCTGCTTAATGCCTCTTATAGATGTGACTCTTTCTTTCCCCTCCTGCAAGGCAACTAGGTAGAAGCCTTTCTCCCATTGATGTTCCACAGCGATCCCATGTAATAACTTCTCTTCTACCTGCCACTCTTACTATGAGGTGGTGGGGAGCGGAGTCCTACTCCTTCGGCTCCAGCCAATAGATAGGTTAGGGTTTTAGTTCTTGTAAAGGCGGCGCTCTGGCAGATGGTAGTGCTTCATCTTCACATATGCTTTTTGAGTTTTGATCCTCCTCGAGATCTTCCATCAAAACAGATTAGATGAAGCTCTAGCGTAGATCACTATCTGGGGCTGCGAGGTTAGGGTTTTCTAATTGTACATACGTGACAACGAGGATTTGTGTCATATTCTTCGGATGTATTAAATGGTTTCGAGCGATACACTTCCAGAGGTGCTTTAAGAACTGTGCTATGCAGGACCAACAGTGTTTGCATGCAAGGAAACAGCCCGGCACAGAAAAATATTGTATACAGCGGGACTGGTTGAGATTTCGTGGGCAATCAAACGCCACACGAGTTGATCTATTGGTATTGTTTGTCAGTTTCCCATCAAAATGTTCAAGCCTTACGTGGCCTATTGGTTAATTAATTGGGAGCAACTAGCTCATTCGTTGTCTACCGTGAGCCAAAAAACAAATAGAAATGTTATCTTCGTTTCAAAGTGTATACAAACTTAAAAATGTTTTGCCAAATATATTAGAAACTATCAACCTATATCATACCAAAAAAATACAATATAGTATATATTTTATGTGGATCTAACTATTTATTTGGTAGTGTAAATATAGATTTTTAATAAACATGACCACAGTAAACTAAGGTTGACTTAGTTCAAAACTAAGATAATAGGGTAGAGCCTCCTAGTGCAATGGCCAGTGCGTTATTTTCGACTCAATCCATCTACGTTTGATTCCCTATATGGAATGTGTCAAATATGTACTGTAATTAGAGCAAAGAAATTTTTGTTCAATTATTTACCCAAACTTCACCAAAGTATCCAAAATAACTATAAATAACTAGTCATAAACCTGCACCGCACGGGCTAGCATTCGTGTGTGCATGCATTCTACTTGGTGATTCTAATATATATATATATATATATATATATATATATATATATATATATATATATATATATATATATATATATATATATATATATATATATTATTGTACTTTTTCAGTTTATACTATCGTAAGTGGCATACTTTTTCATTCTAACTAATGGGCGATAACTACAGACCAACTATGGCACCCGTTAACTGTTTCTTGCAAACTGCATTGAAATGGCCCATTATGGGATACTTTCTACGATTCTATGTCAGACACGTTTATTTGCTTGCCATCACTTACATACAACCACAGTTCAAGTGTGAAGTACAAAAATCGGTTATGTTTAAATTTTTTAAAAAACTGGACAATATAGATCATAAACCATGCTTATCGAATTAGGCTATTATTGAATCCGGGCAATCCATAGACTGGAATTACAATTAGCTGGCTTAGTTTAGTGTTTATGTAGGATCGATGAGAGGTCTAGAATTGGCATTGTAGCCTACGTTGGTGTTAATCACTAAGCACTAGTAGAAAACAGGGCATTTGTCCCGGTTCGTAAGGGCCTTTAGTCCCGGTTCTTACACGTACCGGGACAGATGGGCATCCACGTGGCCGTTGCGGGCAGCCCAGATAGAGGGGCCTTTGGTCCCGGTTGGTGACGTAAACCGGGACCAAAAGGCTTTTACGCGTCAGCATTTCAGTGGCTGGTGTTTTTGTTTTTTGTTTTGGGGGAGGGTGGGTGGGTTTAGGGGTTTTGGGGGCTAATTTAGGTGTTTGTGTTAGCTAGCTAATTAATAGAGAGAATTTTCCTCTCTTATCTCCGTGCTTGGTCGACGCTACGTACTATATATATACTTATATATATATATACTTATACAGAGGACTATACAATCTACCTAGCTAGTAAGCAAATGAAGGAAACAGAAGATCGTCATGAACATATGCATACAGAGAGAAGTTATATCAACCACCTCTCCTTCTCTGAGAGATTGGTCGAACAACAAGTTCTGGTATATCTATCCGACGCTACTGGCTACATATATACAATATAATTATCTCTTACAATATAATCTCCTAATTCCAAACAAACTAAGGGTCCACATGGTATTCTCCGTCTTTAGCGATCACGTGGTCAAGAAAGAATGCCGCCAATTCCTCTTGAATTGCTCGCATACGATCTGGTGGTAGTAGTTCATCCCGCATCCGAAACATCTAATTTGAAGAAGGGGGTCAATACATATATATGAATAAATGAAACTGAACACAAATGATGATAATAAAATAAAATTGTGAACATTATTATTTACGCACTTCATATTGTTTGTCAGAGTAGCCCCGCTCACAGGTCGTGTGGCGGATGGACTCGCAAATGTAGTATCCACAGTAATCATTTCCTTATTCCTGCCACAACCACTTTACAAGGAATGGAGGTCAATCAAACTGATAATTAGCAAGCATGCTAAATGGTATTGATGAAACTAGCGCTTGAATTACTAGGAGATGCGTGGAACATGCTACTATAGTACTTACTTTCGGGTATCTAAATTGCAGCTTCTTCGGCAGTCCTGGAGTTTTTGAGGTGAATTTTTCCCAAACCCTCCCAGGCAAAGAAAACAATTACTTGATATCACGAAATGAACAAAGTTGCCGATATGGTGCGATAATGATCGGTTTAACTTACTTCTCTAGAATTTCAGTCAAGTCTGCATACTCCATGGGATCTTTTCGTCTCGAGTCTAAGACGGTTACTTGTCCCTGCTCAAGCTTAATCTCTAAGAGAATATAGTGGAACCTGCGCAAGCATGCATAACTCATCAATTACATTACTACAACCTCGACTAATAAGGGATGCACAAGACAGTAACACTCACTTGACTTCGTAAGGGAAGAGTATTATAGCTTTGTTTTGATTTAATACAAACGATTGTAGCAGCTTGGCCTCGGTATCTTTGGCATGAGATTTAACCATAAATGCATCTATGAGATTTGTTTTAATGAACCGAATATCACCGTCTTGTCTTTTCATCAGTTCGGCGATCTTCAATCTGCATAATTAATATAGTGAGGATAATTAAAAATACATGCGACGACAGAGCTGACCTATATATAGAGACTTAATTAATGACAGAAGTAGTACTACTTACAGGCAGTAGCAAGTGACCATTAATTTATCGAGGGTCTTTAGATTGAAAAACGCGAAGAACTCCTCAAATGGAACATTCAATTGTTCAATTCCAACGAGGTCATGCTCCTCTCTAACACTCAGCGTCAAAAAATTCCTCCCCTCAGACTCTCTGTAGGTTTTCATGTACCAATTATGGAATCTGAACATCATCGTTGTTAGAGATCTTTCATCTTTGACGAGAGGCTTCCCGTACATATATCTGTGTTCGTCCGCCTCCAAGAAATCATAATGTACATCGTCGGGCAGGTAATCTGTAGGATTGTTATAACCCGGCACCATCCCGCCTGGATCATTAGCGATGCTATCTTCGGAGACCTGGAGCGGGGCGATTGGTTCGCTTGTTCGCCGAGCTGGGCAATTTTTTCCCAGCTCGTCGTTCTGCTAACCTTTGATCAGTGACAATACTTCCAGACCGCTTCGCTTGGACAAATGACTTTTCAAGGATAAGCTCATAGTTGCCTTTCGGCGGAGACTTTGGTGGTTTCCTCAGGGCAGCCAGAGTACGCTTCACTTTCACCGGATCTATCTTCTCCTCCGGAGGTGGATGTCTGCGCTTTCAACCCTTCAAAGAAGTCCTTCACTTCGGTCCGGTAACTTCTCTAGAGGCTTGAGAGGTGGACCGTATCTGTATTGCCTCCCGCCTCTGGCTATACTGCTAGACGCCGGAGCAGATGGAGCGGCTGCGGCTGTCTTCTTTCGTGCTTGCTTACGAGGCGGAGGAGAAGGACTACGATGCACCGGAGAAGCCGGGGCGGGGGCGGGTCTCTTCCGCCCTTGCTGGCGAGGCAGAGAAGGAGGAGGCTGCTGGCTGCTTGGGCGCGCAGGCGCAGGCAGAGAAGGAGGCGGAGTGCCGCCACACGCCGGAGAAGGAGGCCGACTGATCTGATCGTCACTCGCCGGAGAAGGAGGCGGTGGAGGAGGCGGAGTGCCCTGACTCGCCGGAGGAGGAGGAGGAGGCGTCCAGTTCGGAAGCTTGATGAACTCCTTCCGCCGTAGGCATGGAGTCTTCAGAGCATAACCCAGCCGAGTCTCCCCTTCACCGGTAGGGTGGTCAAGCTGGAGGTCCTCAAATCCCTCCGTTATTTCGTCCACCGTCACCCTAGCATATCCTTCTGGAAACGGATGACAGTGAAAAGTTGCGCCAGGTTCAGAAGGTCGAACTTGGCCGACAGCCGCCTTGACTTTTAAGTTCTGCCATTGCGCCATAAGGTGGAAATTTTGAGACTCCGTGATAAAATCCACGGGGTAGCTAGCAGGAGCCGTCAAGACATGCTCCGGCTGAAGCAGCTCGGTGGAAGCCACGCTGCTTCTTCGCTGAGATGGCGGGGTAGCTTCGGGGGAAGCTTCAACAGGTCGTTTGCTGCGATCTGCTTCTCGTTCCTCTAGCCTTTGTACCCTTGCGTGCAGCACCTACAGTTGGCTATGCTCCACTTTCTTCCTCCTCTCCTGGGTTTTGTAACCCCCTGCGTCCGGAAAACCAACCTTCCACGGAATGGAGCTTGGCGTGCCTCGTGTCCGTCCAGGGTGCTCAGGATTCCCGAGGGCCATTGTGAGCTCGTCGTTCTCCCTATCTGGAACGAACGTCCCTTGCTGCGCTGCATTGATATAGTGCCGAAGCTTCTTGACTGGTATTTTCAGTTGCTCGTCCGTCCAACGGCACTTCCCTGATACAGGGTCCAAGGTTCCGCCAGCCCCGAAGAACCAAGTCCGGCAATGGTCTGGCCAGTGCATTTTCTCTGGTTCGATCTCTTTATCAAGCAGATCATTCTCAGCCTTGGCCCACTTAGGCCGGGCTTTGAGGTAGCCACCTGACCCTGTGCGATGGTGAAACTTCTTCGCAGCATTTTGCTTGTTTGTCTCCGACATCTTCTTACTCTTTTCCGATGTCTTGTGGGCCACATATGCGGGCCAGTGATCTCTGATCTTCTCATATTTGCCGATGAATTCTGGTGTCTCTTCTTTGTCGACAAACTTATTCAGCTCTTTCCTCCACCTCCTGAATAGGCCTGCCATCTTCTTAAGAGCAAAAGACTTGATTAATTGCTCTATAACTGGCTTCTCCGGATCCTCCTCTGGCGGTAGGGTGAAATTTGCCTTCGGCTCAGTCCAAAGATCATCTTTCTGCATATCTTTGACATAATACACCTCAGGGTCTTCGTTCTTAGGCTTATACTATTGGTGGATGCTGATCGGGATCCTGTCCCTAACAAGAACCCCGCACTGAGCAGCAAGTGCGTTCTTTGTCCGGATGAGTTCAATCGGTTCGCCGTCGCGCGTTATTGTTGTGATCTCAAACCTTTCATCCGAGCTCAACTTTTTCTTCGGGCCTCGTCTCCTTACCGAAGTTGTGCTCGATCCGGAGGGCTAGAAAAAAGAAGAAAGACGAGAGTTAATTCATATGTGTACATATACCAAAACAATGAATGCATCAATTAGCTAGTCAGCACAGGCTTAACTAATATATATACCTGGCCATACTCGGTTCGGTCACCAGAGCCGTCATCAGGGTCTCCTTCTTGCACCGTCATTGGGTCACCGGAGCCGTCCTTACGGTCTCCTTCTTGCACCGTCATTGGGTCACCGGAGCCATCATAATCCTAGCCTGCTTCCTCGCCCTGTCCTTCCAGACCATCGGTGTCGTTCAAAAATGCGAAGACATCATCACTTCCTTATGCGATTATGTCCCCCAACAACGCTTCTTGTGCTTCGTCTCGGGGGGTGTCCATATTTTCTACAAATATTTACAACATGGCAATTATTATTCGAACATGACAGATGGATATATTAGCAAGTGGCAAACGTAGAACTAGCTAGCTAATCACAGTAAGGAATCATATTAATTAGTGGCTTCGACGCTGCTTCTCTAGGGTTTGGGGTGGCCTCGAGAACGCTTCAAGGAGGGGGTAATATCGACAACGACGAGATACATACACGGGAAAATTATGTTATCGGGGAGGGGGTATATCGACCCCCCCCCACGTGTTGAAGTTATCGGGAGGTGTTTATATCGACAACGACGACATACGTACATGGGGAAATAATATTATCGGGGAGGGGGTATATCGACCCCCCCCCCCACGTGTTGAAGTTATCGAGAGGGTATATCGACCCCCACGTGTTGAAGTTATCGGGAGGGTATATCGCCCCACGTGTTGAAGTTGTCGGGAGGGTATATCGACCCCCTCGTGTTGAAGTTATCGGAGGTATATCGACCCCCCACGTGTTGAAGTTATCGGGAGTTTATATCGACACGACATACGTAAAAATAATATTATCGGGAGGGTATATCGATTTACGTGTTGAAGTTATCGGGAGGGTATATGAACGACGACATACCCGATAAAACATAAGAAAACAAAGAAGAAATAAAAAGGAGAAGAAAAAGGAATAGAGGATCGAAGAAAAAAGAAAAAAAGAGGAGAAGAAGAAGGAATAAAGGAGAAGAAGAAAAATAGAATATATATTTTTCTTCTTCTCGCTATTCCTTTCTTCTTCTCCTCTTTTTTCTTTTTTTCTCTTCTTATTTATTTCTCCTCTTCTCCTCCTTTCTTCCTCTTCTTATTTTCCTTTTCCTCTCATTCTTTTACTATTGCTTGTTTTTTTAAATGTTCAAATATAAAATTTCAAAAAAGTAAAGGTTTAGCCTAATGCATTGTTCATATTTCATCAACATATATGCATACAAAAAAGCATACATACATACATATATACATACATACATACATATATACAAAAAAGCATACATACTTTCCTAGCTAGCAAAAAAGCATACATACATACATATATGTACATATATATATATATATATATATATATATATATATATATATATATATATATATATATATATATATTTTATGAGGAAAGTAAAACATACATACATATATCATCAACATATATGCAAAAAAGCATCACTAGCTATGGGCGGCGGTGGCGGCATGGGGCAGGGCAGGCCCGAGGGCTCACTATGGGGCGCCGGCGACGGCGAGGTCGGGCCGGATTGAGGCAGAGGCGGTGGCGCTGGGGGCAGGGGACGGCGTCAGGGCGACGCTGGCGGCGACGGCGTCGGGCGCGACGCTGGCGGGCCGACCTGAGGCAGAGGCGGTGGCGCGTGGGGCAGGGGGCGTCGGCGACGAGGAAAAGGCTCGGGACGGCCGACGGTGAAGGCGCCCGGGGCGAGGGCAGGGGCGCGGGCTCGGGACGACGTCGGCGACGGTGAAGGCGAGGCACGGTGACGGTGACGGCGCGGTCGGGCGGGGCGACGGCAGGGCGGGCGACGGCGTCGGGCAGCCTGGCGGCGATGAGCTCGGCGTCGTCGGGGGCAAATGGAGATGAGAAACTGAAATTTTCACAAGTCCTGGTTATATACCAAGAGCATTGGTCCCGGTTCGTGGCACCAACGGGACCAATGCCTTTAGTCGGTTGGTGCCAACAACGGGACCAAAGGCCGCCACCCCAAAGGGCGGGAAGCGGCCTTTGGTCCCGTTGTTGGCACCAACCGACTAAAGGGGGGGTCTTTGGTACCGGTTTGTGCCACGAACCGGGACCAATGCCCTCTTTTAGTCCCGGTTGGTGCCACCAACCGGGACCAAAGGCCTTGCGTTGCCCGCGGCCAAAAGTTTAGTCCCACCTCGCTAGTTGAGAGGGGCTCGGAGTGGTTTATAAGCCCCACTGCGGCTACCCTCTCGAGCTCCTCTCAAATGCAGGCTTACGGGCCTAATCTCACAGTGTGATGCCTGTGGGCCTATTGGGCCTTCTGCCGGCCTGAATCCTGGCCCAGGTTGGGTTTCTAGTCGTATTCAGGCCGTGGTGGCCCAATAGGTGGCAGTTTTTTTTTTCCAGTTTTTTTGTTTTGTTTTTTGCATTATTTATTTTCTTTTTTTCTTTATTTTTAAATCTTTTTGCTTTTAGTTTTAGAAAAATTATAAACTTTCTGTTAGCGCCATTAGTTTTCAAATTTGAAAACACTTTTTTTGTTTTTTGATTTCTTTGTTGCTTTATTTATTTTATTTTGTTTCTACTTACAACAAAATACTTATTGTTGCTATTTTTATTATGTTTCCAGTTTTTGTTTTGTTTTCTGCATTATTTATTTTCTTCTGTTTTTGCTTTATTTTTAAATTCTTTTTGCGCTTAGGTCAGCAAAATTATAAACTTTCTGTTAGTTCCATTAGTTATAGAAAAATTATAAACTTTCTGTTAGTGCCATTAATTTTCAAATTTGAATAATTAAAATTTGAATTCTTTGAAATTTGTGTGAATCACAAGTTTGTGATTAACTTTACTAAAAAAATGAACATAGATGCGTCTATAGAGAAAATTCAACCTAAATTCATAATAAAGCATTTCAAATGAACTCTGAAAAAGTTGAAAGTTGGCATGGTATCATAATTTCACCCATTCTGCTTGTTTGCCTCAGTCACTTCGATAAAATCATGCACGCCCTTAATGTACTCGGAGGTGTGTCTTTCACCGTACATCCATTTGCGGTTCATCTGCATGCATTATATATAATTAAGTGTGTCAAAAATCATTACAGAACATCATGAATAGATAATTAAGTGACCAAATTAATAGAAGTTCATCATCACATTAAAACCAAAGTTCATACATAGTCCTCATCTAACAACATAAAGCTCTGCAGAGCATCTAAATTAATTAAACCATACATTGAAACTATGTAAAACATTTCAATGCGAAAACAAATGCGATCATAATCGCAATCAAGGTAACAACTGATCCAACGGCATAATTATACCAAGCCTCGGTATGAATGGCATATTTTCTAATCTTTCTAATCTTCAAGCGCATTGCATCCATCTTGATCTTGTGATCATCGACGACATCCACAACATGCAACTCCAATATCATCTTCTCCTCCTCAATTTTTCTTATTTTTTCCTTCAAGAAATTGTTTTCTTCTTCAACTAAATTTAATCTCTCGACAATAGGGTCGGTTGGAATTTCCGGTTCAATAACCTCCTAGATAAATAAAATCTATGTCACGTTGGTCGGCATAATTTTCATAAACAATAAATGAACCAATAGTTATGGAAAGATAATATATACCACATCCGAATCATAGACAGGACGAGGGCCGACGGGGGCGGATACCAAAACCATCGAACTATATAAGATGCAATAATAAAAGTAAGAAAATAATACAAGTATCTATCTAAACATACAAGTAAGAATATTTTTCCTTTCAGAAAGAAGATAAGAACAAGAGGCTCACCACGGTGGTGACGGCGATGAGATCGGCGCGGGCGATCGACGGCGGTGAAGACCGAGACGGGACGTGACAGACCGCTAAACCTAGACAAATATTTAGGAAAATGGAGTTCGGAGGTCGAGCTTGGAGAGGAGAAAGTTAAGTAGTGTGGCTCGGGCATTCCATCGAACACCTCGTGTGCATAGGAGGTGAGCTAGAGCACCACAAAGCTCTCCAACGGCCGGACAGAAAAATAGAGCAGTGAAGTGCTCTGCCTGCGGGCGAGGGGTTTATATAGGCACCTCATTGGTCCCGGTTGGTGGCATGAACCGGGACTAAAGGGCAGCCTTTGGTCCCGGTTCAAGCCACCAACCGGGACCAATGGTGGTGGGCCAGAAGTGAGGCCCATTGGTCCTGGTTCGTCCCACCAAACGGGACCAATAGGTCCAGACGAACCGGGACCAATGGCCCACGTGGCCCGGCCGGCCCCCGGGGCTCACGAACCGGGTCCAATGCCCCCATGGGTCCCGGTTCTGGATTGAACCGGGACTAATGGGCTGACCCGGCCTGGACCATTGCCCCCTTTTTTACTAGTGAAGATACACCATGAAATGAGTTGACTGTAATTGTATGCTTCAATAACCTTACTAAAGTACATAGCACTTACAAATGAATGAAATAAAAGCTACACTACAATATTTGAAATGAACTACACCTTTGCAAGTTGGTCAGTTTGACATTGCTAGAAATGGGTGAAAGTCTGGAGGTTGCAACCCAATACGAAAATCAGACTATAAATGTCTCTGGCTAAAACAGATTTCTTAGAGATGTTCCGATGTGGGTAAATTTCATATGCGGGCAACATATCATAAACTAAAACTTTACATTAACGAATTTGCCATGCAAGAATAATAAATTTGAGTTTTTGTGAACCCCCTCTATTATCATTGCAATGGCTTTAATTCCATTTCACGAATACGGAACAAATTGGCACAAAATCTTCACGACTCTAGTTTGAAGACAAATCATCTTCCAACTGGTAACTTAATCAGATAAAGATGTTATATGTAGATCCTCGATACTATTCTCAGACAATACGAAGAACAAAGATTTTCCAATTTAAGTTAGCTGATAATAATAACCTTAAAGGGTGAACAAATAGGGAAAATGGTTTGACGCAATAAAAATTACAATGTAGGTGAATCCTTCTTAAAACATAGGTGTAGTGCGGCACTGCGATAGATAAAATTTTCTAAAATGATAGGTGAACCAAATCATTGCATGAACTGTTGAACAAAGGGGTCTTGTGAATAACTTGTTGCTAGACGCAAATACCATGGCTACCTAACAACCTTCTCAGAACATATGGATAAATTATTTCTACCATGTCCTTAAGAACAATTTATTGATCCCTTCCACTCGCTGTTGGAAGAGAAAAACACAGATCAACCAAGAGACCAATCAGTTCCATACCATAGAAATGGAGACCCTAGTCAAACCTGAAAGATTGTACTTATTTTTACTTTGGTATTAATTTCACACAAAACATGAAATTATATTTCTTATAAATTTGTACAACGTATTTTCACCATTTTCCAGTTCACTAAGATTATTTTAGTGACATGGAAGCCCATGATTATTGTACATGGCGTCTAAAGCAACATAGGAGAAAAACACGCTGTTGTCTCCTTTTAGTGAAAAATCATATAAAAACACAATTAGGACTTTTCTTCTTTGATTGAGATAATCATTTTTTAGGTCCCTTAATGGAGATCTTTAGTTCTGGCGTCCGGTTACTACCCATGCTTAAAAAACATAGAAAATATCATCAAGCATTTGAAACATTTTACTTGCGAAAACCTAAGAATACCTTGGGAAAAACACTTCGTCTCCTACTGGGTGAACTAAACTCAGTTATTGGTAACCAAAGACTAAACTATTCATATAACATGTTAGTACAACATCATAATTGCACAGAAACTGCTATTTAGTATTCCTCAGTATATACAGTAATAACATTAACACAACTTAGTGATCGTGAGTCGGTTTGCGTTATGATCTGAAGTTCTGATAAAACAAAGCTCATTGAAGTTTCTATATAAATTGGTTTTTACCATGAACGGATAATGCATTGCCTAAAAGGAAATACCAAAAAGCTCGAACACATATTAGAATTCCGTTTAGTATTAGAAGAGCTACAATATCATAGCCATAATATAAAAATGCACTGCCTAAAAGGATGTAATGCATTATGAAAAAATTTAGATGTTATATTTCTGTCGGGATATAATTTTACTACCACATTTTCCTGCCTTCCTGCTATTCTGTTGTATCTAAAAAATTGATCAGTGCATGCAATAATTCTTTACTGAAACTACGACAACTGCCTTGCAGGTTTAAAAGCAGGAGATGCATCATTAAGTTGGGAAGAATAAACTCACCAATTGAGCGATTGTGCCTCATATAAGAATGTCAAGCAAAGGAATAGTTGTCATTGACATTACCAGATACAAAAATACGCTCGCCAGTAAACAAAATTAAGAATTCACATATATATTCTAAGTTTTATTTATTGCAAATTAACTTGCCATACTATAGAAGTTGAAAAGATGTGTTGTAATTATCCAGAATAGATTTTTAATTAACTATCTGGTTAGATAATTTTATCCAGCTCCAAGAAAGTCTGAGGTACTAATTATTTAATAACTTTCAGCTAGCATGCAAGAGAAAGTCGCCTGGCCTTTCATATGCTAAATGAGGATTCCTCCTTCAGGTGCATTACATTAGACAACACATAAAAGTTGGAAGAAGAAATACCAAATGGATGATCCATGACATTCTCCAAGGAAATATCTCACAACATTGAACCTTATTACAACAAAATTGTATTAAACAATCAGCAGCAAGAACTCTAGCTGGACAAATAACTAAAAATATTCTGCAGTGGGAGTCAACACAGATATAATACCTGATTTATATCTTGGCTGATGTAGAACCTATGCACAGAAGCCACTTCGAGTCTTTGATTCTCAGGTTTCATCTTGAGCTCTAGACTGTCCTAATTTCGGTCAGGATGCCTGCTGCTCCCTTGAGTTTTTGGTGTGCTTCATTTTGTGATATATTGCAATAATATGCTCCCTGGAATTTTCTTTTGCGTGGTGCCTGCTGTGCAATTGTGCCTCAGGTACGCCAACTATATATCTTGATTTGCTTAATATGGTTTCATCTAGGTCAGGGCCACACCCTTGATCCCTGAAATAATCATTGTTAATTTTATTTCAATCTACTGTATTTATTCACGGGAGCCATATAATGCACATGAAGCATCTGACCATCGGAATCGGCACCAAAAATTTCATCCAATCATTTATGCATCCACCAATATCGAAAGCAGGGCAGCAAGGTAAGTACCAAGGAAAACAAATCGGCAAACCTGAAGGTCCATCAGATCTAAATAAGTCCTTGTTGCCAGATCGATTCATCTTCGTTCGGAAGTACGGCCCTAGGAGATGGCGCTCAGTTATGGTGCCGTGGAGCGCGGGAGGATGAGGGTGGGTGCAGTGTATGGCTCACCACGGGTGAGATCTACGCCAGGATTCTGAGGAAAACATACAGGTGTAGTCGCTCGAAGAAGAGGCACATCCCTAATTCTCCTTTTTAGATGTACATCGCTAATTCTCTACGTTAATGTAAACCTAGCGTGGTTTTTTTTTACATGGCTGCTCGACAGCTTGATGGGATGAAGGGGAATCCTTTGAAACGTGACACAGGAGGAGACCTTTTTTTTTACAATGACACAGGAGGAGACCTGTTTATGAGGGCATTATAGGCTTTGAAACGTGACAGGAGAGGAGACCTGTTTATGATGGCGAGGTAGGCTATTTCATCATGGCTTTTAACTCAAATGGGATGGTCAGAATTTACTCCTCCTGAGGATTAACGGTCAGAATTTACCCTCATGAGGATTAACGTGAAGGCTTAATTGGTGCCTCCAATTAGTAAATATATATATAAGAAAAGATATAAGATGTGGACCCAGGTAGATATGATGCCTTGGAATATTCCTATAGTTTTAATTTTGTCTCGGTAAAAGACTCTTGATTATCAACCAGAATAATGTTCAAAATCTCTTTCAGATATAACAAATGCACAAGAATAGAAAAATCTAGGTTTGATATACTTTTGTTACATCTTAGGAACAATAAAACATAAGATGCATGCTACAAATTGATGTTTTAAAATAATTTATTTTTGAATTGAATTTAATGTGCCACCAACTTTTCACGTAAATATGGTACATGAACTATGCATTCTTGCTTCAAGCATCCAACAAATATATCGTCCCTAATCACATAAAAAAGTTATGCAAAATATTAACTTGTATGTAGCACGCATGACTTTTTTTTATGCGGAACTAACATATGTCTTAATTCCTCCAAAAAAAAATACATACATGGCTTGATAAGGTGGCATGCTTTGCATGGATTATTTGATGCAAAAAAGTAGCTCATGGGTACATGCATGACTTGCTGATGTCACACAATTTCGATTAGACGGGTATCAATAATTGACATTATGTGCAAGCACGCATGTGCAAAGAAATCAAATAGTGGAGGCTACCATTTAGATAAAGAAGATAATAACATGATGTAAAAGGAAGACACCGGTGATAGTGCCTAGGGGTGTGGCATGGACGGCCATTCCATTACATTGATTATTTGGGAAGTAGAAGGCCGGTGGCGAGGACAAGGGCAACAGTGCCGCTGTGTGTGGGAAGGTTGTGTGCGAGCGGAAGGCGGCACCAAATTTTGCTCAGACGCCCGCGGGGGAACTAAAAGTGTGTGGCGGTGGGGGGGGGGGGGGGAGGGGTATATTTATGGAAGTTTTGATTTTATGGGATCTAATATATATGTCTATTCCCCTAAACTTCACCTTTTCTCCTCAAATTTGAATATTAGGGAATGTGTTGGAGATGATCTAATATGCACTATGTTTTAAAATGAAGTGGTTACTGTTATACAATGGCAACATCCGAGCTATAGGGGAAAAAATGGTGACTGAAAAAAAATATGTTTGGTGGCCTTTCCTGGCAAAAATTTCCCTCACCCACATACATCTCTCCTCAAGGGCATTCCTTAGCAATGGCTCAAAGGGGATGATGGCATGCAGGATGGTGGCAGCCTGCTTGTGGATGGTGGCGGCTGGCTGGCAAGCCACAGGCTGGTGGCGACCTGCTGGCTCAGAGATAGATGGCCAAAATGTGTGTAGTGGAAGTGGTCATTCTGGTTGCGACTTCGCGCGGTGCGCTGGACACGACGTGCACATGCCCGCGGTTAGAGGATTACAAAGAGATCAGTGGAATCATCGTTTGTTGCTGAGCCTCGTGGGCGTATACATATAGAGAGTACATGACTTTCTTGGAGTACAAGACATGGTAGAATCAGTGGAATCGTTGTTTTCTCTTGCGTCTGAGCCCTTCACGCTTTCGTGTTACCTCAAGCCTATAGGTATTAACTGTTTTCTGCTACCCGGCCAACAAAATTTAAGAATGGGCATCTTACCAATGTTTTTGACTTTTTTTTTTGCAAGCATCTATTCATAGATTCTCAAATTACATTGCTATTGGGCATTATTTTTAACTTCAAAGTCACCACTACTAGGAAAACGCTTATAGATAGAAGTTTACCAATAGCGTTTGTTTATACCCCACGCTACTACTAGTTAGTAGTAGCGCTGGCTAAAAAGAGCGCTATTGGTATCAGTTAGCAGCAGCGCTTGTTACATAGCCCCACGCTACTGCTAAGTGTAATACACCACACCCCCCGGTCAAAAAATAGCAGCAGCGCCTGTCGTCCAACCTGCGCTACAGCTAGTGGGCTTAGCAGTAGCGTTGGCCCGTTGCCCGCGCTGCTGTTAGGCCCACTACCTCCCCACGCGCCCCCCGGCCCGACCGGCCTCACTCTCACTCACACTCCCACACTCCTCTCTCGATCCCCCAGCGCCGACCTCAGACCCCGTCGTCGTCCCCTCAGACCGCCCTCCTCCTCCTGGCCCCTCCTCCCCTCGCCGGCCGCCTCGCCAGGCCAGCCCTCCTCCCCACCGGCCGCCTAGCTCCCCGGCCGGCCTCCTCCTCCACCCGCCGCCCCAGCCCCAGCTGCTCTCCTCCCGCCTGCCCTCCTCCACCGAGAGGTACTCCTCCTCCTTCCTCCTCCCTCCCTCCCTAGTTATAGTTATTAGAGTAGTTATTTTCAATTCTATGTAGTTGAAAAAATGTAGGTTATTAGAATAATTTAGGTTTTGATCGAACCCTTGCTTGGACAGATTAGGTATGAACCCTAGTTAATTCGTATGAACCCTAGGTTTTTAAATTTAGCTAGGTTTTAAAGTTAGGACAGAAATTTAGCTAGGTTTTTAATTAGGTGTAGTTAATAGAATTTAGGTGTTTTAAGTGTATTTAAAAGAGTTTTAGGGTTTTAGTTGTTTTAGGTGTAGTTAACAGAATGTTAGGTGTTTTAGTTGTTTCAGGTGTAGTTAACAGAATTCTAGGTTTTTTTTAGTTAAAGCAATTGTTGTTTTTTAAAGCAATTTTTCCTGTTATATGCAAATTTGCAGTGGACATGTCATATTTTGAACATGTCACATTTTGGACATGTCATATTTTTCCGAGTGGCCTATGTTTTGCCAGAAATGTCAATTCGCTTTACGCTCGCAAATTTCAGCGCCGATATGTCCTGTTTTTAGCAAAGGTCATGCCAAATTTTGCTAAGTGTTTATTAATTTTGTTTTCATAATTAAGCATTTTGTTCTCGACGTCGATGATGCCTATCCCGCATCCTCGTCGTCGACTCGGTGGAGGACTCTTGGTTGAGCCGAGGGGCCATGTCCGGGACTGGGCTCCGCCGAGCTGGTACTGGGTTGTGCTACCTTCTGGTGAGCGCAGCTTAGTGAGGAGCCAGCCCGTCGTCGACTCGGAGCTTCTTTGGTGGCGGTCACGTGGGCCTGCATCGGTGGAGAGGCTTGAGTCCCCCGCGCAGGTGGTACAGCACCGTGTCACGGAGGAGAACGTGCACGTCCAGCGCTACTTGGTTGCGTTGGCGAACGACCAGTTCTCCAATACCTGGCAGATTCTTTGAGGATCTCACCGGAGCTATGATCGGGTGATGGTTCCTTCTCTTTGGGTGTCCACCGCGGCCCACTGAACCTAGAGGAGCTATTATTCGAGATGTATTAGTGATATTATATGATGATCTTTGCTACAAACTACTATATATGTATTCGATGATGGATTATTAATTACCTATTAGTTATTTGCTTATTGAATGCAAAAGATGAGCGCGGTTTGTGCTACAAACTACTATATGTGTATTCATGATGGATTATATGATGATCTTTGCTACAAACTACTATAAACTACAAATTTTAGGTGTTTTAGTTGTTATATGATGATATTTGCTACAAACTACTATATATGTATTCGATGATGGATTATTAATTACCTATTAGGAAATGTCTGACGATGAAAGGGAATTCGCTATGTGCGAGTACTGCGAAGATGAGCGCGGTCTGTGCGACAGGCCTCACTTGGTAGAAGGTCGGCGCTTCAGCATCAAGCTCCAAGAGACCTTCGATGTTGAAATGGTACGCAATGACGACAAGTGTTTTTTGTTATTTTTTGCACGACTTCTCTGCTTCTTCAACGTGTAATTTCCGTCTTTTACAATTCGACTAGCTTATCCCATGCCATACAAGACGCTATGTCTTGGAGAAGATGGGTTTTGAAGATTATGAAAGAATGGAGACAAAGATAATTCAACTAAGGACCCATCATGGTTATGATTTTGCTGTAAATCTATACAATTCTATGAACTCATCCAATTTTGGTTGCCTGAATTGGGAAGCCCTTTGCAAGGCGTATGATTTTCATGAGGGTATGCTTCTCACCTTCGATCTTGGTGATCCTGACATCGACGAAAATTATATGACCATTTGGGTCCTTGTTGACACGCTTCCAGTTCTACCGCTATGTGAGTTTCTTAAACATATTTACTAAGTAATTTATATTGTTTATTTCAAAATATTTGACAGCCTATTTCCATTGACAGCTTATTTTCATTCTTCAAAAAATGTACGGAAAATGGTAGACAGAACCTACTACTACAATGATGAAGCAGAATTAACTTATAAGGAGCAAGATGGTCTTATCGCATTTTTTACTTTTCTTGAGAATTACAATAGCTATTATCAAACTCCTCCACATTATGGTCAATACGTGCCACTAGTGAACGTGTTGAACTACGGTAACATCAATGGAGATATCATGGTAAGATTTTCTACTATTACGACATCCGTGCATCCTTTGCATAAATTCTTCTAAAACTAAACTATATTGCTAACTACAAAGTTATTACTATGTTTTTGAACTGAAAATCCCGATGGATTGTGTGCCTCATCTGATGTTGATGATAGGTCGCGTTAATGTTATGAGCTTACGGCCACCACGGCCAGGTCAGCCGCAGTATCCACATCACTCCTGTCCATACCGGATTTCTAAAAGGGAGGATGCCATGATAATAGATTATTTCAAAAAATGTTTGAACTATCGTAGAGAGCTACTTGGAAGCAACATTGTGCGTAGGCCAAGACTTGGAGATAGGATGATCTCCGTTCTTTATTATGGAGAGTCAATTTTCCTTAATGCAGCGTCAATGCCTATCTTGTTTTATGATATTTTACCTAAGAGAGGGTAGAGTAGGTCCTATGAGAGGAGTATGTCGTAGCTAGAATGTGTTATTATGTGCTACAATGTGTTAGAGTTGATGATGATGACGAGGAGTTGTGATTATGACTAGTGACCAACTTGTTATATGATGTCTCATTGACGAACATTGTTTGATGATGATGACAAGTGGTAATGAATATGCTATTTAAACATACTAGTTCATAATGAGTTGTTATTGTATAAAAGATATATCTGTTTAAACATGTACAGTGCCAAAATGCTAAAAAATATAAAAGTTAGCAGTAGCGCTGGTCTAAAAACGCGCTACTAGTAGTTGAACTTACCAGTAGCGCTCGCCTAAAAACACGCTACTGCTATAAAATAGTTGTAGCGTTGTAGCAGTAGCGCTGGTGCCCGCGCTACTGGTAGCACAAAAACCGGCGCTACTGGTAAGCATTTTCCTAGTAGTGCACGACCACATACTCTGTTATCCCATATGTTGCCACGGCGCTCATTACATTCGTGTCTATTGAAGTTCTTGAAGGTAACATGTCTTGGAACATTCTCTTGTAATACATGACTCATCTCCCACCAAGGAGAGTGTCTAAAAATCACAGCGAAATGCAGGCGTATACCTCTCCCTATTGTCGAGCGTGATGTCATCGTGGATCTCCAACGGGACATACAATGGCAGGCTTCTCTCGACGGAGGCCAACAACCTTCCGATGGTTCTCGCAGACTCCACCGTCACAGTGGCAGGGTACCTGGGCATTGGGTGCCTCCTCAATGTCACCCTGCTGCCCTCCCTAACGATCTGCATCACGTCGATCGCGTGCACCTTCCTGATGTAGGAATCGTAGTCATCATCGGTTCTACATTGCAAAACATTGAGGGGCGTGTGATCGGTTGCCCGAAGGGGCAGTCACATATGTTGGTTGGTCGATTTGGCTAGTGTAATCATCATAGCTTAAGCAGGGTCCTTTTTCTCCTTCCAAATTTGTTGATCACAAGCTTACCACTCGATTAGCAAAACAATGCATAAACAATCATGTTTGCTACTTGAGTCTTTCTCAAGTTTCTATGATCATGTAGACCATCACTGCCAGGCAAGATTTCGGCGATCCTCTTCAAAGTCAAAATGTGGATAATTAAGCCTCTTGCTTGTATCGCTGCCTAAATTATTTTGCAACCATTTTCAAAGTCAATATGCGGCCAATTCAGCATATCTTTACTTGTAAAACTATTTTAGCTTGTTATACTGCTTGGTAGGTGTCTGGACGGAACTTAAATCCTTAACGAGGGTCTATGCCAGTGACAACGGCGCCCAAGGATGTTGTTTTCCTTCTTGAAGGCGTCATTGTACAACTTTCTCACTCATCTCGGGGTTGTGGCCATGTTGGTGGTGGAGGTTGGGTTGGCCGGTGTTGGCATTGTCGTTTGTGTTCTGTTTCTTTTTTCAATTAGTCGTCCCTAATTTCAAGGCAGGCCATTTTGTCCCCCCCCCCCACCCCATCAAACGGATTGGACAACTATTGCCTAGAAATGAAGAGACTTTCCTTGCTTTATAAATAAAGCACAAACCACAAGTACACAGCCGAACGATCTGACAAAAACAACACGACTATAGCCGACCAAAACGACACGACTATGCTGCCGAGCAAGAAAACAGGAGGGCCTAAAGACAACACCGCACCACGACCTAGGACACCTGAGTTTCTCAGATTGAATATAAGGGTACTGTTATTTTGTAAGGATGTTTTCCCTTGTTCGCCTATGCTAAACGGATTTGGCCACTATTGGCTAGTCTGAACGTGTGAAAACGCATACATTATACTTGGCCAGTACAATATACATGTATGAACGCATGCAGTACAGCCTGGGTTCAAGAAAAAACAAGAGAAGGTCAAAGAAGGTGCGCTGCTAGCTAAAAGTCAAATGACGAGGCGTGAAGCAAGAACGATCCTGTGCACGTCAAAATATCGTGTGTTACCCACCCGAGATCAGAACGTAACTTGAAGTCAATATTACATGGTGCACAATTCAATCTACGTGATGGTTAATCAACTACTACTAGCCTATAAATAGCGTCTTGATCTCCCATCTCATCATCCCAAACCCAAAGACTCCTTTCCTCTCGTTTCATCTCATGGCTGCTCCTACTCTCAAGTTCGCCGCCGTCATGCTCCTGGCCTCCCTCTGCATGGCCGCACTGGCCCCGGCCGCGTCGGGGCAGCTGACGGATGCGCTAGCAACATGCATCGGGCGCTGCGGGTGTGTGCCCTGCCCGAAAGGGAAGGTCTGCATCCTTGTGTGCACACCCCCGCCGCCCTGCGAAGCCAGATGCCGCTGCACCTATTCCGGCACGGGCTGCTAGGCCAGCTGCGACCCTGGCGACACCGCCTGCACACGCCACGGCGCCGTCCGTCAGGAAGCCTGGCAGCGCAAGCGCTGAAGCCAGCAACTAGCTCATACGTTCTACTGTGTATTGTAAGCCCTGTCTGTCCATGCATGTACTGCATGTGCGTGTGTTTTTGTGGTAATAAAGTGCCAACGGGTCGATCCGTTGGTGTTGTTGGTCAGTTTCTCATCAAAATGTTTTACAGTGGCAAATTGGTTACTTAATTGGGAGCAACTAGCTCATTCGTTGTCTACCGTGAGCTAAAAAAACAAGCAGATAGGTTATCTTCGTTTGCAAAGTGTATACGGACTTCAAAATGTTTGGCCAAATATATTACAAACTATCAACTTATATAATGCCGAATCAATGCACTATCAAATATATTTTGTGTGGATCTAATTACTTATTTGGTAGTGTGTATATTGTTTTTTTATGAACTTGACCACAATTAAATAAGGTTGACTTAGTTTAAAACTAAGAGAATCGGGGAGAGCCCCCTAGCGCAATGTCGAGTGCGTTATTTTCCACTCAAGCCATCTGGGTTTGATTCACCCAACCGACCTAACAATGAAAAGTTAAAATAGGAAACTTTCCCACTTAGCCTAATTTTTAAAACTAAGAGCATCTCTAGATGATCGCTTATATGAAAAATGTCAAATCTGTAATGTAATTAGAGCAAAGAAATTTTTGGTGAATTATATTACTTAAACTTCACCAAAATTACCCTAATACTTATAAATCATGTAGACCCAGGTAGATATGATGGCTCAGAATTTTCCTATAGTTAAGATTTTCCAGCGAGTTGCCAAAAAACGTGTTTAAACTAATTTGGCATACTTTGCATGGATTAATTGATGCAGGGAAGTAGCTTATGAGTACATGCATGACTTGCTGATGTAACACAATTTCGATTAGACGAGTATCAATAATCCACATGATCTGCAAGCACGCATGTGCAAAGAGATCAAGTAGTGGGGGCTAGCTATTTAGATGTAAAAGACAAGGACATGAAGTAAATGAAAGACGCCAGCAATGGTGCCTAGGGGTGTGGTGTGGGACGGCCTTTCCATTATGCCGGTTATCAGGGAAGTAGAAGGGTGGCGGTGAGGACAAGGGCGTCTGTGCCACTGTATGCGGGAAGGCTGTGTGCGAGCGGTAGGCGACGCCAAATTTTGCTCAGACACCCGCGGGTGGACTAAAAGTGAATGGCTGCACGGCGGGTATATTTATGGAAATTTTGGTTTTATAGGCCTAATATATATGTCTTTTTCCCTAAACTTCACCTTTTCTTCACAAATTTGAATATTACGGGTGTCTTAGAGATGATCTCATATGCACTATGTTTTAAAATGAAGGGGTTACTATTCCAATGGTAACATCCGATCTATAGGAATGAAAATGGTGGATGAATGTTCTTTTTGGTGAAGTAACTCTATGGACCTCCATTGTTCGAAGAGAGATTAGCAAAAACACCACTAGTTAAAACTACAAGTGTCAAAATACCACTATCAAAAAATAAATTTCCAAAAAAGAACCCAAGCTCAGGTTTCCCATGCCAAAAAACCACACCCGTGAAATTTCAACCACACTCTGTTAGTGAACAAATGGAGGAGTTGTCAGATTTCATTGGCTTACCGAAAATTCCTCTATATCTTTTCCTTTCGGTCCTTAACCGGCCAAAATTTCTTGCACCCACAGACACATCTCTCCTCAAGGGCGTTCCCTAGCCATGCCTCTCAAAAGGGATGGCGGCGTGCAGGATGGAGGCGGCCTGCTTGTGGATGGTAGCGGCTGGCTGGCAAGCCACAGGCCGGGGTGACCTTCTGTCACAGAGGTAGGAGGCCGGTATGCGCTAGTGGAAGTGGTCAGCTCAGTTGCGAGTTCGCGCGGTGGTGCGTAGGACAGGGCGTGTGCATGCACCCTGTAAGTGGATTACAAAGGGATCGGGGGAACTGTTGTTCCTTGCTAAGCTTCGTGGGCGTATATATAAAGTGTACATGACTTTCTTGGAGTACAAGGTAAGGTAGATTCGGCGGAATCGTTGTTTTCTCTTGCGTCCGAGCCCTTACACATTCGTGTTACCTTAAGCTTACATGTATTAACTGTTTTCTGCTGCGCTGCCAACAAATTTTATTATGGGCATCTTACCAATCTTTTTGACATTTTTACAAGCAACTCTTAATGGGTTCTCAAATTACATTGCTGGTGGGCCTTATTTTCAGCTTCAAAGTCACGAGTACATACTCTATTATACAGTATGCACTAGTAGAAAACAGGGGTACCGTTCGGCCCTGGCCAGCCCATTAGTCGCGGTTATTCAAGAACCGGGACCAATGGGGGGTATTAGACCTGGTTCGTGAGCCCAGGGGGCCGGCCGGGGCCTCGTGGGCATTGGTCCCGGTTCGTGTGGAACCATTTGTCCCGGTTCAAGCCACGAACCGGGACCAATGGGCCTCGCCGCTGGCCCACAACCATTGGTCCCGGTTATTGGTTTGAACCGGGACAGAAGGGGCGGCTTTAGTCCCGGTTCATGCCACGAACCGGGACAAATAACTTGTCTATATATACCCCATCGCCGCGGCAGAGCACTCCACAGTGCTCTGTTTTGTCAAGCCGGCGAGGGGAGGGCATTTGGGTGCTCTAGTTCACCTCCTATGCACATGAGGTGTTCGATGAAATGCCCGAGCCACACTAGTTAAGCTTTCTCCTCTCGAAACTCGACCTCCGAGCTCCATTTTCAACGATATTTGTCTAGATTTAGCGGTTCGTCACGCCCCGTCCCCGCCCCGTCTTCACCGCCGTCAATCGCCCGCGCCGATCTCGTCGCCGGCACCACCGTGGTGAGCCTCTTGTTCTTATCTTCTTTCTCAAAGAAAAAAATTCTGACTTCAGATAGATACTTGTCTAATTTTCTTACTTTTATTATTCCTTGTTATTATATAGTGCGATGGTTTTGGTATCCGCCCCCGTCGGCCCTCGTCCTGTCTATGATTCAGATGTGGTATATATTATCTTTTCATAACTATTTGGTTCATTTATTGTTTATGACAATTATGCCGACCAATGTGACATAGATTTTATTTTCTAGGAGGTTGTTGAACCGGAAATACCAACCGACCCTATTGTCGATAGGTTAAATTTAGTTGAAGAAGAAAACAATTACTTGAAGGAAAAAAATAAGAAAAATTGAGGAGGAGAAGATGATATTGGAGTTGCATGTTGCGGATGTCGTCGATGATCACAAGATCAAGATGGATGCAATGAGGTTGAAGATTAAAAAGATTAGAAAATATGCCATTCATGCCGAGGCTTGGTATCATTATGCAGTTGGATCAGTTGTTATCTTGGTTGCGGTTATGATCGCATTTTTTTTGCATTGAAATGTTTTACATAATTTCAATGTATGGTTTAATTAGATGCTCTGGAGAGCTATATGTTGTTCAATGAGAACTATGTATGTACTTTGGTTTTAATGCTCTGGAGAACTATGTATGTACTTTGGTTTCAGAGTTCATTTCAAATGCTATTCAACTTCATGGTCTTATAGCTCAAAATAATCAGTAAATGCATGAAAAATAACAAATGAAGTCAGAAAGGGTTGTAAATTGATGATGTTTCTTTGAATGGTGCATTTTGAACACAAAAAAACAAGGGGGTTCAAATAAGTTCAAAAAATGAAATCCCTTTGTAACAGACGAGTTTCCGTATGAAACCCTCATACTTCGAAGGAGATTGTCTGTTTTGTACACGAAGTGCATCCAGTTTTTGCTGTAAGCCTCTCTACTTTCTTGCACATGATATGTGGGTGAAATGATGATACCATGCCAACTTGGAACCTTTTCAGAGTTCATTTCAAATGCTTTTCAATTTCATGGTCTTATAGCTCAAAATAATCAGTAAATGCATGAAAAATGACAAATGAAGTCAAAAAGGGTTGTAAATTCATGGTGTGGCTTTGAATGGTGCATTTTGAACACGGAAAAACAAGGGGGGTTCAAATAAGTTCAAAAGAAATGAAATCCCTTTGTAACAGACGAGTTTCCATATGAAACCCTGATACTTCGAAGGAGATTGTCTGTTTTGTACACGAAGTGCATCCAGTTTTTGCCGTAAGCCTCTCTACTTTCTTGCACATGCTATGTGGGTGAAATGATGATACCATGCCAACTTGGAACCTTTTCATAGTTCATTTCAAATGCTTTTCAACTTCATGGTCTTATAGCTCAAAATAATCAGTAAATGCATGAAAAATAACAAATGAAGTCAGAAAGGGTTGTAAATTGATGATGTGGCTTTGAATGGTGCATTTTGAACACAGAAAAACAAGGGGGTTCAAATAAGTTCAAAAGAAATAAAATCCCTTTGTAACAGATGAGTTTCCGTATGAAACCCTGATACTTCGAAGGAGATTGTCTGTTTTGTACACGAAGTGCATCCAGTTTTTGCCGTAAGCCTCTCTACTTTCTTGCACATGCTATGTGGGCGAAATGATGATACCATGCCAACTTGGAACCTTTCAGAATTCATTTCAAATGCTTTTCAATTTCATGGTCTTATAGCTCAAAATAATCAGTAAATGCATGAAAAATAGCAAATGAAGTCAGAAACAAAATAAAATAAAATAAATAAGTAATTTGAAACAAAATAATATAAACTTTAATAAAATAGATAAGTAGAAACAAAAAACTTTAATAACATAAATACATTTTATGAAACTAAAATTATCAAAGTTTTTTCTGTCCAAAATATTATAAGCAACTTCTAGTATTATTGAAACTAAAATTATATAAAATTAATGCAACTAACATTATCAAAGTATTTTCTGTTCAAAATCATTAAAAGCAAAAAGAATTTTAATAAAAACTTTTTTTGTTAGAAACTTTAATAGCAAAAAGAATTATCATAAAATAAAATTAATAAGTAATTATAAACAAAATAAAATAAAATAAATAGTGATTTTGTTGTAAGTAGAAACAAAACAAAATAAATAAAGCAAAAAAGAAAACAAAAAAAATTGGGAAAAAATAAAAAAATTGCCAGCAACTGGGCCACCGCGGCCTGAATACGACTAGAAACCCATCCATGGGCCAGGATTCAGACCCGCGGTAGGCCCAGAAGGACCATCAGGCAAAGCAGTGGCAAGTAGGCCCGCAAGCCTGCGGTGGAGAGGAGCTCGAGAGGGGTGCGGCAGTGGGGCTTATAAACCACTGCGCGCCCCTCTCAACTAGCGAGGTGGGACTAAACTTTGGCCCTGACGCGGGCAGCACAGGGGCCTTTGGTCCCCGTTGGTGGCACCAACCGGGACTAAAGGGTGGGCATTGGTACCGGTTCGTGCCACGAACCGGTACCAATGCCCACCCTTTAGTCCCGGTTGGTTCCACCAACCGGGACCAAAGGCCGCTGCTTCCCGCCCTTTGGGCTGCTGAAAAGAGACCTTTTGTCCCGGTTGGTGGCACCAACCGGGACTAAAGAGAGGCATTGGTACCGGTTCGTGCCACGAACCGGTACCAATTCCTTTGCTATATAAGCCAGCAATCGTGAAAATTTCGTCAGTTCTTCGATCCCTCCGACGACGCCGCCAGGCTGCCCGAGCTCGCCGTGCCTCTGCCGCGCCCCCGATCACGCCGCCGTTGCCCCGCCTCGACCACGCCGCTGCCGCCCCTGCCCCCGACCATGCCGCGCGCCCTCGCCGTGCCTCTGCCGCGTCCCGGACCCGCCCCGTCAACGTCGTCGCCGCCCTCTGCCCCGTCGATGCCATCGCCCCTGCCCCGACCACGCCGTCGTCGCCCCTGCCCCGACCACGCCGCTGTCGCCACCCTGTACACCGACGCCGGCGTCGTGCCTCTACCCCTGCCCCGACCACGCTGCACCTCTCCTTGGTCAGGCCGGCCGGCGCCGCCCCCCTGTCCTCTCCTCTGTTTTTTCACATATATATGATGTTTTTTTCCAGATTATATGTATATGTGTGAGTATATGTATGTGTGTATATCTTATTTATATGTCTTTTTTTAGATTTTTTGTTCATATATATGATGATTTGTTTTTTGCCTTTTTATAAAAATGTATATATGTATGTATGTTCTTTGTGCATATAAAAGTTAGATTTTTAGTACATTTGGGTACATTTTAGGTTAGTTTTATCTATATATGTTCTCTGATTTAGTACATTTTAGGTTAGTTTCATTTTAGAAAAGTTTTATATATTTGGGAAAAGAAGGAAGAGAAGGAAGAAGGAAGAACAAGAAAAGGTTTTATATATGCAAAAGTTACATTTTAGACCAGTATTATAGATCTAGCTAGGAAGATAAGGAAGAAGAAGAAAAGAAGGAGAGGAAAAAGGAAAATAAGAAGAGTAAGAAAGGAGAAGAAGAGGAGATGAAGAAGAGGAGAAATAAATAAAAAGAGGAAAAAAGAAGAAAAAGAAGAGGAGAAGAAGAAAGGAATAGAGGAGAAAGAAAAAAAAATAGAATTCTTTTTTCTTCTTCTTTTTTTTCTTCAATTGTTTCTCTTCTATTCCTTTCTTCTTCTCCTCTTTTTATTTCTTCTTTTGTCTTCTTATTTTTTATCGGGTATGTGATACGTCTCCAACGTATCTTTAATTTTTGATTGCTCCATGCTACTTTATCTACTGTTTTATGCAATATTGGGCTTTATTATCCACTTTTATATTATTTTTGGGACTAACCTATTAACCGGAGGCCCAGCCCAGATTTGCTGTTTTATGCCTATTTCAGTGTTTCGAGGAAAAGGAATATCAGACGGAGTCAAAACGGAACGAAATCAACTGGAGAAGTTATTTTTGGAAGGAAACCCACCTGATGGACTTGGACCCCACGCCAGAAGATACGGGAGGTGCTCACGAGGGTGGGGCGCGCCCACCCCAGGCGCGCCCCTGCCTCGTGGGGCCCCGTAGCTCCACCTGACGCACTCCTTTCACCCATATATACCTCGCACCTAAAACTTCCGAACAGAGATTAGATCGGGAGTTCCGCCGCAAGCCTCTGAGACACCAAAACCAATCGGGACCCTGTTCCGCACCACCTGCCAGAGGGGATCCCATCACGGTGGCCATCTTCATCATCCCGGCGCTATCCATGACGAGGAGGGAGTAGTTCACCCTCGGGTCTGAGGGTATGTACCAGTAGCTATGTGTTTGATCTCTCTCTCTCTCTCTCTCTCTCTCTCTCTCTCTCTCTCTCTCTCTCTCTCTCTCTCTCTCTCTTCTCGTGTTCCCTCTATGGCACGATCTTGATGTATCCCGAGCATTGCTATTGTAGTTGGATCTTATGTTTCTTCTCCCACTCTACTCTCTTGTGATGAATTGTGTTTCCCCTTTGAAGTTATCTTATCGGATTGAGTCTTTTATGAACACTTGATGTATGTCTTGCCGTGTTTATCCATGGTGACAATGGGATATCATGTGCCACTTGATGTATGTTTTGGTGACCAACTTGCGGGTTCCACCCATGAACCTATGCATAGGGGTTGGCACACGTTCTTGATTCTCCGGTAGAAACTTTGGGGCACTCTTTGAAGTACTTTTATGTTGGTTGGATAAATCTGAGATTGTGTGATGCATATCGTATAATCATGCCCATGGATACTTGAGGTGACAATGGAGTATCTAGGTGACATTAGGGTTTTGGTTGATTTGTATCTTAAGGTGTTGTTCTAGTACGAACTCTAGGGCTGTTTGTGACACTTATAGGAATAGCCCACCGAATTGATTGGAAAGAATAACATTGAGGTGGTTTCGTACCCTACCATAATCTCTACGTTTGTTCTCCGCTATTAGTGGCTTTGGAGTGACTCTTTGTTGCATGTTGAGGGATAGTTATATGACCTATCTATGTTATAATTGTTGAGAGAACTTGCACTAGTGAAAGTATGAACCCTAGGCCTTGTTTCCTATCATTGCAATACCGTTTACGCTCACTTTTACCACTTGTTACCTTGCTGTTTTTATTATTTCAGATTACAAAAACCTATATCTACCATCCATATTGCACTTGTACCACCATCTCTTCGCCGAACTAGTGCACCTATACAATTTACCATTGTATTGGGTGTGTTGGGGACACAAGAGACTCTTCGTTATTTGGTTGCAGGGTTGTTTGAGAGAGACCATCTTCATCCTATGCCTCCCACGGATTGATAAACCTTAGGTCATCCACTTGAGGGAAATTTGCTACTGTCCTACAAACATGTGCACTTGCAGGCCCAACAACGTCTACAAGAAGAAGGTTGTGTAGTAGACATCAGTATGTCGTTGTCGATATACCCCCTCACGAGAACTTCAACACGAGGGGGGGGGGTACCGATATACCCCCTCCCCGATAACATTGTTTTTCCATGTATATGTATGTCGCGTCGTTGTCGATATAACCCCCTGCCGGATAACTTCGACATGAGGGGCGGTCGATATATATACCCACTCTCGACCGTGATAACTTATACCACGGCAGCACCCCCCTCGGCCCTCTCGCTCGACCAAAACTCTCGAGGACACCCAAACCCTAGAGAAAAAACGATATTGTCTCCTACCCCCTCCCGCCGCGCCCCTACCCGACAAACTCTCTCGAGGCCACCCAAATTTACCAAGTTAAAAGAGCGTTGTCGTCGAGGCCATCCCAAACCCTTGAAGCGTTGTGTCGAGGCCACCCCAAACCCTTGAAGCGTTGTCTAGGCCACCCCAAACCCTAGAGAAGCAGCGTCGAGGCCACTAACATGATTCCTTATTGTGATTAGCTAGCTAGTTCTACGTTTTCCACTAATATATATCCATATGTACCATGTTTGAATAATAATTAACATGTTGTAAATATTTACAGAAACTATGGAGCACTCCCGAGACGAAGCAACAGAAGCGATGTTGGGGGACATAATCACACAAGGAAGTGATGTCGTTGCGTCATTTCTCAATGACACCGATGGTCAGGAAGGACTGGGTGAAGAAGAGGGCTATGTTCATGATGGCTCCGACCCATTAATGTCTGTAGGGAATATTTCCAATAGTCTCCCACTTGCACTATAGTCAATAATCTTGTTCCTTAAGTTGTGTAAAACCAGTGGAAATTCATTGCTTCCCATGCTTTGCTCATGGTATAGACCTCGTCAATGGATGTGAAAACTTAAGATTCGTGTGTATCTTGCATAGCTTTACATCTTGAGGCTCCACAAAATTCATAATTTATGTTGAATCGGCTTTGTATATGTTTGAACTCCTCGTAGGACCTTGGTTTCTTGGCCTATGCTATGGCACCACTATTCTAAATAGTGCTGAAGCGCATTGAAACCATACCAAGCCGCGCTCTGCTACACCACTTGCTGCCCAGACAACCAAGAGGGGTAGCCATAATTGCTATCATGGTGCCCGCCGTGGAGCCCCCATACCGATCGCCATCTGGGGTTGGCTCCCTAGCATCCATGGCCCGAGCCACCACCAACCGTCCGTATCACAACACGCTAGCCACTGTAGTAGGAACAATGGACGTCGCTCCATTCCGAGACCGGCATCTGTCACCTGGTATGGGTGGCCGGCTCCACCGTAGGCGCGCCCAGACTAGAGACCCTAAGCAGTCCTAGTGGACTAAGGGCCACAACCCAATGGCCACTAATGGCCACTGCTAACCCAACCCTGGCCCAAGCCCTCTGGCCTAGGCCTAGGCTTAGGCTAGCTCAAACACCGCCAAACCTGTGGTCATCAGTGTTGACCCGCTGACAGCACAGTAGTGACAGGGAGCCCCACTTGGACTGACACCACAAACGATGACACAGGCAAAGATAACACAAGCGAAGATGATCACCAACGCGAATAAGTTGACACCTTGTCCCCGTGCATCGCGAAACGTCGTCCACCGCCACTGACCAGTACCGCATCAACATGGACATCCCTGCTACCCAACACCAATATATAGCAGAGCTGCCCCATGGCCGCACAGGAAGCCCCAAGCAATGCCACCACTATGGGAGCACGCCACCACCTGAACCCGCTACAAATCTAGGATGAGGATGCAACCCCAGCCCTCGACCTAAGAGGCTACCACGCCAGGTAACCACTAGCCCCCCTGCACCACCCACCGTGGACTAGCACCAAATCAACGCCAAGACGCTGTGCGCAACCTCCACTGATATCCTGCGCGCAACCACCGCATGACAAGCTTATGCCCATGCCGCTGCCACATACCCTCGCGTGCATGCCACTGTCGCACGGCTACCGCACCGCTAACACCACGTGAGCACGGCGCCTCCACGCATCAAGGTCGTTCTGTGGTTGCCCCCAAATTCGAGCAGATGGGAGGAGCTGCCTGCCACCACCGACACTACAAGGTCTTTGCCCAGCGTCATGTGCCGGCGGCGGTAGATGAGGGGAAAGGGGGGAAGGGGAGAAGAGACCGGTGGCTAAGGTTCGCTCTCTTGATCGCCCGCTACGGCGACGCGAGAGGGAGGGAGGCGACGATGTTCTCTATACTGTATTGTACTTATGGGACAAAAATTGATTTAACAATTAACTTAATCCACTAAACATTCATATAAATTATCCAATATCATTATAGGAAAATAGTACATATGAGTTTGAGCTAAAACATCTGAGACGGAAGGACATGCCTTGGTTTGTCCATTTTATTGCCCAACATGTAACTCGGTGTGTTCCTACCGCAACACCTACCTAGTCATACACATGTTATGTTGACAATGAATGCTGATATATAGTGCCTGCTTAATGCCTCTTATAGATGTGACTCTTTCTTTCCCCTCCCGCAAGGCAACTACGTAGAAGCCTTTCTCCCATCGATGTTCCCCAGCGATCCCATGTAATAACTTCTCTTCTACCTGACACTCTGACTATGAGGTGGTGGGCAGCGGAGTCCTACTCCTTCGGCTCCAGCCAATAGATAGGTTAGGGTTTTAGTTCTTGTAAAGGCGGCGCTCGGGCAGATGTTAGTACTTCATCTTCACATATGTATTTTGAGTTTTGATCCTCCTCGAGATCTTCCATCAAAACAGATTAGACGGAGCTCTAGCTTAGGTCACTATCTGGGGCTGCGAGGTTAGGGTTTTCTCATTGTACATACGTGACAATGAGATTTTGTGTCATATTCTTCGGATGTATTAAATGGTTTCGAGCGATACACTTCCAGAGGTGCTTTAAGAACTATGCTATGCAGGACCAACAGTGTTTGCATGCAAGGAAACAGCCCGACACAGAAAAAATTGTATACAGCGGGCCTGGTTGAGATTTCGTGGGGAATCAAACGCGCCCAAAGTGTCAACGAGTTGATCTGTTGGTATTGTTTGTCAGTTTCCCATCAAAATGTTCAAGCATTTCGTGGCCTATTGGTTAATTAATTGGGAGCAACTAGCTCATTCGTTGTCTACCGTGAGCCAAAAAACAAATAGAAATGTTATCTTCGTTTCAAAGTGTATACAAACTTAAAAATGTTTTGCCAAATATATTAGAAACTATCAACCTATATCATACCAAAAAATACAATATAATATATATTTTATGTGGATCTAACTATTTATTTGGTAGTGTGAATATAGATTTTTAATAAACATGACCACAGTAAACTAAGGTTGACTTAGTTCAAAACTAAGATAATAGGGTAGAGCCTCCTAGTGCAATGGCCAGTGCGTTATTTTCCACTCAATCCATCTACGTTTGATTCTCCCAATACCTAACAATTTGAAAGTTAAAGGAAGGAACTTTCCTACATAGCCCCATTTTTAAAACTAAGAGCATCTCTAGTGGATCCCCTATATGGAAAGTTTCAAATATGTACTGTAATTAGAGCAAAGAAATTTTTGTTCTATTATTTACCCAAACTTCACCAAAGTATCCAAAATAACTATAAATAATGTAGACCCAGGTATATATGATGCCTTGGAATATTCCTACAGTTTTTATTTTGTCTCGGTAAAAGACTCTTGATTATCAACCAGAATAATGTTCAAAATCTCTTTCAGATATAACAAATGCACAAGAATAGAAAAATCTAGGTTTGATATACTTTTGTTACATCTTAGGAACCATAAAACATAAGATGCATGCTACAAATTGATGTTTTAAAATAATTTATTTTTGAATTGAATTTAATGTGCCACCAACTTTTCACGTAAATATGGTACATGAACTGTACATTCTTGCTTCAAGCATCCAACAAATATATCGTCCCTAATCACATAAAAAAGTTATGCAAAATATTAACTTGTACGTAGCATGCATGACTTTTTTTTATGCGGAACTAACATATGTCTTAATTCCTCCAAAAAAATACATACATGGCTTGATAAGGTGGCATGCTTTGCATGGATTATTTGATGCAAAAAAGTAGCTCATGAGTACATGCATGACTTGCTGATGTCACACAATTTTGATTAGACGGGTATCAATAATTGACATTATGTGCAAGCACGCATGTACAAAGAAATCAAATAGTGGAGGCTAGCTATTTAGATAAAGAAGATAATAACATGATGTAAAAGGAAGACACCGGTGATAGTGCCTAGGGGTGTGGCATGGACGGCCATTCCATTACGTCGATTATTTGGGAAGTAGAAGGCCGGTGGCGAGGACAAGGGCGACAGTGCCGCTATGTGCGGGAAGGTTGTGTGCGAGCAGAAGGCGGCACCAAATTTTGCTCAAACGCCCGTGGGGGAACTAAAAATGTGTGGCGGTGGGGGGGTATATTTATGGAAGTTTTGGTTTTATGGGATCTAATATATATGTCTATTCCCCTAAACTCCACCTTTTCTCCTCAAATTTGAATATTAGGGGATGTGTTAGAGATGATCTAATATGCACTATGTTTTAAAATGAAGTGGTTACTGTTATACAATGGCAACATCCGAGCTATAGGGGAAAAAATGGTGACTGAAAAAAAATATGTTTGGTGGCCTTTCCTGGCCAAAACTTCCCTCACCCACATACATCTCTCCTCAAGGGCATTCCTTAGCAATGGCTCAAAGGGGATGATGGCATGCAGGATGGTGGCAGCCTGCTTGTGGATGGTGGCGGCTGGCTGGCAAGCCAGGCCGGTGGCGACCTGCTGGCGCAGAGATAGATTGCCAAAATGCGTGTAGTGGAAGTGGTCATTTTGGTTGCGACTTCACGCGGTGCGCAGGACACGACGTGCACATGCCCGCTGTTAGAGGATTACAAAGAGATCGGTGGAATCATCGTTTGTTGCTGAGCCTCGTGGGCGTATACATATAGAGAGTACATGACTTTCTTGGAGTACAAGACATGGTAGAATCAGTGGAATCGTTGTTTTCTCTTGCGTCTGAGCCCTTCACACTTTCGTGTTACCTCAAGCCTATAGGTATTAACTGTTTTCTGCTACGCGGCCAACAAAATTTAAGAATGGGCATCTTACCAATGTTTTTGACTTTTTTTTCCAAGCATCTATTCATAGATTCTCAAATTACATTGCTAGTGGGCATTATTTTTAACTTCAAAGTCACAACCACATACTCTGTTATCCCATATGTTGACACGGCGCTCATTACATTCGTGTCTACTGAAGTTCTTGAAGGTAACATGTCTTGGACATTCTGTTGTAATATATGACTCATCTCCCACCAAGGAGAGTGTCTAAAAATCACAGCGAAATGCAGGCGTATACCTCTCCCTATTGTCGAGCGTGATGTCATCGTGGCTCTCCAACGGGACATATAATGGCAGGCTTCTCTCGACGGAGGCCAACAACCTTGCGATGGTTCTCGCAGACTCCACCGTCACAGTGGCAGGGTACCTGGGCATTGGGTGCCTCCTCAACGTCACCCTGCTGCCCTCCCTAACGATCTGCATCACGTCGATCGCGTGCACCTTCCTAATGTAGAAATCGTAGTCACCATCGGTTCTAGATTGCAAAACATTGAGGGGCGTGTGATCGGTTGCCCGAAGGGGCAGTCACATCCGTTTAGCATAGAACGATCCTGTGCACGTGTGAAAACACATACATTATACTTGGCCGGTACAATATACATGCAGTACAGCCTGGGTTCAAGAAAAAACAAGAGAAGGTCAAAGAAGGTGTGCTGTTAGCTAAAAGTCAAATGACGAGGCGTGAAGCAAGAACGATCCTGTGCACGTCAAAATATCGTGCGTTACCCACCCGAGATCAGCATGTAACTTGAAGTCAATATTACATGGTGCACAATTCAATCTACGTGATGGTTAATCAACTACTACTAGCCTATAAATAGCGTCTTGGTCTCCCATCTCATCATCCCAAACCCGTTTCATCTCATGGCTGCTCCTGCTCTCAAGTTCGCCGCCGTCATGCTCCTGGCCGCCCTCTGCACGGCCGCACTGGCCCCGGCCGCGTCGGGGCAGCCGACGGATGCGCTAGCAACATGCATCGGCCGCTGCGGGTGTGTGCCCTGCCTGAAAGGGAAGGTCTGCATCCTTGTGTGCACACCCCCGCCGCCCTGCGAAGCCGGATGCCGCTGCACCTATTCCGGCACGGGCTGCTAGGCCAGCTGCGACCCTGGCGACACCGCCTGCACACGCCACGGCGCCGTCCGTCAGGAAGCCTGGCAGCGCAAGCCACTGGTGGAAAAACAGGCTTCCGTCCAGCCCCATAAGTCGCGAAGCTGTAGGAACCGCGACTAATGGGACCTTTAGTCGCGGTTCTGGAGGTGAACCGCGACCAAAGGCCTGGGCCCAGGGCGCTCGGTGGCCAGCTGGCGCACGTGAGGGTCTTTAGTCGCGGTTGGCCAGGACAACCGCGACTAAAGGCCTTCGGGCACCTTTAGTCACGGTTTGCCAGGCCAACCGCAACTAAAGCCCCTCCCCTATATATACCCATCCAGCAGCCAACACTTAGCCATTTGGAGCCATTCTCTTCACAAGTGGGTGTAGGTTTGCTTTTGGTTCCTCTTATGCACATAAGGTGTTTGATGAAATGCCCCAAGAGCATGAAACAAACATGACATGAAGTGTTGGAGCCACACTCCTCGATCGCGGTTAGCAACTTGATGAACCTTTGATGTGTCATTGATAAAATATGCATGTGTGTAGTTCATTGTTTAATTTATATTGTTTGTAGCTAGTTAGTTTAACAAATGCATGATGGTTAATTATATATTTTATATTATAATAATGCAGATGAATCGGCAATGGATGTACGGTAACCGACTCTCCGGCGAGTTCACTACGGGTTTGAAAGATTTCCTCGTAGTGGCTAATGCGAACAAGCGGGGGGGTTTTGTTATCTGTCCATGTGTTATCTGTAAGAATCAGAAGGGTTACTCTTCCTCAAGAGATGTTCACATGCATCTGCTTCAGAAGGGTTTCATGCCAAGCTATAATTGTTGGACCAAGCATGGAGAAAGAGGGTTATAATGGAAGAAGATGAAGAAGGAATGATTTCATCGATGAAAGCTATCTTGCTCATTTCGGTGATACTTTCATGGAGGATGCTGAAGGTGAAGGGAAGGTGAAGAAGAGGCACGTGATGATCCGTTGATGATCTTGGTCGGACCATTGCTGATGCACGGAGGCGCTGCGAAACTAAAAGGAGAGGAGAATTTGGATCGCATGTTAGAGGATCACAGAAAGGCGCTGTACCCGGATGCGATGATGGTCTGAAAAAGCTGGGCTGCACAATGGATTTGCTGAAATGGAAGGCAGAGGCAGGTGTAGCTGACTCGGCATTTGAAAACTTGCTGAAAATGTTGAAGAATATGTTTCCAAAGGATAACGAGTTGCCCGCCAAGATGCGTCTGAAGCAAAGAAGGTTGTCTGCCCTCTAGGTTTAGAGGTTCGAAGATACATGCATGCATCAACGATTGCATCCTCTACCGCGTGAATACGAGAATTTGAATGAATGCCCGGTATGCACTGCATTACGTTATAAGATCGAGGCGATGACCTGGTGACGATGTTGAGGGCCGAAACCCAGGAAGAGGGTTCCGCCAAGGTGATGTGGTATGCTCCTATAATACCACGGTTGAAACGTCTGTTCAGGAACAAAGAGCATGCCAAGTTGTTGCGATGGCACAAAGAGGACCGTAAGTCGGACGGGAGTTGAGACACACCGCAGATGGAGCGCAATGGAGAAAGATCGACAGATGGTTCAAAGATTTTGCAGCTGACGCAAGGAACATAAGATTTTCTCTAAGTACGGATGGCATGAATCCTTTTGGCGAGCAGAGCTCCAGCCATAGCACCTGGCCCGTGACTCTATGCATCTACAACCTTCCTCCTTGGTTGTGCATGAAGCGGAAGTTCATTATGATGCCAGTGCTCATCCAAGGTCCGAAGCAACCCAGCAACGACATCGATGTGTACCTAAGGCCATTAGTTGATGAACTTTTACAGCTGTGGGGTGGTGTCCGTGTGTGGGATGAGCACAAACAAGAGGAATTTGACCTACGAGCGTTGCTTTTCGTAACCATCAACGATTGCCTGCTCTTAGTAACCTTTCGGGACTGTCAAATAAGGGATACAATGCATGCACGCACTGCTTACATGAGACTGAAAGTGTACATTTGCCAAATTGTAAGAAGAACGTGTACCTTGGGCATCGTCGATTTCTTCCGAAAATTCATCCAGTAAGAAAGAAAGGCAAGCATTACAACGGCAAGGCAGATCACCGGCCGAAGCCTGCGGAACGCACTGGTGCTGAGGTATTTGATATGGTCAAGGATTTGAAAGTCATCTTTGGAAAGGGTCCTGGCGGACAATCAGTTCCGAAGGGAGCTGACGGGCACGCAGCCATGTGGAAGAAGAAATCTATATTCTGGGAGCTAGAATATTGGAAAGTCCTAGATGTCCGCTCTGCAATCAACGTGATGCACGTTACGAAGAATATTTGCGTGAACCTCCTAAGCTTCTTGGGCGTGTATGGGAAGACAAATGATACAAAGGAAGCACGGCAGGACCAGCAACGCTTGAAAGACCACGATGACCGCATCCGGAATGGTTTCAAGGTCGTGCCAGCTACGCTCTGACTAAAGAAGAGAAGGTCATCTTTTTTGAATGCCTGAGCAGTATGAAGGTCCTGTCTGGATTCTCTTCCAATATAAAGGGAATAATAAACATGGCGGAGAAAAAGTTCCAAAACCTGAAGTCTCACGACTGCCACGTGATTATGACGCAATTGCTTCCGATTGCTTTGAGGGGGCTCCTGCCGGAAAATGTTCGAGTAGCCATTGTGAAGCTATGTGCATTCCTCAATGCAATCTCTCAGAAGGTAATCAATCCAGAAGTTCTACCACGGTTACAGAACGATGTGATCCAATGTCTTGTCAGTTTCGAGTTAGTGTTCCCGCCATCCTTCTTCAATATTATGACGCACCTCCTGGTTCACCTAGTGGAAGAGATTTTCGTTCTCGGTCCTGTATTTCTACACAATATGTTCCCCTCGAGAGGTTCATGGGAGTATTAAAGAAATATGTTCAGTAACCGTGCTAGGCCAGAAGGAAGCATCGCCAAGGGCTATGGAAATGAGGAGGTAATTGAGTTTTGTGTTGACTTTGTTCCTGACCTTAAGCCGATTGGTCTTCCTCGATCGCGGCACGAGGGGAGACTAAGTGGAAAAGGCACGATCGGAAGGAAATCAACGATATGTATGGACGGCCATTCTCTGACTGAAGCACACCACACTGTACTGACCAATTCCAGCTTGGTGGCTCCGTACTTTGAGAAACACAAGAATATTTTATGTTCTGACAACCCGGGGAAGCCTGAATCCTGGATTAGGAAGGCCCACATGGAGACTTTCGGCAGTTGATTGAGAAAACATTTAATGAATGACAATGATGTTGTAGATCAGCTGTACATGTTGGCCAAGACACCATCTTCGACTATAACGACTTTCCAAGGGTACGAGATAAATGGGAATACATTTTACACAATCGCCCAAGATAAAAAAATCACCAACCAAAACAGTGGTGTCCGCTTTGATGCAGCAACCGAGAATGGGCATTAGGTCACATATTATGGTTACATAGAGGAGATATGGGAACTTGACTATGGACCCTCCTTTAAGGTCCCTTTGTTCCGGTGCAAATGGTTCAAGCTAACAGGAGGTGGGGTAAAGGTGGACCAGCAATACGGAATGACAATGGTGGATTTCAACAATCTTGGTTACCTTGACGAACCATTCGTCCTAGCGAAAGATGTCGCTCAGGTTTTCTATGTGAAGGACATGAGTAGCAAACCGAGGAAACGGAAAGATAAGAAAACGATCAGTACATCATGCGATGATCCAAAGCGCCACATTGTTCTTTCAGGAAAAGAAACATCGTGGGAGTGGAGGACAAGACAGACATGTCGAAGATTATAATATGTTTGCTGAAATTCCGCCTTCAAAGTGAACACC
The DNA here is from genome assembly GCA_021605205.1 of Aegilops longissima. Classification (NCBI taxonomy): domain Eukaryota; kingdom Viridiplantae; phylum Streptophyta; class Magnoliopsida; order Poales; family Poaceae; genus Aegilops; species Aegilops longissima. Next base: position 32,916,388 of record CM038682.1, read on the forward strand.
GACCCAAGCATTAAGTTAAATGATGAGGATGCTCCATGGATACGGCACAATCGTAAGCAAGCAGGGACACAAGGAAGAAATGATGTGTAATAATTTATTGTACCAAACTTTGTTGAATGGATCATGTGAATTATATTACCCGTGATGTGTTTGGTGTCCATTTTGAATGATTCGAGATACCACCGATGATACATGAAATTTGGAGTGATTTAGTCATACTCCTGCCTAGGCGTATAATATGCATACTCGTAGTCTTCATAGCCGCCGTCGTCGTTGTCTTGGTAGTCGCCGCCTTCTAAGTTGCCGCCGCCGCCGCCGCTGCTGTCGCCGCTGCTCTTGCCGTCGCTGTCGTCGGGCGGCGCTCGTGTTCGAATCGAGGGTAGCGCAGGCGGGGATATCGCCGCCGTGATGTAGTCCATGACGCTCTGCAGAGTCCGCCATACCACCATAGCCGACGGCCGGCCTCGTGGAAGTTCCTGGAGGCAGACCGTCCTCCTCATACCGGCGAGCCCTCTCACGCCGATTGATGAAGAAGGCGTCCCAAGTATGCTGGTTATCGGGATGCCGCGGATTCATCCGCTGCTCCGGCGTGAGGTCGAGGTAGTAGTGGTTCGTGATGGCCGCCCGGCCTAGCAGCAGTACCACGAGGGACGGGAGGGACGGCACGCCGCCGGCTTAGGCTCCAGCCGGTGGGGACGCGTAGCCCGGTGGACAAGGGTAGTTCGAGGCGCAAAGCTCCTCCACCTGCTGGTAGGTTAGAGTGGGTGCGGTGGAAGCCATGAGAGAGTGATGAGAGATTGTAGAGATGTGATAATGCTGGCCAAGCCGGGCTACATATATGTAGTGAGAAATGGCGGAAAATGGGAGCGGGAAGACAGGAGGCGGGAAGAAAGTGGCGGGAAGAAAGAGGCGGGAAGACAGGAAGAAATGGCGGGAAGAAGAGGAATCGAGCTGGTCATCTAACCTTTAGTCCCGGCTGGTTGGTGCAACCGGGACTAAAGGTTAGACAGGACGCGTGGGTAGCGCACGACGCCCTGTCGGAGGAACAAGACAAAGCAGAAGCGGCGCCGTGCCTATAAAAGGAGCATCAATACGCGCGAAGATAGAGGCGTGAAGAAATGGCGGGAAGACATAGGCGGGAAAGAACTGGCGGGAAGACTGGCCGGGAAGAACTTGTGGGAAGACACAGTGACGGGAAGAACTTCTCTGAATTTTTGATATATTATTTGTATTTTAGAATTTTGAAATGAATTAGTTCTATTTTTCTGAATTTTTGATATATTATTTGTATTTTAACATATTGAATTGAATTAGTTTTATTTTGACATATTATTTGTATTTGCCTCGTAGGGTTTGGAGACGGTTCGTAGATACAAAGGACGTAGAACTTTATATGCATTAAATTATGTATGGAAACTTGTTCAAAATTGTATATGGTCATCCGATGATATTGAATATATATTGTATATTCCTCTTGAATTCTTTTGGTTCTAATTTCAAATTTGTTTGAAATTGTACATTCATATGCATGTATGTAGTACCGTAGAATATGTGAAACTCCTTCAAAATTAAAATAAAGCACAAAAGAAATAAAACAATACAAATTAAACAGAAAACAATACAAATTAAAAAGAAAACAATACAAATTAAACAGAAAACAGGTTTGGGGGGCTAAAACCCTAAACCTGCATGCGGCCTTTAATCGCGGTTGGCGAACCAACCGCGACTAAAAGTGTAGAGTTTAATCATGATTGGCCAGACCAACCGCGACTAAAGGTGGGGCGCGAGCATAAAAACCGCCAAAAACCCTTTAGTCGCGGTTGGGCAGGCAACCCGCGACTAAAGGGTACCTTTAATCGCGGGCCTCGTCGCCAACCGCGACTAAAGGGGGGCTATAAATACAAAGGCTCCTCGCGCGCCGCGCCGTTTCTCGCTGTTATTCGTCTCTGCGCGCCCTCGCGCCGCCCGCCGTCGCCCTCGCCCTCGCGCCGCCCGTCGTCGCCCTCGCCATCGACGCCGCCGCCCGTCGCCCTCGCCCACAGCAGCGCCGCCCGGCCGGCCTCGTCTTGCCGCCTCGCTCGCCCGCCCATGTACACGGTCCTCCTGCTGCTTGCTACTGCTTCTGCCGCGCCCCGCCTCCGCTTCTCACCGCGCTGGCCGCGCCGCTGCTTGGACCCGCCGCCGCCGCAGCCTAGCACCGCCGTCCACGTGCACCAGGGTTGCCACTGCCGGGGCTGTGGCCTGCTTTTCCCCGGCGAGCTGGCCGCCGGCGCCCAGCGCCCGTCCCTCCCCTGTCGACCTGGGCGGGTACCCAGCGCCCGCTCCTGGCGCTCGTTAGCCCGACCCGCTAAGGCCCTGGCCCAATGACATATGGGGCCCGCCCCCATAATAATAAATAAATAAAATAATTAATTAACTAATTAAAGAATTAATTAATTCTGTATTAGTTTAACCTAATCATTTTAGTTAACTAATTAAGCCTAACTAATTAACTTAAACCCTGATTAACCTAAACAGTGTATGACAGGTGGATCCCACTGGACCCACACGTCAGTTTGACCAGTCAACACCTCTGTTGACTGCTGATGTCATGATGATGTCAGCACGCACTGTTCTGGATAATGTTGAATTAAATTAATTAAATAAATTCTAAAAATGATTTAAAAATTTAGAAAATCATATAAAATAAACCATAGCTCAGATGAAAATACTTTCTACATGAAAGTTGCTCAGAACAACGAGACGAATCCGGATACGCAGCCCGTTCATCCGCCACACACCCCTAGCATATCGAACACGCAACTTTCCCCCTCCGGTACATCTGTCCGAAAACGCGAAACACCGGGTGTCGTGGAATTGTCACGGCAGATGTCCTAGTGTGAGACTTAGTCGTGAGGCCAACGCATCTATGTAGTAGCTTGAGAGGGGTTGAGTGGAATCGAGAGATGCAACACAACACAAGGGTTTAGACAGCTTCGGGCCCTGGGAAACATCATCCGGTAACAACCCTACATGTTGTTTGAGGCTAGGTATCATTATGCTCATCATGGAGTCATCGGTAAACCGGCTCTTTGTGTCTAGCCCTAGAGATTGTTTCTTCTTGCTTGTTCCTCTTTGGGGAGCCCTGCCCCTCCTTATATATATTGAAGGGCGGGTTATATGTGAATTCCTATTAGGATTAAGACTAGTCTACATTCTAATACAAACCGGATACAAGTCCGGTCCTAACTCCTTGTAAGGAAATATTCCTCACGCCTTTCCTCTTAAACCGCCCACCAATAACATGAACCGGCCTTCTGGGCCTTGGGCCTTGCCATCCGTCTGACCCGTCGTTGGGGTCATTTGTGAGTTGTCAGGCTTGTAAATCGTCAGACCAGTGAACCGCTAGACCCATGGATCGCCAGTCCTCTGGTAGGTTATGATGAAGCGCCAAGTCCGGCCGGGTTATACTTCCAGCCGGGTTACGCCGCGGGGTATATCCCCGACATTAGCCCCCAGTTTAATTTGGATTTATCCATGTTAAACTGATCTGCAACATAAACACAAGAACAAATTTGGCGACACCCTCTCCCACCCCTTCCTCGCCCCCTCCTTTTGCCACCGCCCTTTCGCCACCGCCACCGCCACCGCCCCCCTTCTTCACTTAATTAATTTGTTTTTACTACATGTTTTCAGGACTGACATAATGGCGGACGATAGAGCTGACCCGATTATGGACAACTATGATCCGGACGGTGAAGCACAGATGTTCGGCATCATAAACGGCGATATTCTATATGTGCCGACCGGAGAAGAAGAAGATGATATCTCTTCTTATCTGAACCTTGACGGTGAAGATGAAGGGCGCCGTCAGCAAGATGATGCCGAACAAACGTCGATAAACGACGATCTTCAAATGGAAGTAGCAACCACCTCCGGCGCCGAGGTATATATATACATTGAGCCTCTGGTGATACAAACTAACTGATTTGAATAAATATGTGTGTACTAACGCGCGCGACTCTCTTTCTTATTTTAGCCCTCGGCCGGATCGTCGAAACAATCGAGTACGTCGTCAAAGCGTGGCGCAACCAAGTTTGTCAGCCAATGCGGAGCCATTGTTAGAGACAACGTCTCGATCACCGTCCAGGAGTGGAATGAGCCAAAGAAGGCACGAATTGATAGTTTCACTTTTGTCGATAAGAGAACAAAAAAAGATTGCTTCAAGAAGCTTATGGAACATTTCGTTCTACCTCCGGAATACAACAAATTCGATGAGGAGGGTAACAAGATTGAGGAAAACAAGGAGAGGAGGAGGCTAGTCAAACAGTTCGCTCTTCATAAGATGGCCGACGCATTCGGAAATTCAAGCAAAATCTAGCCCGTGACTTTGTCAAGCAGAACAAGACTCCAGTTTCAAAGGACAATATGAGAAACTGAAACATGATTGGCCAGAATTTGTGAAGCAAAAGAAATCGGAGCAGTTCATTCAAATATCGAAAAAAATAAGGAAAATGCGGCTAAGAAGGAGTACAATCATGTTATGGGGCCAGGAGGGTATCGCATTTGGGTGCCTAGGTTGGAGAAGATGGAGAACGAGCTGAGGGCGCGAGAATCCGTCCAGTGCGGAGGATGCGACCCAAGGGCCAAAAGCTGGTGGTACGGGCATGGGGAACGCTGAACCCGGAGACGAGGGAGTGTGTTTACGGGGCAAATTAATTAAACCCACCCAAGCCCTTATTGACGCAATGAAGGATGCTCAACAGGGAAGATCAAGTTCAACAGAGAGAACGACGCTACCGACAAAGCCCTCGGGAATCCTGAACACGGAGGACGTGTACGAGGCATGGGGCACATTCCGTGGAAAATAGGGTTCCCCGAGCGATGACCCGTCGATTCTGAAGCCGTAAGAGAAAGATGGATCGGGAAGCAGATGTTGTGGCGCGGTTGGCATCGAAATGGATGTGATGAAGAAAACCATGAGTGTACTAGTAGCCGAAAGAGATGCAGCTCGGGTGCAGCATGAAGATCATCCAGCGGATCTCGGAAGCCAGCAGCGGAGAAGCAGCGTGGCTTCCACGGAGGCCCCACCGGCTGGTGCAGATGCACCGACGATCGAAATTACTGCACCGAGCCTCTGGTGGTCGAAATTACTGCACGGAGCCTCGGTGGTCGAAATTACTGCACCGGAGCCTCCTCGCTACCCGTGGACAATATAAAGGAGATGAAAGAATGTCATCTGTATTATCCTATCGGGAACATGTCCATGAAGGTAGCCATCGGCAGTGCTTTACCATGTTTACCTGGAGCACTCCACCACAACAACCCCATTCAAGATGGCTATGCTCGTGTCACGGTGGAGGACATAGTCCAAGGGTTTGAGGACCTGAGATTGACATTGCTACACCTGAAGGGAGAAAAGACTTGGAGATGTCAAGCGCCATTTCATTCTATGGCAAAAGAAGTTTATCAAGTTTCAGGCGAGGCGCCAGGACAACAAGTCCACCCCCTACGGTGGTGGTGGTGGCGGTGGCGGTGGTGGTGGTGGTGGTGGTGGTGGCGGTTCACCTACACCTTCGTCACGTCAGCCGACGCCGCCCCGTCCTAACGTCCGGCGGGTGATCATCCGCCGCCCCCCAGTCCTCGTCCGGCGGGTGATCAGACGCCGCCCCCCAATCCACCTACGGCAAAGAAGCAGAAGCAGTCCTGGATTATTAACCCGGACCCTTATGTACCTAAGACCACAAAGGTACCGGAGCCATCACTGAAGCCTCTCCCCACAAGGCCTTGGGACCGTAGTGCCGAGGAAGTCGACACGGCCGCGGCTGCTGATTTGGAGAAATGGAAGGCGGACTGCAAGAAGAAAAGAGAGCCCGAGCCCAAGCCAGTATTTTCTGATGAGCAAAAGAAGTGGGCTAAGTCATTTTTGAGCACACCGTCCCAAGCCGCGAAGAATCTGCCTAACGACTATGCACGTGAACTTCGCAGGCAGGCACTCATGTTCAAGGAGAACAAAGAGCGGGAGAAGGCGAAAGTAAAAAAGCGGAAACAAGTTGCCCAGCTCGGGAACAAAGTAAACAATCGATTGCCCGCTTATAGTGGAAGCCTTCTGTCCGGATGCCCCGAGATCATACAAGCTGCGGCAACACAGGATTGACTATAACGAGTGCCGAGAACAAGCGGCCAACTTAGGTATTACTCTTCATGAACTGTTAGGCCTTGATGAGGCGCCAGATGAAGGAGGTAGTAATTACATATGTCAAGAATGGGCCTCTCGTCGAGCCTGCGCAGAAAAGGATCTACCTCCACAAATGAAAGGTCTGCTGAATTGGTACAAGGGTTACATAAAAATAAAACGCCAAAGAATATATTTATGCGGAAGTTAGACATGAGCATCACTTCAAACATTACTATGTACAAATTGCACTGAGTGAATTGTTCCAGCTTTTCAATCTGCGCGAGCTCGACAAATCTATCATCGGTTGCTACGTTCGTAAGTGATTTATTAATTTCTACCCCATCTCGTTCATATTGCCTGCACTATATATATGTCCTAACTATATTGTTGTGTCCGCTATTATACATGCAGAATGAAGATTAAGGAATGCAGAGTAAGGAACATCCATGATGTTGGGTTAATTGACCCACACATCGTTAATGGACATGTGTTGGGCGTCACCCGCCCGACGTGGAGGCAGACCTGTGGCAGTTTCTTACAAAGCAGGAACTCAAAAGTGATATTCTATTTCCTTACCATTTTGGGTGAGTGTTTCTGTCTTGAGCACATTCTCTTTTGTTTACTCCATGCATGGTATGTGGCCGGCTAATCAATGAGTTATGCATGACGTACTGTGCATATATCGTGTCCGCAGGTTCCACTGGATTCTGCTAGTAATTAAAGTTAACACCTCAGAATGTCTCGTCCACGACTCTCTGAATATGGATCCAAAGCTTTGGGGCGGCATGAGAAGAATGCTGCAGAAGTAATTATTTTCATTCATTTGCGCTCTATATCGATCGGCCTATTTCGTTCATTTCCTAATATCAAGTAACTAATAACTCTCTTGTTCATTTAATTTTCTTTGCCTCGTAGGGTTTGGAGACGGTTCGTAGATACAAAGGTCGGTGAATTCAAAAAAGAGCTAGAATTCAAAAGGTCAAAGGCTAATAATGCTGGGGATATTCAGCCACCGGAGACCAATCTATGTGGATACTATGTCGTGAGATGATCCGAGATACACCTCTGGCGGGTTCCGAGTGATACCAATGCTCAGAGGAATAACCTCCGTGGATGCTTAGTCCGAAGCTCGCTTCCGACCACTTCAAGAGGAACTAGCTGGATGGTTCAGCAGGGAAGTCCTCCATCCTAAAGGAGAACACTATTACGAGGACGTAGAACTTTATATGCATCAAATCATGTATGGAAACTTGTTCAAAATTGTATATGGTCATCCGATGATATTGAATATATATTGTATATTCCTCTTGAATTCTTTTTGGTTCTAATTTCAAATTTATTTGAAATTGTACATTCATATGCATGTATGTAGTACCGTAGAATATATGAAACTCCTTCAAAATTAAAATAAAGCACAAAAGAAATAAAACAATACAAATTAAACAGAAAACTGGTTTAGGGGGGCTAAAACCCTAAACCTGTGGCGGCCTTTAGTCGCGGTTGGCGAAAGAACCGCGACTAAAGGTCCTCCGCCGACGGCCGCTGGCGCCCACGTGGACGGGCCGTTAGTCGCGTTTCTTAAGCAGCCGCGACTAAAGGTGGGGGCCTTTAGTCGCTTATTTGGTCGCGTTGCGCAACCGCGACTAATGGCAGTTGCGAACCGCGACCAAAGGCCTTTTTTCCACCAGTGAGCGCTGAAGCCAGCAACTAGCTCATACATTGTAAGCCCTGTCTGTCCATGCATGTACTGCATGTGCGTGTGTTTTTGTGGTAATAAAGTGCCAACAGGTCGATCCGTTGGTGTTGTTGGTCAGTTTCTCATCAAAATGTTTTACAGTGGCCTATTGGTTAATTAATTGGGAGCAACTACCTCATTCGTTGTCTACCGTGAGCTAAAAAAACAAACAGATAGGTTATCTTCGTTTGCAAAGTGTATACGGACTTCAAAATGTCTGGCCAAATATATTACAAACTATCAACTTATATAATGCCGAATCAATGCACTATAAAATATATTTTATGTGGATCTAATTACTTATTTGGTAGTGTGTATATTGTTTTTTATGAACTTAACCACAATTAAATAAGGTAGACTTAGTTTAAAACTAAGAGAATCGGGGAGAGCGTTATTTTCCACTCAAGCCATCTGGGTTTGATTCACCCAACCGACCTAACAATGAAAAGTTAAAAGAAGAAACTTTCCCACTTAGCCTCATTTTTAAAACTAAATGCATCTCTAGAGGATCGCTTATATGAAAAGTGTCAAATCTGTGATGTAATTAGAGCAAAGAAAATTTTGGTCAATTATATTACTTAAACTTCACCAAAATTACCCTAATACTTATAAATCATGTAGACCCAGGTAGATATGATGGCTTAAAATTTTCCTATAGTTAAGATTTTCCAGCGAGTTGCCAAAAAACGTGTTTAAACTAATTTGGCATACTTTGCATGGATTAATTGATGCAGGGAAGTAGCTTATGAGTACATGCATGAGTTGCTGATGTAACACAATTTCGATTAGACGAGTATCAATAATCCACATGATGTGCAAGCACGCATGTGCAAAGAGATCAAGTAGTGGGGGCTAGCTATTTAGATGTAAAAGACAAGGACATGATGTACATAAAAGACACCAGCGATGGTGCCTAGGGGTGTGGTGTGGGACGGCCTTTCCATTATGCCGGTTATCATGGAAGTAGAAGGGTGGCGGTGAGGACAAGGGCGTCTGTGCCACTGTATGCGGGAAGGCTGTGTGCGAGCGGTAGGCGGCGCCAAATTTTGCTCAGACGCCCGCGGGTGGACTAAAAGTGAATGGCTGCACGGCGGGTATATTTATGGAAATTTTGGTTTTATAGGCCTAATATATATGTCTTTTTCCCTAAACTTCACCTTTTCTTCACAAATTTGAATATTACGGGTGTGTTAGAGATGATCTAATATACACTATGTTTTAAAATGAAGGGGTTACTATTCCAATGGTAACATCCAATCTGTAGGAATGAAAATGGTGGCTGAATGATTTTTTTTGGTGAAGTAACTCTATGGACCTCCATCGTTCGAAGAGAGATTAGCAAAAACACCACTAGTTAAAACTACAAGTGTCAAAATACCACTATCAAAAAATAAAGTTACAAAATAGCACCCAAGCTCAGGTTTCCCATGCCAAAATACCACTCCCGTGACATTTCAACCACACCCTGTTAGTGAACAAATGGAGGAGTTGTCAGATTTCATTGGCTTACTGAAAATTCCCCTATATCCTTTCTTTTCGGTCCTTAACCGGACAAAATTTCCTGCACCCACACACACATCTCTCTTCAAGAGCGTTCCATAGCCATGGCTCTCAAAAGGGATGGCAGCGTGCAGGATGGAGGCGGCCTGCTTGTCGATGGTGGCGGCTGGCTGGCAAGCCACAGGCCGGGGGTGACCTTCTGTCACAGAGGTAGGAGGCCGATATGCGCTAGTGGAAGTGGTCAGCTCGGTTGCGAGTTCGCGCGGTGGTGCGTAGGACAGGGCGTGTGCATGCACCCTGTAAGTGGATTAGAAAGGGATCGGGGGAATTGTTGTTCCTTGCTAAGCTTCGCGGGCGTATATTTTTACACGTCCGGGCCTTCGTGTGCATGACTTTCTTGGAGTACAAGATAAGGTAGATTCGGCGGAATCGTTGTTTTCTCTTGCGTCCGAGCCCTTCACACATTCGTGTTACCTTAAGGGTACATGTATTAACTGTTTTCTGCTGCGCTGCCAACAAATTTTATAATGGGCATCTTACCAATCTTTTTGACATTTTTACAAGCAACTCTTGACGGGTTCTCAAATTACATTGCTGGTGGGCCTTATTTTCAGCTTCAAAGCCATGAGCACATGCTCTATTATACAGTATGTTGCATCAACTCTCGTTACATTAGTGTCTGCAAGTTCTTGAAGGTAACAAATCTTCGAACATTCTCCCATCGAGGAGAGTGTCTTAAATTCTTGCATTGAAATGCAGGCGTCAACCTCTCTTCACTGGTGAGCGTGATGTCGTCGCGGCTCTCGTGTGGAACATACAATGGTTGGCTCCTCTCGATGGAGGTCGAGATGCTTCAAAGGGTGCTCGCGGACTCGACCATCACTGTGGCAGGGTACCTGGACATCAGGAACCTCCGCAATGTCACGCTGCTACCGTCCCTGGTGATCTGCGTCGCATAGATCGTGTGCATCTTCCTGACCTAAAACTTGCTCTTTTGATTGCAATGATGGGCCATTGTTCCAATTGCAGTGACCATCAGTTCCGGATTGGAAAACACAGGAGTATGTGGTCAATTGCCCGAAGGGCCAGTCACATATGCTGGTTGGTCGATTCTGTTAACTTAATCATCATAGCTGAAGCAGGGTCCTTTTTCACCTTGCAAATTTTTTGGTCACAAGCCTATTGATTCATTAGCAAAACAGTTCATCAATTATCGTGTTTTTTACTTGAGTGTTGTTCAAGTTTATAGGAGCACGTAGACCCTCACTGGCAGGCAAGATCTCGGTGATCCTCAAAATCAAAATGCAGACAATTCAGCCTCTTTCTTGTATGACTTGAACTGTCGCTACCTAAATTATTTTGCAATCATTTTCAAGGTCATTGTGCCACCAATTCAGCACAACTATACTTGTAAAACTGTAATAGCTAGTTATATTGGTTGGTCGGTGTACGGGCTAAATTTAAATCATCAACAACAGCCACCATGCACCAGATCGAGCCCCGCTAACATCGGTGGTCTGATCTAGCCGAGGAACAGTCAGAACCACGTGTCCCGTGCCTTGCTCCGCATTAGCAGCACGGCCCCACCAGGCAAGGCAGCGCAGAATGAGACACGAAGGAGCGCTCGACCACCAGTCTGTAGCCTTTAGTTGGGAAGCTTGCCTGTCGGTGCAATCGACGCCGACAGCCGCCGCCAGCCCGCCACGACCAGGACCGTCATGACCACATCCAGATGAGCACGCGGGCCCAGGAGAAAGAGTTCGGCCACCGCCACGCTTCATAACCGCATCCAGATCAGCATGGGAAGGAAGGACCAAGTAGCAAGAGTTCCAACGCCACCGACCACTGACTAGAAGTTTGCCCAGACGGCAACTACACATGACGGTGAGGGAGAAAGCAGGTGAGGAGGAGCCACCCGGGGGGGTGGCTAGGTAGATGGGTACGGATTGAACCACTATTGCCTGGTCTGAACGTTTGTGAAACGGATTGCTTGGGATTTCTACATTCCGTTTTGACACGGCCGGTAGAATATACATGTATGGACACATGCAGTACAGCCTGGGTTCATCAAGAAAAAACAAGAGAAGGTCAAAGAAGGTGTGCTGGTAGCTAAAAGTCAAATGAAGACGGTTGGACCTCGAGCTAACATGATCCGATCCGATCGATCCTCTTCCAGTCAACAATTTATCGTGAGGTATCATCTCGAGATAACCATGTAACGTAACTCAATACAACGTGGTGCAGAAGTCAAACTACATGGTGCTTCATTATTCAACTACTAGCCTATAAATAGCATCCTCGGCTCCTGTCTAATCAACCCAGAAGCATACCACCTCCTCTCCTCTCCTTTCATCTCATGGCTGCTCCCGCTCTCAAGTTCGCCGCCGTCATGCTCCTGGCCGCCCTCTGCGCCGCCGCGCTGGCCCCGGCCACATCGGGGCAGCCCACTGATGACGGGCTAGCGACGTGCATCGACCGCTGCGGGTGTGTGCCCTGCCCGGAAGGGAAGTTCTGCCCCGCCGTGTGCACGACCCCGCCGGCCTGCAAGGCCACATGCGAGTGCACCTATTCCGGCGCGGGCTGCTAGGCCAGGCTGCGACCTGGCGACGCCGCCTGCGCCCGCCGCTGCTGCGACCGTGAGCAAGCCTGCGAGCGCATGATGCTGAAGCCAACACTGTGTTGTAAGCCCTGTATGTCTGCATGTATTCTGCGTGTCTGTGCTGTGATGTGGTAATGAAATGTCAACGGATCGATGCTTGAGATAAAAATAAATAAATAGAAATGTTATCTTTGTTCCACAGTGCATATAACTTTTATCATAGTCAAATTTCAGAGCAAGTATACTCGAAACATATATTGACCTATAGAATACCAAATAAATATTGTATAAAAATATCTTTTATGTGGATCTAATGGTTCATTTGGTATTGTCAATAATGATTGTTTGTAAACTTGGTCAAAGGTCAAACTTAACTATGTTTGACATGGGTGAAAATGAATATGCATTATATTTCAAAATCAGGAGATTATTTCAGGATGGTAACATCCTAGCTTTATGAAGAACGGGATTGCTAAATCTCAGTCGACTAAGACTTAACCAAGTCTGAGTCGATCATATATCCACGGGATCTTACGTGGAGACCCGTCCATAATTTTTTGTTTAATTTTTCTTTTTTACATGTTATGTCACTTGACATAAACTTAGTTAAATCTCAGTCGACTAAGACCTAGCCACACCCTATGAAAAAACGGTTGCCTACACGAATTGTGTTCACGAAGTTACTGCTTTTAGGAGACACCATCCTTCATCCTTTGTAGGAGAGGGATCGTCCTCTGGCATGTCGAAAGTAGAATGAGCATACTAAAGTCTGGGTACGAGTACCGTGGGACCTAAGGGTATCCGAACCATCAGCCTGAACTAGATAAAAAATTAGGATGCCGATATTACCCACACGTCTGGCACAATGGACACCCAACTACATGACTCATCCGGTCGTCCCTAGGAGCCAGTCCACACGACCCTGTGTGGGCGAATATTAATACTGCCCACACATTCAGGCGCAGCAACGATGGCCCACACGACCCTGTGTGGCAACTACTCACCCCTAGCCCGTGAGCGTGAACGCCTGTGTAATTAACTTTAGTTGCCATGTGTAATTTACTTTAGTTGCCATGTGTAATTACTGGAGTCTCATGGGCGTATATGTAGAGAGTACATGACTTTTTTGGAGTACAAGAAAAGGTAGAATCAATGGAATTGTTTTTTTTTCTTGCATCTGAGCCGTTCACAATTTTGTGTTACCAAGCCTACAGGTATTAATAGTTTTCTGCTGCCCTGCCAACATTTTAGAATGGGCATCTTACCAATGTTGCTGCCATTTCTACAAGCAACACTTGATGGGTTCTAAAATTACATTGCTAGTGGGTATTACTTTTAGCTTCAAAGTCACGAGCACATACTTTGTTATCTAGTATGTTGCCTCAGCTCTCGTTACATTATTGTCTGCTGAAGTTCTTGACTGTAACAAATCTTCGAACATTCTCTTGTCGTATATGTCTCATCTCCCACCGAGGAGAGTGTCTAAAATTCTTGCCCTGAAATGCGGGCATCAACCTTGCTCTCTAGTGAGAGTGATGTCGTCACGACTATCCCTTGGGTCATAAAATGGCGGGCCCCTCCCGATGGAGGCAGGCACGCTTGCGGGGGTGCTCGCGGACTGCACAATCACTATGGTGAGGTACCTGGGCATCGGGAGCCTCCACAACGTCACTCTGCTACCCTCCCTGGCGATCTGCGTAGCATCGAGCGTGTGCACCTTCCTGAACGACAACTCGCTATTTTGATGGCAATGATGGACCATTGTTGCAATTGTAGTGGCCATCAGTTTCGGATTGGAAAACACTGAGGGATATGTGATCGATTGCCCGAAAGGGTAGTCAAATATGTTGGTTGGTCGATTCGGTTAGCGTAATCATCATATCTGAAGTAGGGTCCTTTTACACCTTGCAATTTTTTAATCACAATCTTACCGACCGGTTAGAAAAATAGTTCATCAACTATTGTGTTTGTTACTTGAGTCTTGTTCAAGTTTCTAGGAGCATGTAGGCCCTCACTGGTGGGAAAAAATACATTATGTCATTTGGGGTTCATTGTAGTTATTTGGCTGTTGCATGCATTATAATGATGTGCCTTTGATGCATAGTAAAGTTTCTATGATACTTATTTTTCATATTTAGAATTTATAACTCTAACGATGTATAAAAAAATATATTTGGGTTCTTAATTAAGATTTTGATGCATTTGATCCACATAGTTTCCATCTATTTTTATTTCTCATTTTATTGTAACTTTAATATTTCAGTTGTATTTATGTTACAAGAGTATCCCTATGCACACTTTAGTTTGCACTCTTTTTTTTGCATACTTCAGTACATCTCATCTTTTCTCATAGTAGTATATAGATTGCATCCCTCAACATATATGGAAAGCAAAACCATTTGAAAAGTGTATTTAATTCACATAAGACTTAAAAAAATCTCTTGCTATTATCTCATAAATATGTGGAAGAAAAATGTGTATCCAAATCAACTTGGGTAAGTTTATACTAAACATAATCTCTCTTGTTCAAGATGATAGATTTGGGAGGATTTCTCCTCTGGTACCTTGGAAGCACACCAGGTAGAAGAACAATCATGCTAAGAAAGCTATTCATGGTGTTACATGTAATAAAGACAATTATTACTAAATTTCTCGTTATGGTAGCTCCAAGTTGAACTTCTGTTTGGTTAGTAAAAAGGAACCTGCTATTGCTTTTAGTACTTTATTTCCTAAAAATGACAATTGTTCTTTGTTGTTGTAAGTAAATTGTACCTCTTCCAAGGTACTTTGATTCAACTCATGAAACGTCTCTAATCTCATGCTATGACCATAAATCATCATAAAAACTTTCTGACTGGTCACAATTGCTCCTTATAAGGCATATCATACTTCACCTTTGCTTTGCTATATGAGCTCATAGAAAACAACCATAAACAAAATCCCGAGGTTCTATTGTCTATTCACTTCTCAACTCAACGGGCTATATATTAAAATCTATGTCAACATGGTGACGTTGATACTTTTCGCGACTATGTTTCATATGTAAAATGATCGACCATGATTAGGTCGTAGAGAAGCTTGACCGAATTTGTCCACATGAAAAGATCAATCTACAATGTATATCTCCTTCCTATAACAGAATCTAATAAGTTGGTGTACACGTATGTGTCCCCATGCAATTTTAAACTAAACAAAATGTTATTTTCTATTTGAGCATTATTTCTACTTACAAAAAATAGTTTAAAACTTTAATTTTTGGAATATTTGCAAGGTTTTTGAATATGGTTTAAATATATGTTTGAAAACTATATACATATATAGTATATGACTAAAAAATCCCAAATTTGATGAATAAGAAATTATATCAGAACATGTCACAAGTGTAGACTAATTGAGAGGTAGCCATAAGTAACTTACATGATCAGCATATTAAGGGAATCACTATAACTTACCCCGTTAAACATTTTCAAAAACCTAACAGAAAAAAAGTTACGATGCTATTAAGATCTGGAGGCAAAAAAATTAAAAAAAATTCAAACTTAGTAGTGGCGCACCGTTTGCTAGGTGTCCCACTAGTAACAGAAAAAAAATAGTTTCGAATTACTTTTTTTGGAGATGTTTTTCAAAATATGATACGTAATATGAACGGAAGTTTGAAATATTTTTTCAAAATTTCATCACACTCATGAACATGAACAAAGTCCTAAACATCAACAAGGTTTAATAGGATTGATATGCTAGATATATCAACAAGTGCCTGTTAAGTGAGTTGGTGCTGGGGTTGGATAGAACTCTGAAGCTAAGCGTGCTTGGGCTGGAGTAGTGTGAGGATGGGTGACCTTCGAGGAAGTTTGACCACGAAGTGCGATTTGAATTGAGATTAAGCATATTGACGTGAGATTAAGCATAGTAACCCGAGATTAAGAAGAAAAAATGAATTTTTTTTACTAATGGTTTGATGCTAGTGGCGCACCTGTAGTCGCCATTAATGGCCAAAACAGGTGCGCCACTAACAGGCCCACGAACTTCCGTCCCCTCAATCATATAAAACCGGGAAACTACTATAAGTGTTTTTGTGTTACATCCATATCTCCACTTCTATATCTACTAATAGAGGAAGAAGTATGTTTACCCATCTATCATCCTTTTTGCAGGAAACCCCCCTGCTGTTTCATGAAATCAACCCGTGTCATGTTTTAAGTATCTAGAATAACGTTTCATTTCTTTTGCAGAGAACCCCTTGATCTGTCGTCTATTCGACCAACGGTCCTGTTTTATGTGAACCCAGAAAACCTTTCGCTTTTTGTAGAAAAAACCATGGTATTTCGTTTAATAAATTGCAATCCATAGGCAGATTAAAATATTTTTAAAAATACTCAGTTTACGAGTTAAACATTTTCATATATGATGTCATTTTACGTGTTAAACATTTTCAATAACACATGATCTGTCTTTGTACCATACGGGTGTATATCGGGAGACGGTGAGGAGGCTCCTCTTGGCCAGGCCATCATCCTTGCGAGGGTGGTCACAGACTACACCATCCATTAGCAGGGGGGGCATCGGGAGCCTCCTCAACGTCACCCAGCTAAAGATTCGGTTAGCATAATCACAGTAGCTGAAGCAGGGTCCTTTTTCGCATTGCAAAATTTTGATCACAAGCTTATCGATCGATTAGCCAAACAGGTCATCAACTATCATGTTTGTTACTTGAGTCTTGTTCGAGTTTCTAGCAGCATGTAGACCATCATCGATGGCCAACATCTCGGTGATCCTCTTCAAAGTCAAAATGCGGATAATTCAGCCTCTTGCTTGTATGACTGGATCGCTGACTAAATTATTTTGCAACCATTTCCAAAGTCAACATGCAGCCAACTCAATATCTCTGTACTTGTAATACTATTAAGCTAGTTTTACTGCTTGGTAGGCATCCGTGTGAAATTTAAATCTTCAACGAGGATCTATGCCAGCGGCGACGCAAAAGGGTGTTGTTTTCCTTCTTGAAGGCATCATCGAAGAGCTTGCTCGCTCATCTCCGGGTTATGTGCATGTTTATGGTGGAGGTTGAGTAGACCAGTGTTGGCACTGTCCTTTCTTTAATGTTTCTTTTTTCTTTTAATTGTCCCTTAATCAACCATGCTGTGTTGTGCTCTTTGATTGAAATTCCCATATAATCGGGTCATTTTGTTTTCCCCGCACGCAAACGGATTGGGCCACTATATATTGGCTCGTGTGAATGTGTGAAAACGCATGCATTATTTGGCCCGTACAATATACATGTATGAACGCATGCTGTACGGCCTGGGTTCAACGAAAAACAAGAGAGCGTCAAAAAAGGTGTGCTGTTAGCTGAAATTCAAATGAGGACGGCAGAAGCCCGAGCTAATAGGATCCCATCGGAGAGAACGATCCTCTGCACGTCAACTGTATATCGTGAGTTATCCTCTCGAGATGAGCATGTAACGAGAAGTCAATATTACATGCTGCACAATTCAAACTACGTGATGGTTAATCACCTACTACTACCCTATAAATAGCGTCTCGGCCTCCCATCTGATCATCCCAAACCCAAAGCATACCATCTCCTCTCCCCTCTCTACTTTCATCTCATGGCTGCTCCTGCACTCAAGTTCGCCGCCGTCATGCTCCTGGCCGCCATCTGCGCGGCCGCGCTGGCCCCGGCCGTTTCGGGGCAGCCGACAGACGCGCTAGCAACGTGCATCGGGCGCTGCGGGTGTGTGCCCTGCCCGAAAGGGAAGGTCTGCATCGCTATTTGCACTCCCCCGCCGCCCTGCGCAGCCAGATGCCGCTGCACCTATTCCGGCACGGGCTGCTAGACTGGCTGCAACTCTGGTGACGTGGCCTGCGCGCGAGCGCATGAAGCTCAATCCAGCTGTGTATTGTATGCGTGCGTCTGTGTGCTGTGATGTGCTAATAGTGTAAACGGATCGATCCGTGGGACAAAATAAATAAATAGAAATGTCTTCTGCGTTTAAGTGTATATTGGCTTTATCATACTCAAACTTCAGAGCAAGTATATTGGAAACATATATCAACCTATGTAAATCAAACAAATCCAGTATGAAATACGTTTTATATGTATCTTATGGTTGATTTGGTACTGTTATAATAATGATTTTTTTGTAAACTTTGTCACAGGTTAGACTTAGCTAATTTTGGCTTGTGCCAAAATGAAATATGCATTATATTTTAAAAAAGTGAAGTGATAATCTTCCGATGGTAACATGCTAGCTTTTTGGAACACCGGTACCCGGAACAGATTTAAGTTTCGTGAAGTAACTGTCTTGGAGGTCCTCCATCATTCAAACCAATGGTTCATCTGCCATTAGAAGTGCCGTTGGGGAAGCTGAATATGTCGGAGATGCGCTGCAGAGTTACCGTGTAGGTAGTGCCGTTGATGGTGAAGGGGCTATGCTGCACCCCTCAAATATCGACAGTACCCTCGACAGTTGCGACGAACTCGTGGGTGAACTCTTTCTATGTCGGGGTGTGCAGCTGAGCGAACACACCCATGCAAGCGTCGTTCGCCATCCAGTTGAAGCTGGCGATAAGTCCCTAGAGAAAGGAATGTCCCTCCACCGTGTGGGCAACTCCTGGCGTGCACTCTGCTTGTGGTAGTTATGGTTCGCCTCCGTATTGAGCGAGATGCACTTGCTCCTGAACGCTTCGGGATCACTTGCCTAATTGCTAACAAGCAATAAATTTAGCTTAAGAAAGGAAAAAAACATCCGCAAATCATAAAATAAAGTAGTATTCAAATTAGCATGCATTCAATTATAAGCAAAACTACATCATCTCTTGTATCCATACACGGTGACGTACCACCTCCGCGGTGTCCGAAAGCCTGGGCACCGTCACTGGCCCACGCGACCACCACCAAACAAGGATCGGGTCAACAACGGGCTGGCTCCTCACCAATCTACGCCCCCCGGAAGGTAGCACCTCCCAATACCAGCCCGGCGGAGCCTAGTCCCGGACATGGCCCCTCTGATCAAGCCGGCCTCCTCCGCCGAGTCGACGACGAGGATGCGGGATAGGCATCGTCGACGTCGATGCGGGATTAATTGCTTGAACTAAAAAAATAAACTAGTTCTATTAATTTTCTTGCTAGAAATAAACTACTTCTATATATAGTAAAATAAAGTAGTTTTATTAAATCAACTAGTTCAACTACTAAGCACTTACTATAAATAAATAAAATAAAGTAGTTCTTACTAAAAATAAACTACTTCTATATATAGTAAAATTTAATAAAGTAGTTTTATTTAATCAACAAGTTCAACTACTAAGCACTAACCTAAAACCGATATCTACTAACCTAAATAAAAAATTAATACATATATGAAAAAAACATATATAAACAAAAAAATGCTATGAACATTATATTCATACATACATAGCCACATCCATTCATCATATAGCTACCACATACATATATACATTATATATATAAAAAATGCAATGAACAAAAAAACAATACAAATTATATGAAAAAGAAATGAACAGAGCCGTGGCGGCGGCGGCTCACATCGGGGGCGGCCGGTAGGGTGACGGTGTGGGCGGCGGAGGGCGACGGCGACGGCGGCGGGGGGCGGAGGGCGAGGGCGATGGCGACGGCAGCGGGGCAGCCTGGAAGCATGGATGAGCTCGTGGCATGGTCGGGCGGGGGGCAACGGGCAATGAAAACTGAAAAATTTCACAAGTGTTTCTTATATAGTCAAAGCATTGGTCCCGATTCGTGGCATCAACCGGCACCAATGCTGCCCTTTAGTCTCGGTTGGTGACACCAACCGGGACCAAAGGTCTCTTTACAGCAGCCCAAAGGGCGGGAAGCAGAGGGCTTTGGTCCCGGTTGGTGGCACCAACCGGGACTAAAGGGGGGGAATTTATACCGGTTGGTGCCACGAACTGGGACCAAAGGTGTGAATTGGTCCCGGTTTGTGGCACCAACCGGGACCAATGTCCTGCTGCCAAAGCCGCGATGTGGTGGGATGTTTAGTCCCACCTTGCTAGCCGAGGAGCGGCAGGACCGGTTTATAAGCCCTGCCCCGCTAGCTCCATTGAGCTCCTCTCAACTGCAGGCCTCTGGGCCTAATCTCGCACTGCTATGCTGTGGGCCTTCTGCGGGCCTGAATCCTGGCCATAGATGGGTTTCTAGTCGTATTTAGGCCGTGGTGGCCTATTAGGTAGCATTTTTTTTAAATTTTCCCAGTTTTTTATTTTCTTTTTTGATTTATTTATTTTATTTTTGTTTCTACTTACAAGAAAATACTTACTGTTGCTATTTTATTTATTTCAGGAAAATTCTATTTGCTTATAATGTTTTGAACAGAAAATACTTTGGTAATTTTAGGTCCATAAATTTTATTTATGTTATCAAAGTTTATTTTATTTTATTTTATTTTGTTTCTACTTATAAATTTTATTAAAGTTTATTTTATTTTATTTGGTTTCTACTTACATCATCAATTTTCATTCCTTTCTGACTTCATTTGTTATTTTTCATGCATTTACTGATTATTTTGAGCTATAAGACCCTGAAATTGAAAAGTTGTTCAAATGAACTCTGAAAAGGTTGGAAGTTGGCATGGTATCATCATTTCATCCACATAGCATGTGCAAGAAAATTGAGAGGGTTACGGCAAAAACTTGATGCACTTCGTGTACAAAACGGATAATCTCTTTCGAAGAATCAGGATTTCATACGGAAACTCGTCTGTTACAAAAGGATTTCATTTCTTTAAAACTTATTTGAACTCCTGACTTTTTGTGTGTTCAAAATGCACCATTCAAAGCCACATCATCAATTTTCAACCCTTTCTGACTTCATTTGTTATTTTTCATGCATTTACTGATTATTTTGAGCTATAAGACCCTGAAATTGAAAAGCAGTTCAAATGAACTCTGAAAAGGTTGAAAGTTCGCATGGTATCATCATTTCATCCACATAGCATGTGCAAGAAAGTTGAGAGGGTTACGGCAAAAACTGGATGCACTGCGTGTACAAAACGGACAATCTCTTTCAAAGTATCAGGATTTCATACGGAAAATCGTCTGTTACAACAGACATCTCAAATGAACTACAAAAAGTTTGAAAGTTGGCATGGTATCATCATAATAGTTGTGGAGAAAGTATTCACTTTTTCTTCGCTTGTGTCATTTCCTTATTGCGCCATAACCATGGATAATCTTCATCATTTATCAGGATGCTTGGGTCAGCCTTGACTTTGAAGGGAGGAATTTCATGAAACTTTTCATAATCTTCGGACATGTCTGTCTTGCCCTCCACTCCCACGATGTCCCTTTTTCCTGAAAGAACTATGTGGCGCTTTGGCTCATCGTATGATGTATTCGCTTTCTTATCTTTCTTTTTCTCGGTTTGGTAGACATGTCCTTCACATAGATAATCTGTGCCACATCATTGGCTAGGACGAACGGTTCGTCAGTGTACCCAAGATTGTTCAGATCCACTGTTCTCATTCCGTACTGTGCGTCTACCTATACCCCGCCTCCTGACAGATTGACCCATTTGCATTTAAACAAAGGGACCTTAAAATCTACTCCCTAGTCAAGTTCCCAAATGTAACCATAATATGTGTCCTTTTCCCTCTCGGTTGCTGCATCAAAGCAGACACCACTGTTTTTGTTGGTGCTCTTTTGATCTTGGGCGATCGTGTAAAATGTATTCCCTATTTGGTGTGTACTTACAAACCCAATGCACTCCACAAAAATTGACATGTCTATAGGAGGCATTTTCATCATAACTAGTGCAATCATCATTAGTACTATGGATATTCAAGGAGTTCATACTAACAACATTGCAATCATGCGTATTCAAAGATCTAGTGCCAAACAATTTAATGCATTCTTCTTCTAACACTTTGGCACAATTTTCCTTTCCATCATACTCGCGAAAGATATTAAAAAGATGAAGTGTATGAGACAAACTCAATTCCATTTTTTTAATTTTCTGTAATAGACTAAACTAGTGATAAAACAAGAAACTAAAAGATTCAATTACAAGATCTAAAGATATACCTTCAAGCACTCACCTCCCCGGCAATGGTGACAGAAAAGAGCTTAGTTGACGGGGTGTGAGTGCCGCTTACCTAGCCTCCCCGGCAACGGCGCCAGAAAAGAGATTGATGTCTACTACGCAACCTTCTCCTTGTAGATGTTGTTGGGCCTGCAAGTGCACAGGTTTGTAGGACAGTATTAAATTTCCCTCAAGTGGATGACCTAAGGTTTATCAATCCGTAGGAGGCGTAGGATGAAGATGGTCTCTCTCAAGCAACCCTGCAACCAAATAACAAAGAGTCTCTTGTGTCCCCAACACACCCAATACAATGGTAAATTGTATAGGTGCACTAGTTCGGCGAAGAGATGGTGATACAAGTGCAATATGGATGGTAGATATAAGTTTTTGTGTTCATGCCCATGGACGCGATGTATATCCTATCATGGAAGCTTCTTGTAAGGATAACTATTTCCTTGATAACTAACATATGGTATCTGTGAATTGATCCCTTGCAACCGTGGTTCCGACCATGATTGTTCTCCTTTGATCTCATTTCTCGGACAAGTTAAAACAATTGTCTACTATGGAACAATACACCAGTCCAACCTTTACTTTGACCTTGTGTCGAGTATTACCCCCCTGGTATCTCGAGATTATCATGGAACTGCATAACTTCTTATGAGTTCTTCATCAAGTGCTACCTTCCCACTGATTCCAAATTTTCACGGGCTCTGAGTTATTAAACACTCAAAGACACCGATAACTGAACCGAGTCCGCTCTACGGTTCAACAACTCTTCAGTAAGCTTCTATAAGTACGAGTTTGTACCCGATCACGCCATTCCTAGCCTGTTTGGCTATATCATTGTGGTGATGATTTTAACTGTGCTAACCGGTCCTTCTTCTCGGAGCACAATTTTCGACGATGAACTAACCTTACGTCGATCCTCATCGTCATATCATTTCGCCTTGAACAACAAGCTTGGTTTCGAGTTTGTGTCGTACCCTTGGTTCCAATAACCTTTCACTTCATCATTACTTTGACTTGATGTCGTCGCCGATCGATTACATCTTCTTGAACTCTCGCGACAAAGGTGTCGTGATCGCCAACATTCTGAGCTCATCCAGGATATCAATTGTATTCGTGATGAGAAAACCCATCCTTGCCCTCGATGATTTGTATTATCACCGACCACTCTATTGCCTTCCCACCAACACAAGCTTGTTCATGTTTGGTGTTATACCTTGAGTTCCTTGCTATCCAGCAATTGTTCTTCTTTACCCTGGAGTATTACCATCCTTTATGTCAAGAATGTTCTGAGATTTGTTCCACCTCTTGAGAATTCTTGACATAGAAATACTTCTCACCATCACCATTCCTTCTTGGTCCCCGTGTTAATTCCAACAAGTGGACGGTGTTGTTTGGATTCTTTCCTTCTAGCAACCCTATTTTTTTTTTGAAGTTAATGGTCGATGGTTCATTCTTAGGCTATCGATTATTGAATCACCATTCTGACATTGGTCGTGCAACCCAACCCCTCGGGCGCACCTTTCAACCAATGTTTACTTGTGTATGTTTTCCTCGAGCATACTTCCTTATATCATTTGATCTGACAAATGTTATCTCCTTGTTCACTTAATTGTGGAAGTCCATCTTTTGGGAATATCGGTGAATTGTCGTTGAGTTCACCAGACACCTCCTTGTCCTCTCCTTGGGTTAATGATGGACTCTTGACAACGGAAATCACTTCATAGTTCATTTCCCCGAGAATCTTACAATGTCATCTCGTCAATTTGCGTTGCACCTTTTCTTCTCAGGTATCCTAAGTCTGAGGTATCCTGACACCAATCGGATCTGAATCTCGGTCAGATATGATGGTTGGGACAACTTTCCAAGAGTTATGATGTTGATCCTTTGATGACCCGGTAGCATGATGTCATGCCTAGCACCCCCGGCTGGAGGACCTATCATAATAGATTCCTTTTCAGCAGGGTTATCCATTCATCCATGAGGGAATTGTAATACTGGTTCTACAAGTTATTCCTGATGGATCCTTCGTGATTCCAAAGTCTGATCTTCACCTGAAGACCATGTCAATGCTATCTCGAAGCATGTCTGTGATACTCTGATTTTCAACAAGAACATTCGAAGCCCAATGCTAAATGTTTCTTGCTCAATTATCCAAACACCGTTGTATGGGTAACGTCATGAAATTCTCTCCCCTCACCTAGAGGATTTTCTACGTTATATCCTATCGTGCATATCGTGCTCTGCTTGTCCGTGGGAAGGATTTACCCCTGAAAGATGGGTTTAAACACATTCTCCTTCCCATTGTTCTGTTTAAACATAATAATCATATCTTCCTTTCCATTGTTTGGTTTAACGTGTCTTCTGATCTATATGATCTAAGCAGTAATATTCTCCTACTTATGTAAACACCTCGGTGTACAATTCTGTCAGCAAGACCTTGTTACTATTGTTGATGACATTCCGGTAGCCACCGATGGATGAGAACTTTGCCTATTGGTCCGCCTCGTTCAACAAGCAGGAAAATGATTCTCTTCGTCCCTCGCCCTTGGTACCGACGTTGTTGCCGACATAACTGACATGCTACTCTCTGACATGCCTTGCTATCATGACCGTGCAAGATGTCACCGCTCCTATTTTTAACCCACATGGTGGGCCCATAACCCACAGAGGTGGGCCCATAACCCATAGTTCCACAGGATCGAAACCTGACTCTCATGTACACCCCTGTTTCTAAAGTTATTCCTCACGCGCGGCTTTGTATGTAATTCACGGGGTCACTCTTCCTAGTAATCTACTTTGGTATCAGACAAAATACTTATCCCTGTTGATTGAACCCCTTTCACACTTTGTTTCAGGCACTGAACGATTGCCTGCCCGCTCGAAACTTCTAATGATACCTTCTTACCTTGCTCTCGATATTTTCTAAGGTTTCAATTCGAGGGTTACTTTCCGCCATCTTCCCCGATGTTATCTACCAGATAGTCAACCTTGTAAGGGTCCATTATCCAGGAATTCCCCTCTTATTTTTTCGTAAGTACGATGAAGATCCTAAAGGAAGAATGATAACTTTGTCACGATGCCCTAAAACAGAGAACTAAAGACATCAACGAAAAGGATCGACTACTTCGGGAAGAGCAACCAAGACTGAGAAGATTCGTTAGAATTTTGTAACCACGCCCGTGCCCTCGCTCACTGGCCTCTGGAAGCGACCGGTTGTGCCCGGCCACGCCTCCGCGTGCACCGGCCTGCGCGTGGCCTCACCCATCTGCTCCTGGACGCGCCCCTGCGCCTGCCCACGCTCGCGCGTCCGCCCGCTGCCTGTATCTGCTGCTCTTGTGCTACTGCCGCTGGCTGTTGCTACCTTGCTGCTGCTACTCTGCTTCCTTCGTTGGTTCTTGCCGTCGCTGCTGCTCCTAGATGCTCCAAGCCGCTGGCTGCTGCTACTAATGGCCTTGGCTGAGGCCATGGCCGAGCACAAGCTTTGTGCTTTGTGCGTGCACAGCCACCACTGGCCGGCCCTTGCAAATTAGCTTGGGGGGCTAATCACTAGTTAGTTTAACAACTAGCCAATGATAGTAGCCCCCACTATTAGTTAATATAATTTAATTAAAGTCTAAATGACCATAGTCAATGACACGTGGAACCTGCTTACACTATTCACTCTTTGACTATTCAACCTTTGACTGGGTCAACCCAACCCCATGGCCCCACTATAATACTCATAGGCTGGAGTAACACTAGGTGACAAAAGTATTTTGCTGTTTTAATTTCGAATTAAAAATAAAAATCCTGAAAATTCAGAAAATCTTTTAAACTTCGAATAGTCATATAAAATAAACCGTAGCTCGGATGAAAATACTTTATACATGAAAGTTGCTCAGAACAACGAGGCGATTCCGGATACGCAGTCCGTTCGTCCGCCACACCCCCCTAACCTATCGAACTCGCAACTTTCCCCCTCCGGCCCCTCTGCCCGAAAACGCGAAACACCGGGGATATTTTCCCGGATGTTTTCCCCCTTCACCGGTATCACCTATCCCTGCGTTAGATCACCTCTAGCACCGCATTTGTCATGTTATGCTTTGATTGCTCTGTTATTTATTATGTTCCCCCTCCGTTACTTTTTCCGGTAGACCCCGAGGCCGCTGCCGGTACCCCCTGTGATCGACTACGGTGTCGACGACCCCTCTCTCTTGCCGGAGCAACCAGGCAAGCCCCCCCTTTGATCACCAGATATCGCCTACTCTTCTCTATACTGCTTGCATTAGAGTAGTGTAGCATGTTACTGCTTTCAGTTAATCCTATACTGCTGCATAGTCTGTCCTTGCTACTACTGTTGTTACCTTTACCTGCTATCCTACTGCTTAGTATAGGATGCTAGTGTTCCATCAGTGGCCCTACACTCTTGTCCGTCTGCCATGCTATACTACTGGGCTGTGATCACTTCGGGAGGTGATCACGGGCATATACTATATACTTTACACTATTACATTACCTGTGGTACTGTTCGGAGATGGGGGCTGAAAGGACGGGTGGCTCCATCCCGGTAGAGGTGGGCCTGGGTTCCCGACGGCCCCCGACTGTTTCTTTGTGGCGGAGTGACAGGGCAGGTTGAGACCGCCTAGGAGAGAGGTGGGCCTGGCCCTGTTCGGCGTTCGCGGATACTTAACACGCTTAACGAGGTCTTGGTATTTGATCTGAGTTGGCTACGAGCTTATACGCACTAACCATCTACGCGGGAGTAGTTATGGGTATCCCAGCGTCGTGGTATCAGCCGAAGCACTTCAGACGTCAGCGACAGAGCGGCGCGCGCCGGATTGGGCTGGAACGCCTGTTAGGCTAGGTCTGTTCGGCCACGTCACATAACGTGCAGGTGTGCTCGTCAGGCGATGGGCCCGCACCCTGCGCGCTTAGGTTTAGACCGGCGTGTTGGCCTCTCTGTTGTGCCTAGGTGGGGCTGCGGCGTGTTGATCTTCAGCGGCGGGCATGACACAGAAAGTGTGTCCGGCCAAATGGGATCAAGCGTCTTTGGTAAGATGGTGCACCCTGCGGGAAGTTAATCTATTCGGATAGCCGTGATCTTGATAACAGGACGACTTGGAGTTGTACCTTGAGCTTATGACAACTAGAACCGGATACTTGATAAAACACACCCTTCCAAGTGCCAGATACAACCGGTGGTCGCTCTCTCTCAGGGATATGAGGAGGGGATCGCCGGGTAGGATTATTGCTATGTGATGTTACTTGGAGGACTTCAGTTTGTCCTCTTCTACCTGTTGCAAGACAGGTGACCAGAAGCATAGTCTTCGTTAAGACTAGCTATCCCCCTCTTATTCTGGCATTCTGCAGTTCAGTCCACTGATATGGCCCTTTACACATATATCCATGCATATGTAGTGTAGCTCCTTGCTTGCGAGTACTTTGGATGAGTACTCACGGTTGCCTTGTTCCCCCTTTTCCCCCTACCTCTACTCGATTGCTGCAACCAGACTATGGAGTCCAGGAGCCAGACGCCACCGTCGATGACGACTACTACTCTGGAGGTGCCTACTACTACGTGCAGGACCAGGAGTAGCTAGGAGGGTCCCAGGCAGGAGGCCTGCTCCTCTTTCGATCTGTATCCCAGTTTGTGCTAGCCTTCTTAAGGCAAACTTGTTTAACTTATGTCTGTACTCAGATATTGTTGCTTCCGCTGACTCGTCCATGATCGAGCACTTGTATTCGAGCCCTCGAGGCCCCTGGCTTGTATTATGATGCTTGTATGACTTATTTTATTTGTAGGGTTGTGTTGTGATATCTTCCCGTGAGTCCCTGATCTTGATCGTACACATTTGCGTGCATGATTAGTGTACGATTAAATCGGGGGCGTCACAACTACTCCCTCCTCGTCATGGAGAGTGCCGGGATGATGAAGATGGCCATCGGTGAGGGTTCCCCCCTCCGGCAAGGTGCCGGAACAGGGTCCCGATTGGTTTTTGGTGGATCTGGAGGTTTTGCGGCAGCGGAACTCCCGATCTAATCTCTGTTCTGGAAGTTTTAGGGTACGTGGAGTTATATAGGCGGAAGAAGCACGTCAGGGGAGCCACGAGGGCCCCACGAGGCAGGGGCGCGCCCTAGGGCGTGCCCCCCACCCTCGTTCCTTCCTTGACGTGGGGTTCAAGTCCATCCGGTAGCTTTCCTTCCAAAAATAACTTCTTGAGTTTATTTCGTTCCGTTTTGACTCCGTTTGATATTCCTTTTCTTCGAAATACTGAAATAGGCAAAAGACAACAAATCTTGGCTGGGTTTCCGGTTAATAGGTTAGTCCCAAAAGTAATATAAAAGTGGATAATAAAGCCCAATATTGCCCAAAACAGTAGATAATACAGCATGGAGCAATCAAAAATTATAGATACGTTGGAGACGTATCAGGTTACGGAAAAAGCTGGATGCTCTTCGTGTACAAAATGGACAATCTCTTTAGGAGTATCAAGGTTTTATACGAAAAATCATCTATTACAAAAGGCATTTCATTTCTTCACATGTAACTGCAGTGATTTTGTAGATCAAAGGCATCATCATAATAGTTGTGGAGAGAAAGTCTTCACTTTTTCTTCGCTTGTGTCGTTGCTTATTGCGTCGTTACCATGGATAATCTACATCGTTTAACAGGGTGCTTGGGTCAGCCTTGACTTTGAAGGGAGTAATTTCATGAAACTTTTCATAATCTTCAAACAAGTCTGTCCTGCCCTCCACTCCCACGATGTCTCTTTTTCCTGAAAGAAATATGTGGCGCTTTGGCTCACCGTATGATGTATTCGCTTCCTTATCTTTTGTTTTTCTCATTTTTTTCCAAGACACGAGGATTCTAGAATGTGTCAGGAGCTATCGGGGGGTCACCCATAGGCCTCACCCGGCCTAAGGGTGCGATCAGGGGGCCACACATGTGGCATGGCCGTGTGGCCCCCTGTGCACCGTCTTACATCTATTCTTTCGTCTATAAATACCAAAAAAGCGAGAAACCCTCGGTACCATTGTTTTCAGGATTTTTAAAGCCGCCGCAAGTTCTTGTACCGGTGAGATCCAATCTGGAGGCCTATTTCGGCACCCTGCCATTGGGGGAATCCATCACTAGAGCCATTTTCAGCAACCTTGCTACCTCGATTGTAAGGTGTGAGTAGTTTCCTTAGGACCTTCGAGTCAATAGCAGTAGCTAGATGACATATTCTCTCCCTTGTGACTCAATAGAAGTTTCCGTGAGCGACCTCACATGATCGGGATCAATATGATGTAATCAGTGTTTTTGTTTGTTGGGATATGATGAATTGTCACTTTTCAATCAGATTGTTCCTTAAATTATATTGAATCTTATGAAGTTTCTTTGCTTTATAAATAAGTATATATGTGTATTTGTTGTCTCTAGACAACATTGATAGGTTGTTCTTCAGAGGTAGTTGTTCATAGTAGTGGGTTCAATTTTGCAGTGTATTCGATCCCAGTGGCAATAAGGGATTGAGCATGTATTGTGCCACTAAGGATAGCATGATGGTTTCTTTATAACACCTGGATGGTACTTTTATTATCTACGTTATGCCGTCATGCCTATTGCTATGCTCTATTTATTTTGAACATAATACTTCAAAATGCATGATCAATAGCGGTTTTGGGGTGGAGTATTAGTTGTACATGAAGTTGGATAACTGTCTACATATCATAGACCTAATGCCTATACAAGATTTGCCATGAATGATCATAGTCATTAGTATAAAATATTGCAATTTAATCGCTACCGAACTATAATTTGTTCACCGCACCACACTATCTATTTGAAGAGATGCCACTACTACTAGCCTGCAATTTGTTGGTTCACTGGTTGCCTTGGGACGAGGGGGGCTGATGATATGGCCAGCCTCTTCCCCGAGGTTTGGCGAGGTGTTTGTGGGCGCCTCTAGGCAAAATTTATGTGTTCAATGAGGGTCAATGCCAGTGTAGTTTTCCTTCCTGCAGCCGTACTTGAAGAGCTTGCTCATCGTCTACGGATTGTGGGCATGTTGGTAATCGAGGCTTAGCCGGTGCCGGCATTTTTTGTTTCTTTTCAGTTTTCTTAATTGTCACTTAATTAATCGTGCCATCTTTGTGCTGTTGGACCTAAATTCTCATATCAACCAGGCCCTTCTACAGTTTCACTCTCAAGCAGATTTGACCACCACTATTATCTGGTCTGAAGGTATGTAAACCGGTTTGCTTCAAAGCTGTACATCGCGTTTGCCGGTACAATATACATGTATGAACACACGCAGTGCGGCCTGGAATCAAAGTAAAATGCCGCTACAACATACATGTATGAACGCATGCAGTACCGCCTGGGTTCAACGAAAAAGAAGAGAAAGTCAACAAAACGTGTGCTGTAGCTAAATGTCAAAACATGAGGGCTGGAGCACGAGCTAATACGATCTCAACCGAAAGATCCTCTCCACGTCAACTATACATCGTGAGGCTGATCCAAAAAAATATATACACCGTGAGGTATCTTCTCAAGGCATGGTGCAAAAGTCCAACTACGTGATGCTTAATCAGCTACTGTCACTAGCCTATAAATAGCGTCTGCGTCTAACGTCTGATCATCCAAAAGCATACCATTTCCTCTTCTCTCCTCTTCTTTCATCTCATGGCTGCTCCCGTTCTCAAGTTCGCCGCCGTCATGCTCCTGGCCGCCCTCTGCGCTGCCGCACTGGCTCCAGCGGCATCGGGGCAGCAGATGGATGCGCTCGCGGCATGCATCGAGGGCTGCGAGTGTGTGCCCTGCCCGGAAGGACAGGTCTGCATCACTGTGTGCACGCCCCTGCCGTCCTGCGAGGCCAGATGCCGCTGCACCTTTTCCGGAACGGGCTGCTAGGCCGGCTGCGGCCCTGGCAACGCCGCTTGCGCGTGCCACGGCACCGTCCGCCAAAAAGCCTGGCACCGCAAGCGCTGAAGCCAGCAGGCAGCAGCTAGCTCATACGTTCTACTGTGTATTGTAAGCCCTGTCTGTCCATGCATGTACTGCATGTGTGTGTGTTTGTGTGGTAATAAAGTTTCAACGGTCGATCCGTTGGGGTTGTTGGTCAGTTTCTCATCGAAATGTTCAAGCCTTACAGTGGCCTATTGGTTAATTAATTGGGAGCAACTAGCTCAGTCCGTGAGCCAAAAAAACAATTAGAAATGTTATCTTTGTTTTAGTGTATACAAACTTCAAAATGTTTGGCCAAATATATTAGAAACTATCAACCTATATAATACCGAATAAATACAATATAAAATATATTTTATGCGGACCTAAATACATATTTGCAGTGTGAATATTCATATTTTATAAACTTGACCACGGTAAACTCAGGTTGACTTAGTTCAAAACTAAGAGAATCGGGAAGAGCCTCCTAGCACAATGGCTAGTGTGTTATTTTCACTTTTAGATAGTTCGAATATGATGTTGTTTTACTTGTTAAACATTTTCAAAATGCAATTTAGCGTGCAATCTTATATCTTATATTTACTAATTTAAGGCACCATACGAGGCTCCACATTAATCCACATCATCAAAATTAAATTAGCCATTTAATTTAAATTTTAATGGTTGAGATCTATTAGGACATATAACTAATTAAAAGAAAAAAAACAGCACATGCGTAAAGGAATAGGCACATAATAATGGATTTTTTTTGAACACACGTACAAAAAGAATTAACCTGTACCATGAAGAAAAGGGACTAAACTACCACCTCCATATTGATTTTAAAAAAAATACCACGTCCATAAAGGAGTCCTCAACTCCCACGTATGTGTCATATCCTTGCAAAAGGGAAAGAAAGACACGTAAAAAATTTCTTGACACCCCACGCACAAAAAACAAATCCTAATTCTCAGGGAAAGAAAAAGAACATGTGCATGCCTATTTGATGAAAAGAAGACCCGTACAAAGTAGGAATACTTAAATGTCACATAAAATAAATGAGTCTATATGCCTGATTGAAAAAATTAAACGCCAAGTATCTAGAAAGATCATGTCCCAGTAGCACGTGTCTTCTGCTTTTGTTTTTCTTATCAAAGCCTTTTCCTTACAAAGAGGGGGAAATACAAGGAAAAAATAGCCCAACACTAACAAAAATCCGAGATCATAATACAAGCAAAAGTCACGTGTGTGTCTAATTGAAGAAAAACTACACCCGTACAAATTCAGAATCCTCAAGGGCCATGTAAAAGAAATGAGACTATACGCTTGATTGATTTTTTTTTTTTTGAAATTGCAGGATCTGAACAGAAAAACAGCGACGTCCCCATTCCAAAAGAAGCACGTGCCTTCTCCTTGCAAAAGTGAAAAAAGACAAGAAAAATATTCATGCCCGACGGTAATAAAAAAACCATATCACAATTATCGTGAAAGCAAAAATCCACTTGCGTGTCTAATTGAAGAAAATAAGACCCGTAAAAATCAGGAATACTTAAGCACTGCGTAAAAGAAATGGGCATATATGCCTGATTGAAAAAAGGAAACCTGGTGCAAAATGGAAGCCTTGCCCACATAAATAAATAATTTTTTCACGGGTAAAATAAATCAGTAAGGAACATACAAAAATATCTCCCAAATTGTTGCTGGATATCACCATTGCCAAGTTTCCCTCTTTTGGAGTGTAATCTGTTCTGAAGAGCACGGCTTAGTTTCAGCCAATGAAATGTTGTTATTTCTATATGATGATATGTTACATCTTAATATTGGAAAGTTTTGTCATTCTATCTACTTCAAAGGATTAGTGAAACCAATAAATTGTACCTCAGATTAAATTGTAACTTCCTTTATAGCATTGCGTTCTTATGTTTTATGTGCTTAGAGGTTTGGAGAAGCTGGCATAAAAATGATTTATGCACCTTCATAGTTATTACACCAATGTGCAGTCTTGACAATTAGTCTTGACAATTAATATGTTACTGCAGCATCGCCAAGGTCATATGTTACTCATACAGCAAATGTTGTTCAATAAGATTCACTATATGTTTTCCTAATGCTAGCCCGTGCGGATGCACGGGTTGACGACTAGTATTTATTAATAGCGGACGATCTGTCTTTGTTTTGTACGAGTGTATATCCCAAGTAGAAATGAAAACCTTAGCAAATCCACATTAGGCACAAAAGAAATCATCTATAACCTCGCATCCACACCTCGACAAAACCTTGCAAGGAGAAAAGAAAGTAGATTTCTCAGCTTATGTGAAGAAATAGACACACAACTTAGGATTGATCACATTAAAATATGTTGTGGTTGTGTCAGCACAGAGGCCACCCTCGGAGATGGTAGCGAGGTCATTTGAGTATTACTCCATGACCTTCTGTCCCCTCTATCATATAAAACGGGAAACTATTATAAGTTTTTTTTGCCTTACATCTATACCTTCACTTCTATAACTACTAATACAGGAAGAAGTGTGTCTGCCCGTCTATCATTCTTTTTGCAGGAAAACTCCCTACTGTTTCATGAAAACAACCTGCGGTTATCACTAGTGCAGAACCGGGCAATAGCACCGGTTCGTAAGGCCCTTTAGTGCCGGTTCCACAACCGGCACTAAAGTGTGGTCACTAAAGCCCCCCTTTAGTACCGGTTCAGCACGAACCGGTGCTAAAGGCCAACCACGTGTCACGAGGCAGCTCCGGGGGCCGGGAGCCCTTTAGTACCGGTTGGTAACACCAACCGGTACTAAATGTTTAATGAGTTTTGTTTTATTTTTTATTTTTCAATTAAATTTGTGTTATCAATTTAATTCTTTTTCGTTTGCTGGTATTTTACGATACTACACATTGTACGATATATCATCAATGTCTCACAAACCATCATATTAATTAATTCACACATACACACATGTATAGCTATATACAATTTCTCCTACATATGCATGTTGCCTTCGGAGCCAGTGGCTTTAGCCTAATTGGTGCCTTGAACACGATGGGGCGGTAGCAGGTAATAGTATTCTCCTTGGTTTATGACCTGGTCGAGCAAAAATCCCACTATTTCCTCTTGAAGTGCTTCTCGCGCTCCGTTTCTAGGAGCTTCTCCGCACCTCTGTGAACTGTTAAGAAGGAGATCAATATGCATGTGTATTAGTTGTGTGACTAGATATCGATAATGGTGTAAAAATTGTGAATAATGTTTTGACAAGCGTACCCATTCCTGTCTTTGAGATCTGCTCCTTTCGGACGCCATCATGCGAATGTTCTCACAAACGCAGAATGCACACAGATCAGTCCCCTGCGCCTGCTTCAGGGCCTTTACGAGAATGGAATTTGATCAGATAATAATTAATCAAGCATGATAATTAAAAAGATGGCAGCTAGCTAGCTAGCTAGTACTACTTAATTACTTACCTTGGGTCGAAATCATTTAAGCTTTTGTTTCCATTCTCCTGGGGTCACGCTGATGAACCTTGCCAAGCCCTGCCCGCCGACAAAGAAAATGAATAAAGGGGTTATTAAATAGTTCATATTATGAAAAATGACGAACTAAATAGGCCAAGATATATAGTTAATAATGATTGAAATTACCTGTTGACTATCCCAAACAAGATGTTATAGTCAGTTTTTTCTTTGAGTAGTGAGTCCAGTATTTCAACTGTTCCGGCGTCAACTTTAATGATACACAAGACCCAGTGAAATCTGCATGCACACACGTTTGCATGTCTTAATTAAGCGGGCATATGTAAAACAAAAACATGTAGCTAGCTAGTAGGCAAAAACAGAGAATTTGTAGTACAAGACAGTGTGACTCACTGGAAGTTGTAAGGAAGTAGTATATCTTCATTGTATTTGAGGCGCTTCAAGAACTCTAGCAGGTTGTCCTCTACGTCCTTTTGATAACGTGGATTTAGTTTCCATGTGTATTCATTAACGGTGTTTGGGTCAATGAACCCAATGCCAAAGCGTCCACCTTTTCTTATTTCATATATCTTCATCCTGCATATAATACCACAGAAAAGAATATAGTGAGGATAATTACAGGTAATGATTGATCAAAAGGATCAGTACAGCTAGCTTTAGACTTAAATTACAGAAAGAAATCACTTACAGACAATAGCAACTGACGATAGATTTGTCGAGTGCGTCTTGATTGTATAACTGAAACAGTTCAGAATACTCAACGGACACAGCTTTCTCATGGAAGTAATGCTCCTCCTTGACATTCACCACGAGGGACAATCGATCGGAAATCTTGGTAATGTTCATGTACCATTGATGCAATTCATACATTCTCGTTGGGAGGTTCTTGACCTTGTCTTGCTCGACCAAAGGTTGGCCCCGGACATATTTCCGTTTTATTTCATCCTCTCTAAGCACAGGCATGGGCTCGATCTCGAGGAGTTGTCCAACAGTGATTTTTAGAACTTCAGCCTGCATTATATGGTCCTCCGTTATTACCACATTGCCCACCTCAGGAACGTAAACTGTTTGCCCACAATAATATTGGGCGCACAGCGTCTTCATCACGTGTTGTTGGCACAACAAGCGAGGGGATCGATTGCGCCGCCTGTTCTCCCAGCTGGGGAATGGTTTTCCCGCATTTTTTGACAGTTGCTTCTTGTTTGCTCGATCCCAAGCTCGCCTCCTTACGTAGAAGTGCTCGATTTAACTTCCTGATGTGGCGCTCATAGTCTGTGTCAACAGGCTTGGGAGCTGGTGGTTGAGCCATACGAATGAAGTGGTCAATCGTTTCCTCAGGCACTTTCTCCCTTGGCGGCGGTGGCGGTTTCGGTGCAAAATGGGCTTCCACCTCGGACTTCGATATGGCTGCGATTTCCTCCTCGGACCTGTCATAAGACCTCTGCGGAAGAGGAGTGAGGCTTGGACCATATTTATATCGCTTGCCTCTGCCTGTACTTCCTGTACTACCTCGACTCGTACCGCTACGCACCATAGCTGCGGGGTGTCTCTTCTGCGATTGCTGAGGCGGCGGAGACGTCGGCTGATGGGGCTGAGTTGGACGAGGAGGAGTGGCCGCCTGAAGCTATGCCGGACTTGGAGGAGGAGTGGCCTGAGGTTGTGCCGGACTTGGAGGAGGAGTCGACGTCTGACGCTGTGGCGGACTTGGAGGAGGAGGAGTGGCCTGACACTTTGCCGGACTTGGAGGAGGAGTGGCCTGACACTTTGCCGGACTTGGTGGACTTGCAGGAGCGGGAGACTGCTAACTCGGTGGTGGACTTCGACGAGGAGTCGGATGACGCAGTGTTGGTGGCCTTCGAAAGATGATGCAATCCTTTTTCCATAGGATGATACGATGGTTGGCGTCTCCGAGAAAGCGCTCGTCGTCACCTCCAGGAATGTCAAGCTCTAGCCCCGAATATGGGTGCACCACCTCGTCAACCATGACACGAGCATAGCCCTCTGGAATCGGGATGCAATGGTAGGTTGCTTTTGGGGGTAACTGGAAAAGCAACGTCGTCCGCCACCTTCATGGATATGTTCTTCATTTTGATGTGTAGCGCGCAGCTAGTGTTCTCCGTGATGTCATCCACGGGTATCTACCCAGCATTGTGTCGTCCGGGGCGGAACCCACGCTGCTTCTCTGCATGGATGGGGCGGTGCTATCCAATGCTGGATCATTCGCTAGCTGCTGCAGCTGCTGAGACCCCCTTTGCTGGGTAAGTGAGTCGATCTGCTCCTGCTGCCGCTGGAATTTGACTACCAATTCCGCTTGACTTGCTTCTAGGCCTTGAAGGCGTTCATAGTCCCGCTTCCTCTGCTCCTCCTCCATCTTCCTCTTCTTCTCCTCCGCAATCTTCTTTCTCGCACGGGTTCTGTAGTCGGTGTTCCAGTCTGAAAACCCCTCATACCACGGAATAGCGCCCTTGCCTCGTGTTCTTCCCGGGTGTTCAGGATTTCGCAGGGCACGCGTAAGCTCGTCGTTCTCTCTGTTGGGCTGGAACACCCCCGATCGTGCCTCTTCTATTGCAACAAGTATCGCATCGTCGGCTCCCTTCAGACTTGCCCTCGTCGAAACATTGCCTGTCTTTGGGTCCAACTCCCCCCCATGCGCATAGAACCAAGTCCTGTCCCTGGGGGGCCAGCTCTTAGTAACCGGAGTGGCACCTGAATCCTCCATCTCTTTCTCGGACTTATCCCACTTAGGCATTGCCACCGCATAGCCACCTGGCCCCAGCTTATGGAACTTATCCTTTTTTCGGCATTCTTCTTGTTTATTCTCGACCGTTCCTTAGCTAATTCCGAATCCTTGAATTTCACGAAATCGTCCCAATGAGCACGTTGGTTCTCTAGTGTTCCCTCGAATACTGGAGTCTTCCTTCCTCCCTTGACGTACTTGTCCCATTCACGATTCTTGTGGTTCTTGAATGCAACCGCCATCTTCCTAAGAGCAGCGTCCTTGACTTTCTGCACATCTGCTTCTGTGAAATGATCTGGTAGGGTGAAATGTTCCATGAGAGTATCCCAAAGCAGATCTTTTTGATTCTTGTCGACAAAAGTAACATCTGGACGTGGAGCAGCGTCCTCTTTGCCTTTTGTCCTTTGTCTTTTGCTGGCTCTCTCCATTCTTGAAGGGAGATCGGAGTTGGTCCTTCACAAGAACTCCGCCTTGCGAATGAACTTGACCGCAATCTTCTTAGGCGCTAATGGTTCGCCATTAGGTCTGACTGCCTCGATATTGTACTTTACGCCCTCCTTCAACTTTTTGTTCGGGCCTCGTTTCGTCCTTTTGCCTGAAGATTTGCTCGATCCGGATGGCTGAAAGAACAAAGATCGATTCGTTAATATATCTTCAAGTCATTTAAAACATGTGATGATCACGGATACCTGCTTATATAAATATATATACCTCGCCGGTCTTTGTTGTTTCAGAATCAACATGTTCTTCGTCATCGTCATAATCGTAGTTCATGACTTCATCAATTCGGTCGTCGCGATCGAATATCATATCACCCTCTCCGGTGTTGTTTAGAAATTCGGAGCCGTCATAATCTTCTTCATTCTTATTATCATCGGCCCGCGTATCATATCGAACATGGTCTGTTCTCCTCTCTCTCGGGTATTGTCTCGTCATAGATTTTATTTAACTAATTCAAAAGAAATATAAAACAATTTAGTATTCAAATTATATCGTCTCGAATAATAGATATAATCTCGAATACTTCGTCTAGAATAATAGATATAATCTCGAATACATCGTCTCGAATAATATATAATATTGAATAGTACATCACTGGCTAGCTAATTAAAGATCGAATACTACAGAAGAATCTAGGACACTCGCGGTTCCTGCGTCGCGGGCGGTGGACACCCAAAGAGAAGGAACCCTCACAGGATCATAGCTGAAGTGAGATCCTGAAGATACTGCCAGGTATTGGAGAACCTGCCGCCCTCTAACGCAACCATGTAGCGATGGACGTGCTCGTCCTCCTCCCTGACACGGCGACGTACCTCCTCCGGCGGGCCGGTCCCTCCGCACCAAACTGGCCCGCGAATGCCACCAAACGAGATCAGGGTCGACGACGGGACCCGGGCGGGTTCCTCATCAAGCGGCGCGCCTCTCCAGGCAGCACCTCCCAGTGCCAGCCCGTCGGAGCCCAGTCCCGGACATGGGTCGGCTGGACGTCGTCGCGAACGGGTCGACGGCGAGGATGCAGGCCGGGCATCGTCGAGAACAAATACTAGTTATATGCCCGCAAAAGTAATATTTTTTAATGATTGGATTTTGATAACTAAAATTTCTAACATTTCTACTTTTTCAAAAATCTATATACTATTTCATACTAATTAAGCATCTAACACTAAAAACAGAAAAAACAATTTCTATACATCCATTAAAAAACAGAAAAACAACATTATATAAAAAATTCCATACTAATTAAACACTAATTATATCCATCTAACATGCATTCATACATATATACTAGTGAAAAAACAATAATCTAAAAAATCTAAACTAATTAAACATACAAAATATGTATATACTAATATATACATGCATTCATACATATATACGTGTATGTGTGTGTGTGTGTTCATCATGCTTGTGTGTGTGTATGGGCTCGGGGAGGGGCGGCGCCCATGGTGGCCGTCGGGGGCGAGGGAGAGGGGTTAGAGGGGGAGAGCTCACAGCGGGGCGACGGCGACGGCGAGGCGACGGCCGGGGGCAGCGACGGGCCAGGGCGTGACGCTGGGGCGGCGACGAGGGACGGCGCGACGGGACGGGCCCGGGCGGCGGCGGAGACGAGGGCGGCGACGGGACGAGGCGGCGGCGGCGACGGGACGGGGGCGGCGACGGCGACGGGGGCGGCGACGGCGACGGGGTCGGTGACGGCGTCGATCGATCGGCGGGCGGTTCAATGGGGAAACAGAGGAAGAAACAGAGGGAGAATGAAATTTTTGAAGTGTTGTATATATGAAGGCACCTTTAGTACGGTTGGAGCCACCAACGGTACTAAAGGTCTGTTTTGGCCAGCCAAGCGGCGGAAGCGACCCCTTTAGCACCGGGTGGTGGCACAAACCGGTACTAAAGGCCCCCTTTAGTACCGGTTTGTGCCACGACCGGTACTAAAGGGGTCTGCATTAGCGCAGTCTTGATGCAGCAAGTTTAGTCCCACCTCGCTAGCCGAGGGGCGACCGCACTGGTTTATAAACCCCCGTGCGGCCGCTCTCTCGAGCTCCTCTCCAAAGCAGGCCTACTGGGCCTACGTGTTCTTTGCTGCCCTGTGGGCCCACTTGGCATTTGCGGGCCTGCATCCTGGCCCAACAACAGGTTGGGTTTCTAGTCGTATGCAGGCCGCTCTGGCCTAGTAGGCGGGCTTTTTTTATTTATTTTTTGCTTTATTTATTTTTGTGTTGTTTTTTTTGTGTATTTAGAGTTTCTTTGTGAATATTTTTGCTTTAGGTACAAAAAATTACAAACTTTCTGTTAGTGCCCGTAGTTTTCAAATTTGAATAGTTTAAATTTTGAATTATTTGAAATTAGTGTGAATCACTAGTTTGTGAATAATTTAACTTTAAAAATCAGTAAAGGCATGAAAGAATTTGTTTACACATAAAATTTCTTCGCGTTTCAAATGCCAAAACACATAACTACCTTATCTATCACAGAGATTCCCCTCTGGGTGTGAAACACAGAAGAAAGTTATGATAGTGAAGCCGATCACATCCCAGATCTTTGGTTGTGAAACTTTTTCTTCGCGTGTGTCCCTTTGCACCGTAACCATGGAAAATCTTCATCATTTAACGGGATGCTCGGGTCAATATTCACTGTGAATGGAGAAATTTCATCAAACTTTTCATAATCTTCTGACTTGTCTGTCTTGTCATCCACTCCCACGATGTTTCTCTTCCCAAAAAGAACTATGTGCCGCTTTGGCTCATCGTATGATGCATTCGCTTCCTTATCTTTTCTTTTTCTTGGCTTGGTAGACATGTCCTTCACATAGAAAACCTGTGCCACATCATTGGCTAGGACGAATGGTTCGTCGCATACGCAAGATTGTTGAGATCCACTGTTGTCGTTCCGTCATCGCGGGTCTTCCGTTACCCGCCTCGTGTCATATTGACCCATTTGCACGAAACAAAGGGACCTTTAAACCACGTCGATAGTCAAGTTCCCATATGTCCTGTATATAACCATAATATGTTTCCTTTCCGTCTTGGTTTCTGCATCAAACGGACACCACTGTTTTGGTTGGTGCTCTTCTTATCTTGGGCGATCGTGTAAAATGTATTACCATTTATCTCGTACCCTTTGAAAGTCATTATATTCAAGATGGTAACTGGGACAGCAAGTACAGGTCATCTTCAATAGAGGTGTCATGCATGGTGCGTGTCGCAACCAGCTGGCGAAACTCCTGGTTTGTTCACGTGTAATCCAGTCATCGACCGCTCCGGTGTTTGGGCGTAGCAAATTCTTGTGTTCATCCATATACGGAGCCACCAAGGCGGAATTCTGTAGAACTGTGTAGTGTGCTTCAGTGAGAGAATGTCCGTCCATACATATTATTTGTTCCCCTCCTAGCGTGCCTTTTCAATCCAGTCTGCCCTTATGCCGCGATTCAGGAACACCAATCGGCTTAAGGTCAGGAATAAAGTCAATACAAAACTCAATGACCTCCTCATTTTGATGGCCCTTGGAGATGCTTCCTTCTGGCCTAGCACGGTTATGAACATATTTCTTTAAGACTCCCATGAACCTCTCAAAGGGGAACATATTGTGTAGAAATACAGGACCTAAAACGTTAATCTCTTCGCATAGGTGAACTAGGACGTGCATCATGATGTTGAAGAAGGATGGTGGGAACACCAACTCAAAACTGACAAGACATTGCACCAAATCATTCTGTAACCTTGGTATGATTTCTGGATCGATTACCTTCTGAGAGATTGCATTGAGAAATGCACATAGCTTCACAATGGCTAATCGAACATTTTCCGGTAGAAGCCCCCTCAATGCAACCGGAAGCAGTTGCGTCATAATCACGTGGCAGTCATGAGACTTTAGGTTCTGGAACTTTTTCTCTGCCATGTTTATTATTCCCTTTATATTCGACAAGAAGCCAGACGGTACCTTAATACTGAGCAGGCATTCAAAGAAGATTTCATTCTCTTCTTTGGTAAGAGCGTAGCTTGCATGACCCTGATATATGCCGTCTTTTCCGTGCATACGTTGCTGGTCCTCCCGTGCCTCAGGTGTATCTTTTGTCTTCCCATACACGCCCAAGAAGCCAAGCAGGGTCACGCAAAGATTCTTCGTCACGTGCATCACGTCGATTGCGGAGCGGACCTCTAGGTCTTTCCAATATGGCAGGTCCCAAAATATAGATTTCTTCTTCCACATGGGTGCGCGTCCGTCAGCGTCCTTTGGAACAGGTTGTCCGCCAGACCCTTTCCAAATATCACCTTCAAATCCTTGACCATATCATGTACATCAGCACCGATGCGGTTGCGAGGCTTCGTCCGTGATCCGCCTCACCTTTGAAATGCTTGCCTTTCTTTCTTACGGGATGCCTGCTCGGAAGAAATCGGCGATGTCCCAGTACACATTCTTCATACAACTATTCAAATATATACTGTCGGTATCATCCAAACAGTGCGTGCATCCGCGGTATCCCTTGTTTTTCTGTCCTGAAAGGTTACTGAGAGCAGGCCAATCATTGATGGTCACGAACAGCAACGCCTTTAGGTCAAATTCTTCCCCCATGTGCTCATCCCACGCACGTACACCTGTTCCATTCCACAGTTGTAAGAGTTCTTCAACTAATGGCCTTAGGTACACATCAATGTCGTTGCCGGGTTGCTTAGGGCCTTGGATGAGCACAGGCATCATAATGAACTTCCGCTTCATGCATAACCAAGGAGGAAGGTTATACAAACATAGAGTCACAGGCCAGGTGCTATGGTTGCTGCTCTGCTCCCCAAAAGGATTAATGCCATCTGCGCTTAGACCAAACCATACGCTCCTTGCGTCATCTGCAAACTCCTTCCCGTACTTTCTTTCGATTTTTCTCCACTGCGACCCGTCAGCTGGTACTCTCAACTTTCCGTCTTTCTTACGGTCTTCTCTGTGCCATCGCATCGCCTTGGCATGCTCTTTGTTTTGGAACAAACGTTTCAACCGTGGTATTATAGGAGAATACCACATCACCTTGGCAGGAATCTTCTTCCTGGGGCGCTCACCCTCGACAT
This sequence comes from Aegilops longissima, assembly GCA_021605205.1. Lineage (NCBI taxonomy): Eukaryota > Viridiplantae > Streptophyta > Magnoliopsida > Poales > Poaceae > Aegilops > Aegilops longissima. The sequence goes on from CM038682.1 coordinate 32,959,119, forward strand.
CACCATGCTCATCACGGCTGATCTTATAGCGCAATGCACCACATACCGGGAAAGCGTTCAAATCCTCGTACTCACCGCGGTACAGGATGCAATCATTAGGGCATGCATGTATCTTCTGCACCTCTAACCCTAGAGGGCAGACAGCCTTCTTTGCTTCGTACGTACTCTCGGGCAATTCGTTGTCCTTTGGAAGCATATCCTTTATCATTACCAGCAACTTTCCAAATCCCTTGTCAGATACACCATTCTCTGCCTTCCATTGCAGCAATTCTAGTGTGGTGCCCAGCTTTTTCTTGCCACCTACGCAATTCGGGTACAACAATTTTTTGTGATTCTCTAACATGCGCTGCAACTTCTTCTTCTCCAAATCACTTGCGCAGTTTCTCTTTGCATCGGCAATGGCCCGACCTAGATCATCAACGGGCTCATCTGATGCCTCTTCTTCAGCTTCTTCCCGCATTGCCGCCCAGCTTCTTCCGCATTACCGGCTCAGCTTCTTCCCCCATTGTTGTATCATCGTATTCAGGGAACCCATGGCCAGGATAGCTGTCGCCGTCCTCTTCTTCTTCATTGTCTTCCATCATAACCCCTCTTTCTCCGTGCTTGGTCCAAACATTATAGTGGGGCATGAAACCAGACTCAAACAGGTGGGCGTGAATGGTTCTTGGCGTAGAGTAATTGCGACCATTCTTACAGCCAGCACATGGACAAGGCATAAAACCATCCGCCCGCTTGTTTGCCTCAGCCGCAAGCAGAAAAGTATGCACGCCTCAACGAACTGGGAGAGCATCGGTCATCGTACATCCATTGCGGCTCATCTTCATTACACAACACCGAATAGACCAAATTAATACAAGTTCATACATAAAGTTCATACAACACTTAAATGCAACAAACAAATAACTCTCTAGCTAAAGCATTTAAATGCAACAACAAATGCGATCAAGATCGCAACTAAGGTAACAATTGATCCAACAGCATAATGATACCAAGCCTCACTATCGATGGCATATTTTCTAATCTTTCTAATCTTCAAGCGCATTTTCTCCATCTTGATCTTGTGATCATCGGCGACATCGGCAACATGCAACTCCAATTCCATCTTCTCCCCTCAATTCTTTTCAATTTTTCTTTCAAGTACTCGTTTTCTTTTCAACTAAATTTAACCTCTCGACAATAGGGTCGGTTGGAATTTCCGGTTCACATACCTCCTAGATAAAAATATCTATGTCAACTTGGTGGGCATAATTTGTCATAAACACGAAATGCAACAAATAGTTTTAAAAGAGAATATACCACATCCAAATCATAACAAGGACGAGGGCCGACGGGGCGGATATCAAAACCATGGCACTATGTATAACAAACAACGTCGGGTAAGATAATTATTATACGAGTAACTATATATCCAAATCACACAAACATCAATTTTTTATATAAAATTTCATGGAACAAAAGGCTCACCACGAGGTGGTGCCGGCAACGGGACGGTGCGGGCGATCGACGGTGGTTACGACAGAGATTTAGAAGGCACTAAGTAAACCACACCTACATATGCAAACTAAGTGTTATTTTGACCTCAAATTGCATATAAATCAAATACTACCACATATAATTCCTCCCAAATTACTAAAACCCACAATTAATCACTATATAAACCAATGCAAGAGCTAATCTAGCAATGAGAGATGAAAGGACAAAGTTGCTAACCTTGGTGATCATTTGAATGGATGAGGGCCTGCAAATCTTGACAAATTTGGGGCAAATTTTGTGATGAACTTCGAGAGGAAGAAGGGAAGAACAGAGGAGACGGAGAGGGAAAGGGGAAGAACAGAGTGCGGGTGGACGAAGGATTTATATAGGGCGACATTTAGTACGGTTCATGCCACGAACCGGTACTAAAAGGTGCTGGAAGGGCCCCATTCGACAACATCCTGCCACCACTCTCATTAGTACCGGTTCGTGGCACGAACCGGTGCTAAAGGTTTGCCACGAACCGGTACTAAAGAGCACCTCCCGGCTAGCCGTTGGAACCGGCACTAATGGCCACATTAGTGCCGGTTCTGTTACAAACCGGGACTAATGTGTCTCACATTTGACCCTTTCTCTACTAGTGCATGTTTTAAGTGTCTAGAATAACATTTCATTTCTTTTGCAGAGAACCCCTTGATCTATCGTCTATTCGACCCACGGTCCTGTTTTATGTGAACCCAGAAAACCTTTCGCTTTTTGTCGAAAAAACCATGATATTTCGTTTAATAAACTGCAATCCTTAGACAGATTAAAATATTTTAAAAAAATATCCAGTTCACGTGTTAAACATTTTCATATATGACGTCATTTTACATGTTAAACATTTTCAATAGCGCATGATCTGTCTTAGTTCCGTACGGGTGTATATCCGGAGACGGTGAGGAGGCTCCTCTTGACGAGGCCATCATCCTTGTGAGGGTGGTCACAGACTACACCATCCCTCTAGCAGGGTACTTGGGCATCGGGAGCCTCCTCAATGTCACCCAGCTAAAGATTCGGTTAGCATAATCACAGTAGCTGAAGCAGGGTCCTTTTTATTCGCATTGCTAAATTTTGATCACAAGCTTATCGATCGATTAACCAAACAGGTCATCAACTATCACTTTTGTTACTTGAGTCTTGTTCAAGTTTCTAGCAGCATGTAGACCATCACCGGTGGGCAACATCTCGGTGATCCTCTTCAAAATCAAAATGTGGATAATTCAGCCTCTTGCTTGTATGACTGGATCACTGGCTAAATTATTATGCAACCATTTTCAAAGTCAACATGCATCCGATTCAGTATCTCTGTACTTGTAATACTATTTAGCTAGTTTTACTGCTTGGTAGGTGTCCGGGCGAAACTTAAATCTTCAACGAGGGTCTATGACAGCGGTGATGGCACCGAAGGGTGTTTTTTTCCTTCTTGAAGGCATCATTGAAGAGCTTGCTCGCTCATCTCCGGGTTATGGGCATGTTCATGGTGGACAGGTTGAGTAGACTGGTGTTTGCATGGTCCTTTATTTTATGTTTCGTTTTTCTTTTAGTTGTCTCTTAATCAACCATGCCGTGCTGTGCTCTTTGATCTAATTTCCCGTATGACCAGGCCATTTTGTTTTTCCCGCCCTCAAACAGATTGGGCCACTATATATTGGCTCGTGTGAACGTGTGAAAACGCACACATTAGATTTAGCCGGTACAATATACATGCATGAACGCATGCAGTACGGCCTGGGTTCAACCAAAAAGAAGAGGACTTCCAAAAAGGTGTGCTGTTAGGTAAAATTCAAATGACGATGGCAGAAGCCCGAGCTAATAGGGTCCAATGAAAACGATCATCTCCATGTACTGTTCCAAAATGAATATGCATTATACTTTGAAGTGAAGTGATAATCTTTCGATGGTAACATACTACTCCCTCCGTCCCATAAAGTAGGACTTCTTTTATGGTACCCGGTATCCGGAATGGATTACGTTTCACGAAGTAACTGTCTTGGAGGTCCTCCATCATTCGAAGCAAGGGGTCATCTATCATGTCGGAAATGCCGTTGGGGAAGCCGAACATGTCGCAGAGGCGTTGCAGAGTTTGTTGTATACGGAGTGCCCTTGATGGTGAAGCAGTGTCATTTAGTGTGTGCGTTGGGCCTAGATCGTGGAATCAACAATAACCATCGTGCGTGCACTTTTGACCAGGCCTAGTACAGAAGACACCGACATCCGGGCCCCCTCAGTTTCGGGGGCCTGGGGCGGCCGCCCCGCTCGCCTCCCTTAGGGCTGGGCCTGCCCGTCAATATGGACAGTACCCTCGACGTTAGGGAACTCATGGGTGATCCCTTAATAGGTCGTGGTGTGCAGCTGAGCGAACACACCCATGCAAGCGTTGTTCGCCATCCAGTCGATGTTGGCAATAAGTCCCTAGAGTAAGAGTAAGGAATGTACCTCCACCGTGTGGGGAGCTCCTGGCGAGCACTCTGCTACTGGTAGTGCTGGTTCACCTCCTTGTTGAGCGAGATGCCCTCACTCCTCGAATGGTTTAGCGATCAATCACTAATTGCTAAGAAGCAATAAATTAGGCTTTAGAGAATAAAACAAATTCCACAAGGGGTCGATTTTATTAGCTAAATATAGCATAAAGATGGTACAAACACAATGAACACACACCAACCCTCTGCATAGATATGATATACATAGCAAACACCAATGCACACACATAAAAAACATGCCGGCCAATAAGAAAGTTATATAAGAACAAAGCACGTGTGGGCGAGCTAAAAACCCCCTCCAAAAGCAAGCAGATCCGCAATCAGCAAACTACATCAGGCCATATCCGCAACAACCATCTCATGAGATCACACGCACGATGATCTTCAACATCAAGGCATTCAGGAAAGAGTTTTCGAATCCAACCACCCAAGGCTAGAATCTAGGTTTTCATCTTGGCGAACTAGACCGAGCGTGTCCGAGAAATGCCTTCAACTAGGTAACGATGTAAAACATCCCCATTGCAGCGTATAACCAACTTGGATCAGGCGTAGTCTTTCATCCCAGAATTCGGGACCGGGAGCTCCATTAGAACAACCATTGACATCACTCATGTGTTGTCGCCACCCATTTTCCATGACCCGGCGGCTACATGCGGTGCGCAACTATCGCCGCTGCACAACCAACCTCTGCATCAAGCCGTCATCCATAGTTTGCATCTCGTCGCCAAGTCATCCGCTGAATCTGAAGGGAGAAACCCTCACAAAGATGTTTTGGTTCCCACCACAATCCGCAACAAGATGGCTGACACCACAATAAGGCGGCCACCACAAGTCGAAATGGTCACCTCAACGGGGGAATCTGGGGAATGGACCGGCCACTCTGGCATTCCCACACAAGACCGGCTGGATCCGGACGACGGGTATCATCGCACGACGGCAACAACAACCACGACACCCCAGATCGAGCCCCACCAACATCGGTGATCGGATTTGGCCGAGGAACAGTCGAACCGCTGTCCCATGCCTTGGTCTGCCTTAGCAGATGACCGCCAAAGCGGCGGTGTAGAACAAGACACGGAGGAGTGCTCGACCACCAGTCTACGTCTGTTCACCGGGAAGCACGACTGTTGGTGCAATCGATGTCGGCACCCACCGCACGCCCACAATCTTCATTACCGCATCCAAATGCGTACATGGTTGACAGGGCCAAGGAGCACGAGTTCCGGCGCCGCCACGCTCATGACCTTCATCACCGCATCTAGATCAGCACGAAGAGGAAGGACCAAGGAGCACGAGTTCCGGCGCAGCCGGCCACTGACTGGAGCTTTGCCCGGACGGCAACTGCCGATAACGATGAGGGAGAAAGGGGGCGAGGAGGGGCCCTGAGCGCCCGTGGGCGGCGAGGCACCTGAGTCACCCGTCGGATGACTCGGGGCCCACTAGCTAGATGCGTTTTTTTCTTGAATATGCAAAGCTTGCGTATCATTTCGTTGATAGAAGGAGAAGAACGAGTACAGGGGTACAACACATGACACGAACGCACACAGGCATGAACATGGTGTCGGGAGCAGAAGAGACAAGGGATGCTCGGTCCAAACAGAGGGGACATCACAGCTAAACCTACCAAACCCGAGCCAAGAACAAAGATGCCAAACAAACAAGAACTCCAACACCGTGCGAGCCAAAAATCGAGGACACCACGAGCGAGCAAGATAGTGCCTTCAAAAAGGAAGACGACGCCGAGACTCCGTCACTATCCGGTCCGGGTGACCCGGACCTATGGTTTCCCCTGAGCTCAAAGAGGGGCGCAGCTAAAGGCCTTGGCAGCGCCTTCAAGAAGGAAAATGACACCCGCAGGCGCCGTCGCTGCCAGCACCGGCGAGCCGGGCGGGGATCTCTCCCTGGCCTGAAGCTGAGCAATCCCATAGCCGCCGAATCAGGGATCACAGGTGGGGAGGCCAAAGCTGGTCGGAACCGCCAAGTCAGGGGGGTTGGCAGGGCTGCACCCGCCGCCGGAGGTGGCACCTCCTCCGAACCATGGGTTTGGATCTAGCAAAAGAAGGGGCTTTGAGCCGTACAGGGTAGGGCGGGCGACGAGGCGAACAACACGGGGGGCTTGGCGCAACGGCATCGAGCAACGCCGGCAAGCAAGGACTGGAGAGACGCAGATCCGAGTTGCCGTGGCCGTAACCGTCGGGACGTCAGCGAGCCAGGGAAGCCGGAAGGGGTGCAGCTACCTGGTCGCCGGGGCCGGAGCTGCCCGGTGGAGGACGCTGGCAGCGAAGGACACCGGAGAGACGTGGGCCTGCAGCCGCCGGGGCTGGAGCAGCGCCAGCAAGGACCCACCGCGATGGGCCCCGAGCCAGCCACAACCACGGACACGACGCTGCCTCCGCAGGAGCCGTCACCGAGCACAGGTGGAGGGAGGGCCGCCCGAGCGAGGGGCCGCCTGCGGGAGGCAGGCAGGAAGCGCCCGCGACCAGCGCGCTGCCGGCAGGCAAGGTCGAGTAGCACCTGTTGGGGGAGGGGCCGAGATCGCGGGAGGATTGCGGGTCACGGGCGGAGAGGATGGGCGGCGAGGGGAGGAGTCCACGGCGGCCGATGAAGACGGGGAGGAGTCCGCAGCTGGCGGAGACGCGGGGCGAGGCCGTTGCCACCGGAGCAGCAGGGGGCGGGCCGCCGCGGCAAGATCGGGGCGTGGGTGCGGGGTGGGGGCGTTGGAAGCGAGCGTGATCGAGATCCGCCCCGCCGCCGCCTTCCTGGGTCCGGCGCGGCTTTGCCGGCCAGCCCTCCGGCGGTGGCGATGCGGGGGAGGCCGGCGGCGGGGGCTGTAAACGGCGGCGGCTAGGGTTCCCCCGTGCCGCCAGAGGAGGGCGACAATATACATGTATGAACGCATGCAGTACAGCTTTGGTTCAACGAAATAGAAGAGAACGTCAAAGAAGGTGTGCTGTTAGCTAAAAGTCAAATGACGAGTTCTGGAGCCCGAGCCAATACGATCCAATCGGATCGATCTTCTTCCAGTAAACAATGTATCGTGAGGTATCCTCTCGAGATAAGCATGTAGCGTAAGTCAATAGTACATGGTGCAAATGTCAAAACTACGTGAAGCGTCATTAATCAACTTACTACTAGCCTATAAATAGCGTCTCCGTCTCCCATCTGATCATCCCAAACCCAAAGCATAGCAGCTCCTCTCCTCTCCTCTCATCTCATGGCTGCTCCCGCTCTCAAGTTCGCCGCCGTCGTGCTGCTGGCCGCCCTCTGCGCCGCCGCGCTGGCCCCGGCCACATCAGGGCAGCCGACTGATGATGGGCTAGCGACATGCATCGACCGCTGCGGGTGTGTGCCGTGCCCGGAAGGAAGTTCTGCCCGCCGTGTGCACGACCCGCCGGCCTGCAAGGCCACATGCGAGTGCACCTACTCCGGCGTGGGCTGCTAGGCCCGGCTGCGAACTGGCGACGCCGCATGCGCCCGCCGCCGCTGCGTCTGTCAGGAAGCCTGCGAGTGCTGAAGCCAACACTTTATTGTACTCCTTTCATTCGAAATTACTCGTCGAAAAAATCAATGTATCTAGATGTTTTTTAGTTGTAGATACATACATTTTTGTGACAAGTAATTCCGAACGGAGGGAGTAACTTGTAAGCCCTGTAGGTCTACATGTATTGTGCGTATCTGTGCTGTGATGTGGTAATAAAATGTCAACGGATCGATCCATGAGAAAAAATAAATATATGGAAATGTTATCTTCGTTCCACAGTGTATATTACTTTCATCATAGTCAAATTTTAGAGCAAGTATACTCAAAACATATATTGACCTATAAAATATCAAATAAATTAGTATAAAAATATCTTTTATGTGGATCTAATGGTTGATTTGGTATTGTCAATAATGATTGATTGTAAACTTGGTCAAAGGTCAAACTTAACTATGTTTGACATGGGTCAAACTGAATGTGCATTATGTTTCAAAATCAGGAGATTATTTCAGGATGGTAACATCCTAGCTTTATGAAGAACGGGATTGCTAAATCTCAGTCGACTATGACTTAACCAAGTCTCAGTCGATTCTATATCCTCGGGATCTTACGTGGAGATAGGGATGGCACCCGCAGGGTTTGGGTACGGGTGGGGCCATCCCATATCCTTATCCGTCATCCCAAACCTTACCCATCACCCGTACCCATACCCGTTGATGAGTATAATTTTTTCCCATATCCGTCACCCATCAGGGTGAATGGGTACCCGCGGGTAAAATTATCCAGATTTGCAACACATTAATTTGAGCATTACATAGTCATGAACAACAACTTATAATAATAATTTATAAACAACAACACATCATGACAGCAACGCATACTCGTTTGTGGACTAGCTATTGTGGTACAACGGAATAACATGAATGCATGATGAGGTCCTTTTAGAGCCGTGGTATTTATGTACATATAATATGTTTTATAGCTGAATAAATAATATATAAGGCATATTTATCAGAATATATGCGGGTACATCGATACATGGGTATGGGTTATACTAAACCATACCCGTACCCACAATACCGATGAGTATGAAATTTTCCTATTTATGTACCCATAGGTATTTTTTTTGACCCATACCCTTGCCCTAATAGGGTTTTTACCCGCAGGGTACGCGGGTAATGGGTACCCATTGCCATCCCTACGTGGAGACCCGTCCAAAATTTTCTGTATAGTTTTTCTTTTCTACATGTTATGTCACTTGACTTAAACTTAGTTAAATCTCAGTCGACTAAGACCTAGCCACACCCTGTGAAAAATCGGTAGCCTACACGAATTACGTTCACGAAGTTACAACTTTCAGGAGACACCATCCTTCATCCTTTGAATGAGAGGGATCGTCCTCTGGCATATCGAAAGTAGAATGAGCATACTAAAGTCTGGGTACGAGTACCGCTGGACCTAAGGGTATCCGAACCATCAGCCTGAACTAGATAAAAAATTAGGATGCCGATATTCACCACACGTCTGGCACAATGGACACCCACCTACACGACTCGTCCGGTCGTCCCCAGGAGCCAGTCCACACGACCCTATGTGGGGGAACTTTAATATTGCCCACATATTCAGGTGCAGCAACGACGGCCCACACGACCCTGTGTGGCAACTACTCACCCCTAGCCCGTGAGCGTGAACGCGTGTGTAATTAACTTTAGTTGCCATGTGTAATTTACTTTAGTTGCCATGTGTAATTACTGGAGTCTCATGGGCGTATATGTAGAGAGTACATGACTTTATTGGAGTACAAGAAAAGGTAGAATCAGTGGAATTGTTTTTTTCTCTTGCATCTGAGCCGTTCACAATTTCTGTTACCAAGCCTACAGGTATTAATAGTTTTGTGCTGCCCTGCCAACATTTTAGAATGGGCATCTTACCAATGTTGCTCGATTTCTACAAGTAACACTTGATGGGTTCTAAAATTACATGGCTAGTCGGCATTACTTTTAGCTTCAAAGTCACGAGCACATACTATGTTATCTAGTATGTTGCCTCACCTCTCGTTACATTAGTGTCTGCTGAAGTTCTTGACTGTAACAAATCTTCGAACATTCTCTTGTTGTATATGTCTCATCTCCCACCGAGGAGAGTGTCTAAAATACTTGCCATGAAATGCGGGCATCAACCTCTCTCTCTGGTGAGCATGATGTCGCCACGACTCTCCCTTGGGACATAAAATGGCAGGCTCCTCTCGATGGAGGCATGCACGCATGCGGGGGTGCTCGCGGACTGCACAATCACTATGGTAAGGTACCTGAACATCGGGAGCCTCCACAACGTCACTTTGCTACCCTCCCTAGGGACCTTCGTAGCATCGAGCGTGTGCACCTGAACTACAACTCGCTATTTTGATGGCAATGATGGACCATTGTTGCAATTGCAGTGACCATCAGTTTCGGATTGGAAAACACTGAGGGATATGTGATCGATTACCCGAAGGGGTAGTCAAATATGTTGGTTGGTCGATTCGGTTAGCGTAATCATCATAGCTGAAGTAGGGTCCTTTTACACCTTGCAATTTTTTTATCACAATCTTACCGACAGATTAGAAAAATAGTTCATCAACTATTGCGTTTTTTACTTGAGTCTTGTTCAAGTTTCAAGGAGCATGTAAGCCCTCACTGGCGGGCAAAATTACATTTTGTCATTTGGGGTTCATTGTAGTTATTTGGCTGTTGCATGCATTATAATGATGTGCCTTTGCTGCATAGTAAAGTTTCTATGACACTTATTTTCATATTTACAATCTATAACTCTAACGATGTATAAACAATATATTTGGGTTCTTAATTAAGATTTTGATGCATTTGATCCACATAGTTTCCATCTATTTTTATTTCCCATTTTATTGTAACTTTAAGATTTCAGTTGTATTTATGTTTCAAGAGTATCCCTATGCACACTTTAGTTTGCACTCTTTTTTGCATACTTCACTACATCGCATCTTTTCTCATAGTAGTATATAAATTGCATCCCTCAACATATCTGGAATGCAAAACCTTTTCAAAAGTGTATTTACTTCACATATGACTTAAAAATCTCTTACCATTATCTCATAAATATGGGGAAGAGAATTTGTATCCAAATCAACTTGGGTAAGTTTATACTAAACATAACCTCTCTTGTTCAAGATGTTAGATTTGGGAGAATTTCTCCTCTGGTACCTTGGAAGCACACCAGGTAGAAGAACAATCATGCTAAGAAAGCTATTTATGGTGTTACACGTAATAAAGACAATTAATACTAAATTGCTCGTTATGGTAGCTCCAAGCTGAACTTTTGTTTGGTTAGTAAAAAGGAACCTGCTATTGCTTTTAGTACTTTATTTCCTAAAAATGTCGATTGTTCTTTGTTGTTGTAAGTAAATTGTACCTCTTCCAAGGTACTTTGATTCAACTCATGAAACGTCTCTAATCTCATGCTATGACCACAAATCATCATAAAAACTTTCTGACTTGTCACTATTGCTGTTTATAAGGCATATCATACTTCACCTTTGCTTTGCTATATGAACTCATAGAAAACAACCATAAACAAAATCCTGAGGTTCTGTTGTCTATTCACTTCTCAACTCAACATGCTATATATTAAAATCTATGTCAACATGGTGAAGTTGATACTTTTCTCGACTATATACCATATATTTAATATAGCATATTGTTTCATATGTAAAATGATCGACCATGATTAGGTCATAGAGAAGATTGACCGAATTTGTCCACATGAAAAGATCAATCTACAATGTATATATCCTTCCTTCCACGTAGGTAACAACGATTATGCCTGTACGGTACATATTTTTGTATGCATATTGTATCATTTACGGGTATTACATCCTCTTTATATGTGCTAAAGTTTTTCTACATCCGAATTTTACACTGCATACTTTTTCCAGCATGAGACTATTAATTAAGATGTATGATAAGTTTTGTTCAGAAAACCTTTTGGTAACAAAGATCGGATCCAAGAGAGAAAGAATATGGAAGAAGGGTCGGTGTAATGAGATTAGGATCCGATCTATTTTGGCATATATTTGAGAAAGGTTTATAGCCTTTTATTTTCAAGGGAAACATTATTTGGCTCTTGTATCAGTTCCTGATTAATATCGGGATTATATGAGTTGATGTGCACCATAATAACTTGAGCCCACCAGATTAACGACTCTAATTAACTAATTAACATGGGAATTTGTAGGGAGTCTCAATTTAGTAGGTATAGATAGATAACATATAAGATTGATGATATAATGATGCTTACTCGACACATAGTAGCCTCTCTTCATCATCTTCTTTCCTTTTCCTTCCACGTAGGTAACAACGATTAGTCGACATTAGATGAAGTCCATGAGCTTGTTAGGGTCTAGGATAGATGGTCCCCAAAAGTAATTTGATAGAGGCCCATTGAGCGACCTACCCATGCGATCGAAGAGTCAAGAATGTAGGTGAAATCCATCCTCCATGGGTCGCGTTTAAGCACTTACCTAATTTGTATCAAGCAAAATAATATAATTAATTAATGATTCATGATATCACTGAATATATTTTTTGTATGAGTATTCGCATATGCTAAACTGAATGGATCAGTCATGTGTTTTACATAAAATGATGCCCCTGTCGCTTGTCCAAAAGAACACATGGATGGCAATGAGCATGGCACACAGAGGCATCACTAGAAACATCCTGCTGGCAAATGTGGAGCCAGTAGTGATAGGATTTACTCCTCACGGAGTTTCGTTGCGTGCCCAGGCGTTGGTAGACCTCGTATCTACCAGTAGAAGTCTAAGCTGTAGTAGCCCTGACGGCTTCCGTGACGTCACGGTGACTGCTACGGGGCACTGATGGTGATGTGATACGTCTTGAATGTATCTAAATTTTGTGGTTGTTTCGCGCTATTATAATATCACTTTCAAATACTTTTTATATTATTTTTGATTATTTTTCTAGACTAACCTATTAATTTAGTGCACAGAGCCGGTTGCCATTTTTTTTGCATGTTTTTAACTTTTCAGAAAATCCATTTATATGGGAATAAAAATCATGGGGATCTAATATGATTTTTTTAAGACAATAGGATACTAGAAAGTGTTGGGAGCTGCCGGGTGGTCACCCTTGTGGCATGGCCACGTGGCCCTCGTGTGCACCGTCTTACATCTATTCTTTCGTTTATAAATACTAAAAATCAAGAAACCCTTGGTACCATTTTTTTCGGGATTTTTTACGCCGCCGCAGGTTCTTGTACAGGGGAGATCCAATCTGGAGGCATGTTCCGGCACCCTACCATTGGGGGAATCCATCACTGGAGCCATTTTGAGCAACCTTGCTACCTTTATGATAAGGTGTCAGTAGTTTCCTTAGGACCTTCAAATCCATAACAGTAGTTAGATGACATACTCTCTCCCTTGTGACTCAATAAAAGTTTCTGTGAGCGACCTCACATGATCGGTATCAATATGATCTAATCAGTGTTTGTGTTTTGTTGGGATATGATGAATTGTCACTTTATGGTCAGATTGTTCCTTAAATTGTATTGAATCTTATGAAGTTTCTTTGCTTTATAAATAAGTAGCCATGTGCATTTGTTGTCTCTAGCCAAGATTGATAGGTTGTTCTTCAGAGGTACTTGTGCATAGTAGTGGGTTCAATTTGCGGTGTAATCAATCCCAGTGGCAATAAGGGATTGATCATGTATTGTGCCACTAAGGATAAAATGATGGTTTCTATATAACACTTGGATGGTAATTTTATTACCTACGTTATGTCATCATGCTTATTGCTATGCTCTATTTGTTTTGAACATAATAATTCAAAATGCATGATCAATAGCGGTCTTGGGGTGGAGTATTAGTTGTACATGAAGTTGGATAATGGTCTACATATCATAGACGTAATGCCTATACAAGATTTGCCATGAATGATCATAGTCATTAATATAAATATTGCAATTTAACCGCTACCCAACTATAATTTTTTCACCACACCACACTATCTGTTTGGAGAGATGCCACTACTACTAGCCTGCAATTGGTTGGTTCACTGGTTGCCTTGGGACGAGGGGGCTGATGATGTGGCCAGCCTCTTCCCCGAGGTTTGGCGAGGTGTTTGTGGGCGCGCCTCTAGGCGAAACTTAAGTCGTCAATGAAGGTCAATGGCAGTGTAGTTTTCCTCCTGCAGGCATATTTGAAGTGCTTGTTCATCGTCTACGGGTTGTGGGCATGTTGGTAATGGAGGCTTAGCCGGTGCCGACATTTTTTGTTTCTTTTCTGTTTTCTTAATTGTCACTTAATTAATCGTGCCATCTCGTGCTGTTGGACCTAAATTCTCATATAAACCAGGCCATTCTATTGTTTCCACTCTCAAGCAGATTTGACCACCACTATTATCTGGTCTGAATGTATGTAATCCGGATTGCTTCAGAGTTGTACATCGCGTTTGCCGGTACAATATACATGTATGAACGCACGCGGTGCGGCCTGGAATCAATGAAAAATGCCACTACAACATGCATGCATGAACGCATGCGGTACGGCCTGGGTTCAACGAAAAGAAGAAAGTCAACAAAACGTGTGCTGTAGCTAAATGTCAAAACATGAGGGATGGAGCACGAGATAATACGATCTCATCCAAAAGATCCTCTCCACGTCAACTACACATCGTGAGGCATCTTCTCGAGAGAATGGTGCAAAAGTCCAACTACATGATGCTTAATCAGCTACTATTACTAACCTATAAATAGCGTCTGCGTCTAACGTCTGATCATCCAAAAGCATACCATTTCCTCTTCTCTCCTCTTCTTTCATCTCATGGCTGCTCCCGTTCTCAAGTTCGCCGCCGTCATGCTCCTGGCCGCCCTCTGCGCTGCCGCACTGGCTCCAGCGGCATCGGGGCAGCAGATGGATGCGCTCGCGGCATGCATCGAGGGCTGCGAGTGTGTGCCCTGCCCGGAAGGACAGGTCTGCATCACTGTGTGCACGCCCCTGCCGTCCTGCGAGGCCAGATGCCGCTGCACCTTTTCCGGCACGGGCTGCTAGGCCGGCTGCGGCCCTGGCAACGCCGCTTGCGCGTGCCACGGCACCGTCCGCCAAAAAGCCTGGCACCGCAAGCGCTGAAGCCAGCAGGCAGCAGCTAGCTCATACGTTCTACTGTGTATTGTAAGCCCTGTCTGTCCATGCATGTACTGCATGTGTGTGTGTTGTGTGGTAATAAAGTTTCAACGGTCGATCCGTTGGGGTTGTTAGTCAGTTTCTCATCGAAATGTTCAAGCCTTACAGTGGCCTATTGGTTAATTAATTGGGAGCAACTAGCTCAGTCCGTGAGCCAAAAAACAATTAGAAATGTTATCTTTGTTTTAGTGTATACAAACTTCAAAATGTTTGGCCAAATATATTAGAAACTATCAACCTATATAATACCGAATAAATACAATATAAAATATATTTTATGCGGACCTAAATACATATTTGCAGTGTGAATATTCATATTTTATAAACTTGACCACGGTAAACTCAGGTTGACTTAGTTCAAAACTAAGAGAATCGGGAAGAGCCTCCTAGCACAATGGCTAGTGTGTTATTTTCACTTTTAGATAGTTCGAATATGATGTTGTTTTACTTGTTAAACATTTTCAAAATGCAATTTAGCGTGCAATTGGGTCTTGGCGTCGTCGATTCATCACTTTGGAACAGGTTGTCGCGAGGATAACAAATATCACGCTGATCTTGACCATATCATATACGCTCAGCGCTGGAAATGCGGTTTAGAAACCCCGTCCGGTGATCCGCCTCACTGAAATGCGCCTTTCTTCCACAGGATGCACCTGGCACCGGAAGAAATCGACGGTATCCAGTACACATTCTTCATACAACTATTCAAATATATCTTTATCGGTATCATCCAAACAGTGCGTGCATCGCGGTATCCCTTTGTTTTTCTGTCCTGAAAAGATTCACGAGCAGGCCAATCATTGATGGTCGACGAACAGCTGGCAGCCTTTAAGTCAAATTCTTCCCCAGCATGTCTCATCCACGCCCGCATACTGTTCCATTCCACAGGTTGTAAGAGTTCTTCAACTAATGACCTTAGGTACACATCAATGTGGTTGCCGGGTTGCTTAGGGCCTTGGATGAGCACAGGCATCATAATGAACAACCGCTTCATGCATAACCAAGGAGTAAGGTTATACAAACATAGAGTCACCGGGCAGGTGCTATGGTTGCTGCTCTGCTCCCCAAAAGGATTAATGCCATCTGCGCTTGGAAACCAAACCATCACTCATTGCGTCATCTACAAACTCCTTCCCGTACTTTCTTTCGATTTTTTCTCACATGCGACCCGTCATTATTTACTCTCAACTTTTCCTCTTTCTTCCACGGTCTTCTACTGTGCCATCGTGCCGCCTTGGCATACTCTTTGTTTTGGAACAAAGCGTTTCAACACGTGGTATTATAGGAGAATACCACATCACCTTGGCAGGAATCTTCCCTAACTGCGGGAAACTCACCCTCGACATCACCATGCTCATCCGGCTGATCTTATAGCGCAATGCACCACATACCGGAAGCGTTCAAATCCTCGTACTCACGCGGATACAGGATGCAATCATTAGGGCATGCATGTATCTTCTGCACCTCTAACCCTAGAGGGGTGACAGCCTTCTTTAACCCGTGCGTGCTCTCGGGCAATTCGTTTGTCCTTTGGAAGCATATCCTTTATCATTACCAGCAACACTTCAAATCCCTTATCGGATACACCATTCTCGCGCTTCCATTGCAGCAATTCCTGTGTGGTGCCCAGCTTTTCTTGCCACCTCGCAATTCGGGTACAACAATTTTTGTGATTCTCTAACATGCGCTGCAACTTCTTCTTCTCAAATCACTTGCGCAGTTTCTCTTTGCATCGGCAATGGCGACGACCTAGATCATCAACGGGCTCATCGGTGCCTCTTCTTCAGCTTCTTCCCGCATTGCCCATAGCTTCTTCCCGCATTACGGCTCAACTTCTTCCCCCATTGTTGTATCATCATATTCAGGGAACCCATGGCCAGGATAGCTGTCGCCGTCCTCTTCTTCTTCATTGTCTTCCATCATAACCCCTCTTTCTCCGTGCTTGGTCCAAACATTATAGTGGGGCATGAAACCAGACTCAAACAGGTGGACGTGAATGGTTCTTGACGTAGAGTAATTGCGACCATTCTTACAGCCAGCACATGGACAAGGCATAAAACCATCCGCCCGCTTGTTTGCCTCAGCCGCAAGCAGAAAAGTATCTGCGCCCTCAACGAACTGGGGAGAGCATCGGTCGCCGATACATCCATTGCGGCTCATCTTCATTACACAACACGAATAGACCAAATTAATACAAGTTCATACATAAAGTTCATACAACACTTAAATGCAACAAACAAATAACTCTCTAGCTAAAGCATTTAAATGCAACAACAAATCGATCAAGATCGCAACTAAGGTAACAATTGATCCAACAGCATAATGATACCAAGCCTCACTATCGATGGCATATTTTCTAATCTTTCTAATCTTCAAGCATTTTCTCCATCTTGATCTTGTGATCATCGGCGACATCGGCAACATGCAACTCCAATTCCATCTTCTCCCCTCAATTCTTTTCAATTTTTCTTTCAAGTACTCGTTTTTCGCTTTCAACTAAATTTAACCTCTCGACAATAGGGTCGGTTGGAATTTCGGTTCACATACCTCCTAGATAAAATATCTCTATGTCAACGTGGTGGGCATAATTTGTCATAAACAGAAATGCAACAAATAGTTTTAAAGAAATATACCACATCAAATCATAACAAGGGCGAGGGCCGTGAGGAATGGATACCAAAACCATGGCACTATGTATAACAAACAACGTCACGGGTAAGATAATTATTATCACGAGTAACTATATATCAAATCACACAAACATCAATTTTTATATAAAATTTCATGGAACAAAAGGCTCACCACGAGGTGGTGCCGGCAGCAGAGACGGATGCGAGGCGATCGGCAGTGAATTCACGACAGAAGATTTAGAAGGCACTAAGTAAACCACACCTACATATGCACAACTAAGTGTTATTTTGACCTCAAATTGCATATAAATCAAATACTACCACATATAATTCCTCCCAAATTACTAAAACCCACAATTAATCACTATATAAACCAATGCAAGAGCTAATCTAGCAATGAGAGATGAAAGGACAAAGTTGCTAACCTTGGTGATCATTTGAATGGATGAGGGCCTGCAAATCTTGACAAATTTGGGGCAAATTTTGTGATGAACTTCGAGAGGAAGAAGGGAAGAACAGAGAAGAGAGGAGAGGAAAAGAGGAAGAACAGAGTGCGGGTGGGCGAAGGATTTATATAGGGCGACATTTAGTGCCGGTTCATGCCACGAACCGGTACTAAAAGTACTGGAAGGGCCCCATTCGACAACATCCTGCACCACCACTCTCATTAGTACCGGTTAAGTAGCACGAACCGGTGCTAAAATTTACCCGCGAACCGGTACTAAAGAGCACCTCCGGCTAGCCGTTGGAACCGGCACTAATGGCCACATTAGTGCGGTTCTAAAACAGGACTAATGTGTCTCACATTTGACCCTTTCTCTACTAGTGCATGTTTTAAGTGTCTAGAATAACATTTCATTTCTTTTGCAGAGAACCCCTTGATCTATACGTCTATTAGACCCACGGTCCTGTTTTATGTGAACCCAGAAAACCTTTACGCTTTTGTCGAAAAAACCATGATATTTCGTTTAATAAACTGCAATCCTTAGACAGATTAAAATATTTTAAAAAATATCCAGTTCACGTGTTAAACATTTTCATATATAGCGTCATTTTACATGTTAAACATTTTCAATAGCGCATGATCTGTCTTAGTTCCGTCACAGGTGTATATCCGGAGACGGTGGGAGGCTCCTCTTGACGAGGCCATCATCCTTGTGAGGTGGTCACAGACTACACCATCCCTCTAGCAGGGTACTTGGGCATCGGGGAGCCTCCTCAATGTCACCCAGCTAAAGATTCAGTTAGCATAATCACAGTAGCTGAAGCAGGGTCCTTTTTACGCATTGCTAAATTTTGATCACAAGCTTATCGATCGATTAACCAAACAGGTCATCAACTATCACTTTTGTTACTTGAGTCTTGTTCAAGTTTCTAGCAGCATGTAGACCATCACCGGTGGGCAACATCTCGGTGATCCTCTTCAAAATCAAAATGTGGATAATTCAGCCTCTTGCTTGTATGACTGGATCACTGGCTAAATTATTATGCAACCATTTTCAAAGTCAACATGCATCCGATTCAGTATCTCTGTACTTGTAATACTATTTAGCTAGTTTTACTGCTTGGTAGGTGTCCAGGCGAAACTTAAATCTTCAGCGAGGGTCTATGACAGCGGTGATGGCACGAAGGTGTTTTTTCCTTCTTGAAGGCATCATTGAAGAGCTTGCTCGCTCATCTCAGAGTTATGGGCATGTTCATGGTGGACAGGTTGAGTAGACTGGTGTTTGCATGGTCCTTTATTTTATGTTTCGTTTTTCTTTTAGTTGTCTCTTAATCAACCATGCCGTGCTGTGCTCTTTGATCTAATTTCCCGTGTAATGAGGCCATTTTGTTTTTCCGCCCTCAAACAGATTGGGCCACTATATATTGGCTCGTGTGAGCGTGTGAAAACGCACACATTAGATTTAGCGGTACAATATACATGCATGAACGCATGCAATACAGCCTGGGTTCAACCAAAAGAGGACTTCAAAAAGGTGTGCTGTTAGGTAAAATTCAAATGGCGATGGCAGAAGCCCGAGCTAATAGGGTCCAATGAAAACGATCATCTCCATGTACTGTTCCAAAATGAATATGCATTATACTTTGAAGTGAAGTGATAATCTTTCGATGGTAACATACTACTCCCTCCGTCCCATAAAGTAGGACTTCTTTTATGGTACCGGTATCCGGAATGGATTACGTTTCACAAGTAACTGTCTTGGAGGTCCTCCATCATTGAAGACAAGGGTCATCTATCATATCGGAATGCCGTTGGGGAAGCGAACATGTCGCGAGCGTTGCAGAGTTTGTTGTATCTGATGCCCTTGATGGTGAAGCAGTGTCATTTAGTGTGTGCGTTGGGCCTAGATACGTGGAATCAACAATAACCATCGTCGCGTGCACTTTGACCAGGCCTAGTACAGAAGACACCGACATCCGGGCCCCCTCATTTCAGGGGCCTGGGAAGGACTTCCCGCCCTTCGCCTCCCCTTAGGGCTGGGCCTGCCCGTCAATATGGACAGTACCCTCGGCGTTAGGGAACTCATGGGTGATCCCTTAATAGGTCGTGGTGTGCAGCTGATGAACACACCCATGCAAGCGTTGTTAGCCATCCAGTCGATGTTGTGCAATAAGTCCCTAGAGTAGAGTAAGAATGTACCTCCACCGTGTGAGGAGCTCTGGCGAGCACTCTGCTGCTAGTGGTGCTGGTTCACCTCCTTGTTGAGCGAGATGCCCTCACTCCTCCGAATGGTTTAGCGATCAATCACTAATTGCTAGAAGCAATAAATTAGGCTTTAGAGAATAAAACCAAATTCCACAAGGGTTCGATTTTGTTAGCTAAATATAGCATAAAGATGGTACAAACACAATGAACACACACACAACCCTCTGCATAGATATGATATACATAGCAAACACCAATGCACACACATAAAAAACATGCGGCCAATAAAAGAAAGTTATATAAGAACAAAGCTTGCGTGTGGAAGCGAGCTAAAACCCCCTCCAAAAGCAAGCAGATCCGCAATCAGCAAACTACATCAGGCCATATCATAACAACCATCTCATGAGATCACACACCGATGATCTTCAACATCAAGGCATTCAGGAAGAGTTTTCAATCCAACCACCCAAGGCTAGAATCTAGGTTTTCATCTTGGCGAACTAGACCGAGGCGTGTCCGAGAAATGCCTTCAACTAGGTAACGATGTAAAAACATCCCCATTGCAGCGTATAACCAACTTGGATCAGGCGTAGTCTTTCATCCCAGAATTGGGACGGGAGCTCCATTAGAACAACCATTGACATCACTCATGTGTTATAGCCACCCATTTTCCATGACCGGTGGCTACATGCGGTGCGCGAACTATAAGCTGCTACAACCAACCTCTGCATCAAGCCGTCATCCATAGTTTGCATCTAAATCAGCCAAGTCATCCGCTGAATCTGAGGGAGAAACCCTCACAAAGATGTTTTGGTTCCCACCACAATCCGCAACAAGATGGCTGACACCACAATAAGGCGTACACCACAAGTCGAAATGGTCACCTCAGCAGGAATGCAGGAATGGACCGGCCACTCTGGCATTCCCACACAAGACCGGCTGGATCCGGACGGCGGGTATCATCGCCGCATGACAACAACAACCACGACACCCAGGTCAGGCCCACCAACGCCGGTGATCGGTTGGCGAGGAACAGTCAGAACCGCTGTCCCATGCCTTGGTCGCGCCTTGGCGGATGACCGCCCGAGCGAGGCGGTGTAGAACAAGACCGGAGGTGCTCGACCACCAGTCTCGTCTGTTCACGGGAAACACGACTGTTGGTGCAATCGATCGGCACCACGCCGCATACAATCTTCATTACCGCATCAAATGCGTTACATGGTTAGCAGGGCCAAAGGAGCACGAGTTCAGCGCCGCATACGCTCATGACCTTCATCACGCATCTAGATCAGCACGAAGAGGACCAACCAAGGACGCGAGTTCGGCGCAAGCCCGTACTGGCTCGGCCAGGCTGCCCGGACGGCAACTGCCGATAACGATGAGGGAGAAAGAGGCGAGGAGGGCCCTGGCTGGCGCGATGGTGACGGGCACCACTGAGTCACCGTCGGATGACTCGGGGCCCACTAGCTAGATCGTTTTTTCTTGAATATGCAAAGCTTGCGTATCATTTACGTTGATAGAAGGAGAAAAGAGCAAATGCAGAATTTACAACACGCAGCCACGAAGCGCACAGGGCATGAACATGGTGTCGAGGAGCAGAAGAGACAAGGGATGCTCGGTCAAAGCAGAGGGACATCACAGCTAAACCTACCAAACCGAGCCAAGAACAAAGATGCCAAACAAACAAGAACTCCAACACCGTGCAGGCAAAAAAAGAGGACACCACGGCGAGCAAGATAGTGCCTTCAAAAAGGAAGAAGGCGGCGCGAGACTCCGTCACTATCCGGTCCGGGTGACCCGGACCTATAGTTTCCAGAGCTCAAAGAGGCGCAGCTAAAAGGCCTGCAGGCGCCTTCAAGAAGAAAATGACACCCGCAGAGGCGCCGTCGCTACCCGCAGCGGCGAGCAGCGCGGGATCTCTCCTGGCTTGAAGCTGAGCAATCCCATAGCCTTGAATCAGGGATCACAGGGTGGGAGGCCAAAGCTGGTGAACACGCCAAGTCAGAGGGTTGAGGGCTGCACCGCCGCCGCGGTGGCACCTCCTCCGAACCATGGGTTTGGATCTAGCAAAGAAGGGGCTTTGAGCCGTACAGAGGTAGCGGGCGAGCGTGGCGAACAACCACAGGGGCTTGGCGCAGCGGCATCGACAAGCCCGGCAAGCAAGGACTGGAGAGCGCGAGATCCGAGTTGCCGTGGCGTATTAACCGTCGGGGCGTCAGCCAGCCCGGGAAGCGGAGGAAGAGTGCAGCTACCTGGTGCGGGGCGGAGCTGCCAGTGGAAGGCAGCTGGCAGCGAAGGACACCGGAGGCGTGGGCCTGCAGCCGCGGGGCTGGAGCAAGCGCCCGGCAGAGGACCCACAGCGATGGGCCCGAGCCAGCCACAACCCGCAGGACACGGCGCTGCCTCGCGGGCTGCCCCACCGAGCACAGGTGGAGGGAGGGCCGCCCGGGCGAGGGGCCGCCTGCAGGAGGCGAGCCGCGCGCGCCCAGCGACCAAGCCGCTGCCGGCAGGCAGGGTCGATAGCACCTGTTGGGGGAGAGGCGAGATTCGCCCGGGGATTGCGGGTCCGCAGGCGGAAAGGATGGGCCTTGAGGGGAGTCCGGCGGCCCGATGAAAACGAGGGGGAGTCCGCAGCTGGCGGAGGCAGCGGGGCGGGCCGTTGCCACGGGCAGCAGGGGGCGGGCCGCGCGGCAAGATCGAGGCGTGGAGTGCGGGGTGGGAAGCGTTGGGCGGCGTGGTCGAGATCCGCCCGCCGCCGCCTTCCTGGGTCGGCAGCGGCTTTGCCCGACCAGCCCTCGGCGGTGGCGATGCGAGGGGAGGCGGCGGCGCGGGGCTATGTAAGCGGCGGCTAAGGGTTCCCCGTGCCGCCCGAAGAGGCGACAATATCCATGTATGAACGCATGCAGTACAGCTTTGGTTCAACGAAATAGAAGAGAACGTCAAAGAAGGTGTGCTGTTAGCTAAAAGTCAAATGACGAGTTCTGGAGCCCGAGCCAATACGATCAATCGGATCGATCTTCTTCAATAAACAATGTATCGTGAGGTATCCTCTCGAGATAAGCATGTAGCGTAAGTCAATAGTACATGGTGCAAATGTCAAAACTACGTGAAGCGTCATTAATCAACTTACTACTAGCCTATAAATAGCGTCTCCGTCTCCCATCTGATCATCCCAAACCCAAAGCATAGCAGCTCCTCTCCTCTCCTCTCATCTCATGGCTGCTCCCGCTCTCAAGTTCGCCGCCGTCGTGCTGCTGGCCGCCCTCTGCGCCGCCGCGCTAGCCCAGCCACATCAGGGCAGCCGACTGATGATGGCTAGCGACATGCATCGACCGCTGCGGGTGTGTGCCGTGCCCGGAAGGAAGTTCTGCCCCGCCGTGTGCACGACCCGCCGGCCTGCAAGGCCACATGCAGTGCACCCTACTCCGGCGTGGGCTGCTGGGCCCGGCTGCGAACTGGCGACGCCGCATGCGCCCGCCGCCGCTGCGTCTGTCAGGAAGCCTGCGAGTGCTGAAGCCAACACTTTATTGTACTCCTTTCATTCAGAAATTACTAATCGAAAAAATCAATGTATCTAGATGTTTTTTAGTTGTAGATACATACATTTTTGTGACAAGTAATTCGAGCGGAGGAAGTAACTTGTAAACCCTGTAGGTCTACACATGTTGTGCGTATCTGTGCTGTGATGTGGTAATAAAATGTCAACGGATCGATCCATGAGAAAAAATAAATATATGGAAATGTTATCTTCGTTCCACAGTGTATACTACTTTCATCATAGTCAAATTTTAGAGCAAGTATACTCAAAACATATATTGACCTATAAAATATCAAATAAATTAGTATAAAAATATCTTTTATGTGGATCTAATGGTTGATTTGGTATTGTCAATAATGATTGATTATAAACTTGGTCAAAGGTCAAACTTAACTATGTTTGACATGGGTCAAACTGAATGTGCATTATGTTTCAAAATCAGGAGATTATTTCAGGATGGTAACATCCTAGCTTTATGAAGCGCAGGATTGCTAAATCTCGATGCGACTATGAAACTTAACCAAGTCTCAGTCGATTCTATATCCTCGGGATCTTACGTGGAGATAGGGATGGCACCACTTAGGTTTGGGTACGGGTGGGGCCATCCCATATCCTTATCCGTCATCCCAAACCTTACCCATCACCGTACCCATACCCGTTGATGAGTATATTTTTTCCCATATCCGTCACCCATCAGGGTGAATGGGTACCCGCGGGTAAAATTATCCAGATTTGCAACACATTAATTTGAGCATTACATAGTCATGAACAACAACTTATAATAATAATTTATAAACAACAACACATCATGACAGCAACGCATACTCGTTTGTGGACTAGCTATTGTGGTACAAGCGGAATAACATGAATGCATGATGAGGTCCTTTTAGAGCCGTGGTATTTATGTACATATAATATGTTTTATAGCTGAATAAATAATATATAAGGCATATTTATCAGAATATATCGGGAATTACATCGATACATGGGTATGGGTTATACTAAACCATACCCGTACCCTAATACCGATGAGTATGAAATTTTCCTATTTATGTACCCATAGGTATTTTTTTGACCCATACCCTTGCCCTAATAGGGTTTTTACCCGCAGAGATGCCTTGAGTAATGGGTACCCATTGCCATCCCTACGTGGAGACCCGTCCAAAATTTTCTGTATAGTTTTCTTTTTTACATGTTATGTCACTTGACTTAAACTTAGTTAAATCTCAGTCGACTAAGACCTAGCCACACCCTGTGAAAAATCGGTAGCCTACAATTACGTTCACGAAGTTACAACTTTCAGGAGACACCATCCTTCATCCTTTGAATGAGAGGGATCGTCCTCTGGCATATCGAAAGTAGAATGAGCATACTAAAGTCTAGAGTGCAGTACCGCTGGACCTAAGGGTATCCGAACCATCAGCCTGAACTAGATAAAAAATTAGGATGCCGATATTCACCCACGTCTGCACAATGGACACCCACCTACCGACTTCGTCCGGTTAGTCCCCAGGAGCCAGTCCACACGACCTATGTGGGGGAACTTTAATATTGCCCACATATTCAGGTGCAGCAACAGCCCCATGCGACCCTGTGTGGCAACTACTCACCCCTAGCCCGTGGCGTGAGCAGCGTGTGTAATTAACTGGTTGCCATGTGTAATTTACTTTGGTTGCCATGTGTAATTACTGGAGTCTCATGGGCGTATATGTAGAGAGTACATGACTTTATTGGAGTACAAGAAAAGGTAGAATCAGTGGAATTGTTTTTTTCTTGCATCTGAGCCGTTCACAATTTCTGTTACCAAGCCTACAGGTATTAATAGTTTTGTGCTGCCCTGCCAACATTTTAGAATGGGCATCTTACCAATGTTGCTGCGATTTCTACAAGTAACACTTGATGGGTTCTAAAATTACATGGCTAGTCGGCATTACTTTTAGCTTCAAAGTCACGAGCACATACTATGTTATCTAGTATGTTGCCTCACCTCTCGTTACATTAGTGTCTGCTGAAGTTCTTGGCTGTAACAAATCTTGAACATTCTCTTGTTGTATATGTCTCATCTCCCACCGAGGAGAGTGTCTAAAATACTTGCCATGAAATCACGGGCATCAACCTCTCTCTCTAGTGAGCATGATGTCGCCACGACTCTCCTTGGGACATAAAATGGCAGGCTCCTCTCGATGGAGGCATGCACATGTCTTGAGGGAGTGCTCGCGGACTGCACAATCACTATAGTAAGGTACCTGAACATCGGGAGCCTCCACAGCGTCACTTTGCTACCCTCCCTAGGGACCTTCCGTAGCATCGTCGCGTGCACCTGAACTACAACTTCGCTATTTTGATGGCAATGATGGACCATTGTTGCAATTGCAGTGACCATCAGTTTGGATTGGAAAACACTGAGGATATGTGATCGAGATTACCGAAGAAGTAGTCAAATATGTTGGTTGGTCGATTAGGTTAGCGTAATCATCATAGCTGAAGTAGGGTCCTTTTACACCTTGCAATTTTTTATCACAATCTTACCGACAGATTAGAAAAATAGTTCATCAACTATTGCGTTTTTTACTTGAGTCTTGTTCAAGTTTCAAAGGAGCATATAAGCCCTCACTGGCGGGCAAAATTACATTTGTCATTTGGGGTTCATTGTAGTTATTTGGCTGTTGCATGCATTATAATGATGTGCCTTTGCTGCATAGTAAAGTTTCTATGACACTTATTTTCATATTTACAATCTATAACTCTAACGATGTATAAACAATATATTTGGGTTCTTAATTAAGATTTTGATGCATTTGATCCACATAGTTTCCATCTATTTTATTTCCCATTTATTGTAACTTTAAGATTTCAGTTGTATTTATGTTTCAAGAGTATCCCTATGCACTTTAGTTTGCACTCTTTTTTGCATACTTCACTACGCCATCTTTTCTCATAGTAGTATATAAATTGCATCCCTCAACATATACGGAATGCAAAACCTTTTTAAAAGTGTGTTTACTTCACATATGACTTAAAAATCTCTTACCATTATCTCATAAATATGGGGAAATTTGTATCAAATCAACTTGGTAAGTTTATACTAAACATAACCTCTCTTGTTCAAGATGTTAGATTTGGGAGAATTTCTCCTCCTGGTACCTTGGAAGCACACCAGGTAGAAGAACAATCATGCTAAGAAAGCTATTTATGGTGTTACCGTAATAAAGACAATTAATACTAAATTGCTCGTTATGGTAGCTCCAAGCTGAACTTTTGTTTGGTTAGTAAAAGGAACCTGCTATTGCTTTTAGTACTTTATTTCCTAAAATGTGATTGTTCTTTGTTGTTGTAAGTAAATTGTACCTCTTCAAGGTACTTTGATTCAACTCATGAAGCGTCTCTAATCTCATGCTATGACCACAAATCATCATAAAAACTTTCTGACTGGTCACTATTGCTGTTTATAAGGCATATCATACTTCACCTTTGCTTTGCTATATGAACTCATAGAAAACAACCATAAACAAAATCCTGAGGTTCTATTGTCTATTCACTTCTCAACTCAACATGCTATATATTAAAATCTATGTCAACATGGTGAAGTTGATACTTTTCTCGACTATATACCATATATTTAATATAGCATATTGTTTCATATGTAAAATGATAAACCATGATTAGGTCATAGAGAAGATTGACCGAATTTGTCCACATGAAAGATCAATCTACAATGTATATATCCTTCCTTCCACGTAGGTAACAACGATTATGCCTGTGGTGCATATTTTGTATGCATATTGTATCATTTACGGGTATTACATCCTCTTTATATGTGCTAAAGTTTTTCTACATCCAATTTTACACTGCATACTTTTCTAGCATGAGACTATTAATTAAGATGTATGATAAGTTTTGTTCAGAAAACCTTTTTGTAACAAAGATCGGATCCAAGAGAAAAGAATATGGAAGAATTGATTGTAATGAGATTAGGATCCGATCTATTTTGGCATATATTTGAGAAAGGTTTATAGCCTTTTATTTTCAAAAACATTATTTGGCTCTTGTATCAGTTCTGATTAATATCGGGATTATATGAGTTGATGTGCACCATAATAACTTGAGCCCACCAGATTAACGACTCTAATTAACTAATTAACATGGGAATTTGTAGGAGTCTCAATTTAGTAGGTATAGATAGATAACATATAAGATTGATGATATAATGATGCTTACTCGACACATAGTAGCCTCTCTTCATCATCTTCTTTCCTTTTCCTTCCACGTGGTAACAACGATTAGTCGACATTAGATGAAGTCCATGAGCTTGTTAGGGTCTAGGATAGATGGTCCCCAAAAGTAATTTGATAGAGGCCCATTGACCTACCCATGCGATCGAAGAGTCAAGAATGTAGGTGAAATCCATCCTCCATGGGTGGCGTTTAAGCACTTACCTAATTTGTATCAAGCAAAATAATATAATTAATTAATGATTCATGATATCACTGAATATATTTTTTTGTGAGTATTCATATATGCTAAACTGAATGGATCAGTCATGTGTTTTACATAAAATGATGCCCAGCTTGTCCAAAAGAACACATGGATGGCAATGAGCATGGCACAGAGGCATCACTAGAAACATCCTGCTGGCAAATGTGGAGCCAGTAGTGATAGGTTTACTCCTCACGGAGTTTTTGCGTGCCCAGGCGTTGGTAGACCCGTATCTACCGTAGAAGTCTAAGCTGTAGTAATACTGCGGCTTCCGTGGCGTCCAGTGACTGCTCTGAGGCAGCGATGGTGATGTGATCGTCTTGAATGTATCTAAATTTTGTGGTTGTTTAACGCTATTATAATATCACTTTCAAATACTTTTTATATTATTTTTATTTTTTCTAGACTAACCTATTAATTTAGTGCACAGAGCAGTTGCCATTTTTTGCATGTTTTAACTTTTCAGAAAATCCATTTATATGAATAAAAATCATGGGGATCTAATATGATTTTTTAAGACAATAGGATACTAGAAAGTGTTGGGAGCTGCGGGTGGTCACCCTTGTGGCATACGTATTTTGTGTCTGCCGTCATCTATTCTTTCGTTTATAAATACTAAAATCAAGAAACCCTTGGTACCATTTTTGGGATTTTTTCGCATGAGTTCTTGTACAGGGAGATCCAATCTGGAGGCATGTTCGGCACCCTACCATTGGGGAATCCATCACTGGAGCCATTTTGAGCAACCTTGCTACCTTTATGATAAGGTGTCAGTAGTTTCCTTAGGACCTTCAAATCCATAACAGTAGTTAGATGACATACTCTCTCCTTGTGACTCAATAAAAGTTTCTGTGGCGACCTCACATGATCGGTATCAATATGATCTAATCAGTGTTTGTGTTTTGTTGGGATATGATGAATTGTCACTTTATGGTCAGATTGTTCCTTAAATTGTATTGAATCTTATGAAGTTTCTTTGCTTTATAAATAAGTAGCCATGTGCATTTGTTGTCTCTAGCCAAGATTGATAGGTTGTTCTTCAGAGGTACTTGTGCATAGTAGGGGTTCAATTTGCGGTGTAATCAATCCCAGTGGCAATAAGGGATTGATCATGTATTGTGCCACTAAGGATAAAATGATGGTTTCTATATAACACTTGGATGGTAATTTTATTACCTACGTTATATCATCATGCTTATTGCTATGCTCTATTTGTTTTGAACATAATAATTCAAAATGCATCAATAGCGGTCTTGGGGTGGAGTATTAGTTGTACATGAAGTTGGATAATGGTCTATATCATAGAGCGTAATGCCTATACAAGATTTGCCATGAATGATCATAGTCATTAATATAAATATTGCAATTTAACCGCTACCCAACTATAATTTTTCACCACACCACACTATCTGTTTGGAGATGCCACTACTACTAGCCTGCAATTGGTTGGTTCACTGGTTGCCTTGGGACAGAGGGGCTGATGATGTGGCCAGCCTCTTCCCCGAGGTTTGGCGAGGTGTTTGTGGGCGCGCCTCTAGGCGAACAAGTCGTCAATGAAGGTCAATGGCAGTGTAGTTTTCCCTCCTGCAGGCATATTTGAAGTGCTTGTTCATCGTCTACGGGTTGTGGGCATGTTGGTAATGGAGGCTTAGCCGGTGCCGACATTTTGTTTCTTTTCTGTTTTCTTAATTGTCCTTAATTAATGCGTGCCATCTCGTGCTGTTGGACCTAAATTCTCATATAAACCAGGCCATTCTATTGTTTCCACTCTCAAGCAGATTTGACCACCACTATTATCTGGTCTGAATGTATGTAATCGGATTGCTTCAGAGTTGTACATCGCGTTTGCCGGTACAATATACATGTATGAACGCACGCGGTGCGGCCTGGAATCAATGAAAATGCCACTACAACATGCATGCATGAACGCATGCGGTACGGCCTGGGTTCAACGAAAAGAAGAGTCAACAAAACGTGCTGTAGCTAAATGTCAAAACATGAGGATGGAGCACGAGATAATACGATCTCATCAAAGATCCTCTCCACGTCAACTACATCGTGAGGCATCTTCTCGAGAGAATGGTGCAAAGTCCAACTACATGATGCTTAATCAGCTACTATTACTAACCTATAAGCGTCTGCGTCTAACGTCTGATCATCCAAAAAGCCACCATTTCCTCTTCTCTCCTCTTCTTTCATCTCATGGCTGCTCCCGTTCTCAAGTTCGCGCCGTCATGCTCCTGGCCGCCCTCTGCGCTGCCGCACTGGCTCCAGCGGCATCAGGGCAGCAGATGGATGCGCGCGGCATGCATCGAGGGCTGCAGTGTGTGCCCTGCCGGAAGGACAGGTCTGCATCACTGTGTACACCCCTGCCGTCCTGCGAGGCCAGATGCGCTGCACCTTTTCCGGCACGGGCTGCTAGGCGGCTGCGGCCTGGCAACGCCGCTTGCGCCACGGCACCGTCCGCCAAAAGCCTGGCACCGCAAGCGCTGAAGCCAGCAGGCAGCAGCTCATACGTTCACTCTGTATTGTAAGCCCTGTCTGTCCATGCATGTACTGCATGTGTGTGTTGTGTGGTAATAAAGTTTCAACGGTCGATCCGTTGGGGTTGTTGGTCAGTTTCTCATCGAAATGTTCAAGCCTTACAGTGGCCTATTTTAATTAATTGGGAGCAACTAGCTCAGTCCGTGAAAACAGAGGAAGAAACAGAGGAGAATGAAATTTTTGAAGTGTTGTATATATGAAGGCACCTTTAGTACGGTTGGAGCCACCAACGGTACTAAAATCTATTTTGGCCAGCCAAGCGGCGGAAGCGACCCCTTTAGCACCGGGTGGTGGCACAAACCGGTACTAAAGGCCCCCCTTTAGTACGGTTTGTGCCACGACCGGTACTAAAGGGGTGCGCTGCGCAGGTCTTGGTGCAACAAGTTTAGTCCCACCTCGCTAGCCGAGGCGCGACCGCACTGGTTTATAAACCCCGTGCGGCCGCTCTCTCGAGCTCCTCTCCAAAGCAGGCCTACTGGGCCTACGTGTTCTTTGCTGCCCTGTGGGCCCACTTGGCATTTGCGGGCCTGCATCCTGGCCCAACAACAGGTTGGGTTTCTAGTCGTATGCAGGCCGCTCTGGCCTAGTAGGCGGGCTTATTTATTTATTTTTTTGCTTTATTTATTTTTGTGTTGTTGTTTGTGTATTTAGAGTTTCTTTGTGAATATTTTTGCTTTAGGTACAAAAAATTACAAACTTTCTGTTAGTGCCCGTAGTTTTCAAATTTGAATAGTTTAAATTTTGAATTATTTGAAATTAGTGTGAATCACTAGTTTGTGAATAATTTAACTTTAAAAATCAGTAAAGGCATGAAAGAATTTGTTTACACATAAAATTTCTTCGCGTTTCAAATGCCAAAACACATAACTACCTTATCTATCACAGAGATTCCCCTCTGGGTGTGAAACACAGAAGAAAGTTATGATAGTGAAGCCGATCACATCCCAGATCTTTGGTTGTGAAACTTTTTCTTCGCGTGTGTCCCTTTGCACCGTAACCATGGAAAATCTTCATCATTTAACGGGATGCTCGGGTCAATATTCACTGTGAATGGAGAAATTTCATCAAACTTTTCATAATCTTCGACTTGTCTGTCTTGTCATCCACTCCCACGATGTTTCTCTTCCCGTAAAGAACTATGTGCCGCTTTGGCTCATCGTCGATGCATTCGCTTCCTTATCTTTTCTTTTCTTGGCTTGGTAGACATGTCCTTCACATAGAAAACCTGTGCCTCATCATTGGCTAGGACGAATGGTTCGTCTGCATACGCAAGATTGTTGAGATCCACTGTTGTCGTTCCGTACTGCGGGTCTTCCGTTACCCCGCCTCGTGTCATATTGACCCATTTGCACCGAAACAAAGGGACCTTTAAACCACGTCGATAGTCAAGTTCCCATATGTCCTGTATATAACCATAAGATGTTTCCTTTCCCGTCTTGGTTTCTGCATCAAAGCGGACACCACTGTTTTGGTTGGTGCTCTTCTTATCTTGGGCGATCGTGTAAAATGTATTACCATTTATCTCGTACCCTTTGAAAGTCATTATATTCGAAGATGGTAACTGGGACAGCAAGTACAGGTCATCTTCAATAGAGGTGTCATGCATGGTACGTGTCTGCAACCAGCTGGCGAAACTCCTGGTTTGTTCACGTGTAATCCAGTCATCAGACCGCTCCGGGTGTTTGGAGCGTAGCAAATTCTTGTGTTCATCCATATACGGAGCCACCAAGGCGGAATTCTGTAGAACTGTGTAGTGTGCTTCAGTGAGAGAATGTCCGTCCATACATATTATTTGTTCCCCTCCTAGCGTGCCTTTTCAATCCAGTCTGCCCTTATGCATGATTCAGGAACACCAATCGGCTTAAGGTCAGGAATAAAGTCAATACAAAACTCAATGACCTCCTCATTTTGATGGCCCTTGGAGATGCTTCCTTCGGCCTAGCACGGTTATGAACATATTTCTTTAAGACTCCATGAACCTCTCAAAGGGGAACATATTGTGTAGAAATACAGGACCTAAAACGTTAATCTCTTCGCATAGGTGAACTAGGACGTGCATCATGATGTTGAAGAAGGATGGTGGGAACACCAACTCAAAACTGACAAGACATTGCACCAAATCATTCTGTAACCTTGGTATGATTTCTGGATCGATTACCTTCTCAGAGATTGCATTGAGAAATGCACATAGCTTCACAATGGATAATCGAACGTTTTCCGGTAGAAGCCCCCTCAATGCAACCGGAAGCAGTTGCGTCATAATCACGTGGCAGTCATGAGACTTTAGGTTCTGGAACTTTTTCTCTGCTATGTTTATTATTCCCTTTATATTCGACAAGAAGCCAGACGGTACCTTAATACTGAGCAGGCATTCAAAGAAGATTTCATTCTCTTCTTTGGTAAGAGCATAGCTTGCATGACCCTGATATATGCCGTCTTTTCTGTGCATACGTTGCTGTTCCTCCCGTGCCTCAGGTGTATCTTTTGTCTTCCCATACACGCCCAAGAAGCCAAGCAGGGTCACGCAAAGATTCTTCGTCACGTGCATCACGTCGATTGCGGAGCGGACCTCTAGGTCTTTCCAATATGGCAGGTCCCAAAATATAGATTTCTTCTTCCACATGGGTGCGCGTCCGTCAGTGTCCTTTGGAACAGGTTGTCCGCCAGACCCTTTCCAAATATCACCTTCAAATCCTTGACCATATCATGTACATCAGCACCGATGCGGTTGCGAGGCTTCGTCCGTGATCCGCCTCACCTTTGAAATGCTTGCCTTTCTTTCTTACGGGATGCCTGCTCGGAAGAAATCGGCGATGTCCCAGTACACATTCTTCATACAACTATTCAAATATATACTGTCGGTATCATCCAAACAGTGCGTGCATCCGCGGTATCCCTTGTTTTTCTGTCCTGAAAGGTTACTGAGAGCAGGCCAATCATTGATGGTCACGAACAGCAACGCCTTTAGGTCAAATTCTTCCCCCATGTGCTCATCCCACGCACGTACACCTGTTCCATTCCACAGTTGTAAGAGTTCTTCAACTAATGGCCTTAGGTACACATCAATGTCGTTGCCGGGTTGCTTAGGGCCTTGGATGAGCATAGGCATCATAATGAACTTCCGCTTCATGCATAACCAAGGAGGAAGGTTATACAAACATAGAGTCACAGGCCAGGTGCTATGGTTGCTGCTCTGCTCCCCAAAAGGATTAATGCCATCTGCGCTTAGACCAAACCATACGCTCCTTGCGCCATCTGCAAACTCCTTCCGTACTTTCTTTCGATTTTTCTCCACTGCGACCCGTCACTGGTACTCTCAACTTTCCGTCTTTCTTACGGTCTTCTCTGTGCCATCGCATCGCCTTGGCATGCTCTTTGTTTTGGAACAAACGTTTCAACCGTGGTATTATAGGAGAATACCACATCACCTTGGCAGGAATCTTCTTCCTGGGGCGCTCACCCTCGACATCACCATGCTCATCACGGCTGATCTTATAGCGCAATGCACCACATACCGGGAAAGCGTTCAAATCCTCGTACTCACCGCGGTACAGGATGCAATCATTAGGGCATGCATGTATCTTCTGCACCTCTAACCCTAGAGGGCAGACAGCCTTCTTTGCTTCGTACGTACTCTCGGGCAATTCGTTGTCCTTTGGAAGCATATCCTTTATCATTACCAGCAACTTTCCAAATCCCTTGTCAGATACACCATTCTCTGCCTTCCATTGCAGCAATTCTAGTGTGGTGCCCAGCTTTTCTTGCCACCTCACGAATTGGGTACAACAATTTTTGTGATTCTCTAACATGCGCTGCAACTTCTTCTTCTCCAAATCACTTGCGCAGTTTCTCTTTGCATCGGCAATGGCCCGACCTAGATCATCAACGGGCTCATCTGATGCCTCTTCTTCAGCTTCTTCCCGCATTGCCGGCCCAGCTTCTTCCCGCATTACCGGCTCAGCTTCTTCCCCCATTGTTGTATCATCGTATTCAGGGAACCCATGGCCAGGATAGCTGTCGTCGTCCTCTTCTTCTTCATTGTCTTCCATCATAACCCCTCTTTCTCCGTGCTTGGTCCAAACATTATAGTGGGGCATGAAACCAGACTCAAACAGGTGGACGTGAATGGTTCTTGACGTAGAGTAATTGCGACCATTCTTACAGCCAGCACATGGACAAGGCATAAAACCATCCGCCCGCTTGTTTGCCTCAGCCGCAAGCAGAAAAGTATGCACGCCTCAACGAACTGGGAGAGCATCGGTCATCGTACATCCATTGCCGGCTCATCTTCATTACACAACACCGAATAGACCAAATTAATACAAGTTCATACATAAAGTTCATACAACACTTAAATGCAACAAACAAATAACTCTCTAGCTAAAGCATTTAAATGCAACAACAAATGCGATCAAGATCGCAACTAAGGTAACAATTGATCCAACAGCATAATGATACCAAGCCTCACTATCGATGGCATATTTTCTAACCTTTCTAATCTTCAAGCGCATTTTCTCCATCTTGATCTTGTGATCATCGACGACATCGGCAACATGCAACTCCAATTCCATCTTCTCCCCCTCAATTCTTTTCAATTTTTCTTTCAAGTACTCGTTTTCTCTTTCAACTAAATTTAACCTCTCGACAATAGGGTCGGTTGGAATTTCCGGTTCACATACCTCCTAGATAAAAATATCTATGTCAACTTGGTGGGCATAATTTGTCATAAACACGAAATGCAACAAATAGTTTTAAAAGAGAATATACCACATCCAAATCATAACAAGGACGAGGGCCGACGGGGACGGATATCAAAACCATGGCACTATGTATAACAAACAACGTACGGGTAAGATAATTATTATACGAGTAACTATATATCCAAATCACACAAACATCAATTTTTTATATAAAATTTCATGGAACAAAAGGCTCACCACGAGGTGGTGCCGGCAACGGGACGGTGCGGGCGATCGACGGTGGTTACGACAGAGATTTAGAAGGCACTAAGTAAACCACACCTACATATGCAAACTAAGTGTTATTTTGACCTCAAATTGCATATAAATCAAATACTACCACATATAATTCCTCCCAAATTACTAAAACCCACAATTAATCACTATATAAACCAATGCAAGAGCTAATCTAGCAATGAGAGATGAAAGGACAAAGTTGCTAACCTTGGTGATCATTTGAATGGATGAGGGCCTGCAAATCTTGACAAATTTGGGGCAAATTTTGTGATGAACTCGAGAGGAAGAAGGGAAGAACAGAGGAGACGGAGAGGGGAAAGAGGGAAGAACAGAGTGCGGGTGGACGAAGGATTTATATAGGACGACATTTAGTACCGGTTCATGCCACGAACCGGTACTAAAGGTGCTGGAAGGGCCCCATTCTGACAACATCCTGCCACCACTCTCATTAGTACCGGTTCGTGGCACGAACCGGTGCTAAAGGTTTGCCACGAACCGGTACTAAAGAGCTCCTCCCGGCTAGCCGTTGGAACCGGCACTAATGGCCACATTAGTGCCGGTTCTGTTACAAACCGGGACTAATGTGTCTCACATTTGACCCTTTCTCTACTAGTGCATGTTTTAAGTGTCTAGAATAACATTTCATTTCTTTTGCAGAGAACCCCTTGATCTATCGTCTATTCGACCCACGGTCCTGTTTTATGTGAACCCAGAAAACCTTTCGCTTTTTGTCGAAAAAACCATGATATTTCGTTTAATAAACCGCAATCCTTAGACAGATTAAAATATTTTAAAAAAATATCCAGTTCACGTGTTAAACATTTTCATATATGACGTCATTTTACATGTTAAACATTTTCAATAGCGCATGATCTGTCTTAGTTCCGTACGGGTGTATATCCGGAGACGGTGAGGAGGCTCCTCTTGACGAGGCCATCATCCTTGTGAGGGTGGTCACAGACTACACCATCCCTCTAGCAGGGTACTTGGGCATCGGGAGCCTCCTCAATGTCACCCAGCTAAAGATTCGGTTAGCATAATCACAGTAGCTGAAGCAGGGTCCTTTTATTCGCATTGCTAAATTTTGATCACAAGCTTATCGATCGATTAACCAAACAGGTCATCAACTATCACTTTTGTTACTTGAGTCTTGTTCAAGTTTCTAGCAGCATGTAGACCATCACCGGTGGGCAACATCTCGGTGATCCTCTTCAAAATCAAAATGTGGATAATTCAGCCTCTTGCTTGTATGACTGGATCACTGGCTAAATTATTATGCAACCATTTTCAAAGTCAACATGCATCCGATTCAGTATCTCTGTACTTGTAATACTATTTAGCTAGTTTTACTGCTTGGTAGGTGTCCGGGCGAAACTTAAATCTTCAACGAGGGTCTATGACAGCGGTGATGGCACCGAAGGGTGTTTTTTTCCTTCTTGAAGGCATCATTGAAGAGCTTGCTCGCTCATCTCCGGGTTATGGGCATGTTCATGGTGGACAGGTTGAGTAGACTGGTGTTTGCATGGTCCTTTATTTTATGTTTCGTTTTTCTTTAGTTGTCTCTTAATCAACCATGCCGTGCTGTGCTCTTTGATCTAATTTCCCGTATGACCAGGCCATTTTGTTTTTCCCGCCCTCAAACAGATTGGGCCACTATATATTGGCTCGTGTGAACGTGTGAAAACGCACACATTAGATTTAGCCGGTACAATATACATGCATGAACGCATGCAGTACGGCCTGGGTTCAACCAAAAAGAAGAGGACTTCCAAAAAGGTGTGCTGTTAGGTAAAATTCAAATGACGATGGCAGAAGCCCGAGCTAATAGGGTCCAATGAAAACGATCATCTCCATGTACTGTTCCAAAATGAATATGCATTATACTTTGAAGTGAAGTGATAATCTTTCGATGGTAACATACTACTCCCTCCGTCCCATAAAGTAGGACTTCTTTTATGGTACCCGGTATCCGGAATGGATTACGTTTCACGAAGTAACTGTCTTGGAGGTCCTCCATCATTCGAAGCAAGGGGTCATCTATCATGTCGGAAATGCCGTTGGGGAAGCCGAACATGTCGCAGAGGCGTTGCAGAGTTTGTTGTATACGGAGTGCCCTTGATGGTGAAGCAGTGTCATTTAGTGTGTGCGTTGGGCCTAGATCGTGGAATCAACAATAACCATCGTGCGTGCACTTTTGACCAGGCCTAGTACAGAAGACACCGACATCCGGGCCCCTCAGTTTGGGGGCCTGGGCGGCCGCCCTTCGCCTCCCTTAGGGCTGGGCCTGCCCGTCAATATGGACAGTACCCTCGACGTTAGGGAACTCATGGGTGATCCCTTAATAGGTCGTGGTGTGCAGCTGAGCGAACACACCCATGCAAGCGTTGTTCGCCATCCAGTCGATGTTGGCAATAAGTCCCTAGAGTAAGAGTAAGGAATGTACCTCCACCGTGTGGGGAGCTCCTGGCGAGCACTCTGCTTCTGGTAGTGCTGGTTCACCTCCTTGTTGAGCGAGATGCCCTCACTCCTCGAATGGTTTAGCGATCAATCACTAATTGCTAAGAAGCAATAAATTAGGCTTTAGAGAATAAAACAAATTCCACAAGGGGTCGATTTTATTAGCTAAATATAGCATAAAGATGGTACAAACACAATGAACACACACCAACCCTCTGCATAGATATGATATACATAGCAAACACCAATGCACACACATAAAAAACACGCCGGCCAATAAGAAAGTTATATAAGAACAAAGCACGTGTGGGCGAGCTAAAAACCCCCTCCAAAAGCAAGCAGATCCGCAATCAGCAAACTACATCAGGCCATATCCGCAACAACCATCTCATGAGATCACACACACGATGATCTTCAACATCAAGGCATTCAGGAAAGAGTTTTCGAATCCAACCACCCAAGGCTAGAATCTAGGTTTTCATCTTGGCGAACTAGACCGAGCGTGTCCGAGAAATGCCTTCAACTAGGTAACGATGTAAAAACATCCCCATTGCAACGTATAACCAACTTGGATCAGACGTAGTCTTTCATCCCAGAATTCGGGACCGGGAGCTCCATTAGAACAACCATTGACATCACTCATGTGTTGTCGCCACCCATTTTCCATGACCCGGCGGCTACATGCGGTGCGCAACTATCGCCGCTGCACAACCAACCTCTGCATCAAGCCGTCATCCATAGTTTGCATCTCGTCGCCAAGTCATCCGCTGAATCTGAAGGGAGAAACCCTCACAAAGATGTTTTGGTTCCCACCACAATCCGCAACAAGATGGCTGACACCACAATAAGGCGGCCACCACAAGTCGAAATGGTCACCTCAGCGGGGGAATCTGGGGAATGGACCGGCCACTCTGGCATTCCCACACAAGACCGGCTGGATCCGGACAACGGGTATCATCGCACGACGGCAACAACAACCACGACACCCCAGATCGAGCCCCACCAACATCGGTGATCGGATTTGGCCGAGGAACAGTCAGAACCGCTGTCCCATGCCTTGGTCTGCCTTAGCAGATGACCGCCAGGCGAGGCGGTGTAGAACAAGACACGGAGGAGTGCTCGACCACCAGTCTACGTCTGTTCACCGGGAAGCACGACTGTTGGTGCAATCGATGTCGGCACCCACCGCACGCCCACAATCTTCATTACCGCATCCAAATGCGTACATGGTTGACAGGGCCAAGGAGCACGAGTTCCGGCGCCGCCACGCTCATGAGCTTCATCACCGCATCTAGATCAGCACGAAGAGGAAGGACCAAGGAGCACGAGTTCCGGCGCAGCCGGCCACTGACTGGAGCTTTGCCCGGACGGCAACTGCCGATAACGATGAGGGAGAAAGGGGGCGAGGAGGGGCCCTGAGCGCCCGTGGGCGGCGAGGCACCTGAGTCACCCGTCGGATGACTCGGGGCCCACTAGCTAGATGCGTTTTTTTCTCGAATATGCAAAGCTTGCGTATCATTTCGTTGATAGAAGGAGAAGAACGAGTACAGGGGTACAACACATGACACGAACGCACACAGGCATGAACATGGTGTCGGGAGCAGAAGAGACAAGGGATGCTCGGTCCAAACAGAGGGGACATCACAGCTAAACCTACCAAACCCGAGCCAAGAACAAAGATGCCAAACAAACAAGAACTCCAACACCGTGCGAGCCAAAAATCGAGGACACCACGAGCGAGCAAGATAGTGCCTTCAAAAGGAAGACGACGCCGAGACTCCGTCACTATCCGGTCCGGGTGACCCGGACCTATGGTTTCCCCGAGCTCAAAGAGGGCGCAGCTAAAGGCCTTGGCAGCGCCTTCAAGAAGGAAAATGACACCCGCAGCGCCGTCGCTGCCAGCACCGGCGAGCCGGGCGGGGATCTCTCCCTGGCCTGAAGCTGAGCAATCTCATAGCCGCCGAATCAGGGATCACAGGTGGGGAGGCCAAAGCTGGTCGGAACCGCCAAGTCAGGGGGGTTGGCAGGGCTGCACCCGCCGCCGGAGGTGGCACCTCCTCCGAACCATGGGTTTGGATCTAGCAAAAGAAGGGGCTTTGAGCCGTACAGGGTAGGGCGGGCGACGAGGCGAACAACACGGGGGGCTTGGCGCAACGGCATCGAGCAACGCCGGCAAGCAAGGACTAGAGAGACGCAGATCCGAGTTGCCGTGGCCGTAACCGTCGGGACGTCAGCGAGCCAGGGAAGCCGGAAGGGGTGCAGCTACCTGGTCGCCGGGGCCGGAGCTGCCCGGTGGAGGACGCTGGCAGCGAAGGACACCGGAGAGACGTGGGCCTGCAGCCGCCGGGGCTGGAGCAGCGCCAGCAAGGACCCACCGCGATGGGCCCCGAGCCAGCCACAACCACGGACACATCGCTGCCTCCGCAGGAGCCGTCACCGAGCACAGGTGGAGGGAGGGCCGCCGGAAGCGAGGGGGCCGCCTGCACGGGAGGCAGGCCGCGAGCGCCCCGCGACCAGCGCGCTGCCGGCAGGCAAGGTCGAGTAGCACCTGTTGGGGGAGGGGCCGAGATTCGCCGGGAGGATTGCCGGGTCACGGGCGGAGAGGATGGAGGCGCGAGGGGAGGAGTCCACGGCGGCCGATGAAGACGGGGGGAGGGAGTCCGCAGCTGGCCGGAGACGCGCGGGACGAGGCCGTTGCCACCGGAGCAGCAGGGGGCGGGCCGCCGCGGCAAGATCGGGGCGTGGGTGCGGGGTGGGGGCGTTGGAAGCGAGCGTGATCGAGATCCGCCCCGCCGCCGCCTTCCTGGGTCCGGCACGGCTTTGCCGGCCAGCCCTCCGGCGGTGGCGATGCGGGGGAGGCCGGCGGCGGGGGCTGTAAACGGCGGCGGCTAGGGTTCCCCCGTGCC
Source organism: Aegilops longissima (assembly GCA_021605205.1). Classification (NCBI taxonomy): domain Eukaryota; kingdom Viridiplantae; phylum Streptophyta; class Magnoliopsida; order Poales; family Poaceae; genus Aegilops; species Aegilops longissima. The sequence goes on from CM038682.1 coordinate 32,999,985, forward strand.
GCCAGAGGAGGGCGACAATATACATGTATGAACGCATGCAGTACAGCTTTGGTTCAACGAAATAGAAGAGAACGTCAAAGAAGGTGTGCTGTTAGCTAAAAGTCAAATGACGAGTTCTGGAGCCCGAGCCAATACGATCCAATCGGATCGATCTTCTTCCAGTAAACAATGTATCGTGAGGTATCCTCTCGAGATAAGCATGTAGCGTAAGTCAATAGTACATGGTGCAAATGTCAAAACTACGTGAAGCGTCATTAATCAACTTACTACTAGCCTATAAATAGCGTCTCCGTCTCCCATCTGATCATCCCAAACCCAAAGCATAGCAGCTCCTCTCCTCTCCTCTCATCTCATGGCTGCTCCCGCTCTCAAGTTCGCCGCCGTCGTGCTGCTGGCCGCCCTCTGCGCCGCCGCGCTGGCCCCGGCCACATCGGGGCAGCCGACTGATGATGGGCTAGCGACATGCATCGACCGCTGCGGGTGTGTGCCGTGCCCGGAAGGGAAGTTCTGCCCCGCCGTGTGCACGACCCCGCCGGCCTGCAAGGCCACATGCGAGTGCACCTACTCCGGCGTGGGCTGCTAGGCCCGGCTGCGAACTGGCGACGCCGCATGCGCCCGCCGCCGCTGCGTCTGTCAGGAAGCCTGCGAGTGCTGAAGCCAACACTTTATTGTACTCCTTTCATTCGAAATTACTCGTCGAAAAAATCAATGTATCTAGATGTTTTTTAGTTGTAGATACATACATTTTTGTGACAAGTAATTCCGAACGGAGGGAGTAACTTGTAAGCCCTGTAGGTCTACATGTATTGTGCGTATCTGTGCTGTGATGTGGTAATAAAATGTCAACGGATCGATCCATGAGAAAAATAAATATATGGAAATGTTATCTTCGTTCCACAGTGTATATTACTTTCATCATAGTCAAATTTTAGAGCAAGTATACTCAAAACATATATTGACCTATAAAATATCAAATAAATTAGTATAAAAATATCTTTTATGTGGATCTAATGGTTGATTTGGTATTGTCAATAATGATTGATTGTAAACTTGGTCAAAGGTCAAACTTAACTATGTTTGACATGGGTCAAACTGAATGTGCATTATGTTTCAAAATCAGGAGATTATTTCAGGATGGTAACATCCTAGCTTTATGAAGAACGGGATTGCTAAATCTCAGTCGACTATGACTTAACCAAGTCTCAGTCGATTCTATATCCTCGGATCTTACGTGGAGATAGGGATGGCACCCGCAGGGTTTGGGTACGGTGGGGCCATCCCATATCCTTATCCGTCATCCCAAACCTTACCCATCACCCGTACCCATACCCGTTGATGAGTATAATTTTTTCCCATATCCGTCACCCATCAGGGTGAATGGGTACCCGCGGGTAAAATTATCCAGATTTGCAACACATGAATTTGAGCATTACATAGTCATGAACAACAACTTATAATAATAATTTATAAACAACAACACATCATGACAGCAACGCATACTCGTTTGTGGACTAGCTATTGTGGTACAACGGAATAACATGAATGCATGATGAGGTCTTTTTAGAGCCGTGGTATTTATGTACATATAATATGTTTTATAGCTGAATAAATAATATATAAGGCATATTTATCAGAATATATGCGGGTACATCGATACATGGGTATGGGTTATACTAAACCATACCCGTACCCACAATACCCGATGAGTATGAAATTTTCCTATTTATGTACCCATAGGTATTTTTTTTGACCCATACCCTTGCCCTAATAGGGTTTTTACCCGCAGGGTACGCGGGTAATGGGTACCCATTGCCATCCCTACGTGGAGACCCGTCCAAAATTTTCTGTATAGTTTTTCTTTTCTACATGTTATGTCACTTGACTTAAACTTAGTTAAATCTCAGTCGACTAAGACCTAGCCACACCCTGTGAAAAATCGGTAGCCTACACGAATTACGTTCACGAAGTTACAACTTTGAGGAGACACCATCCTTCATCCTTTGAATGAGAGGGATCGTCCTCTGGCATATCGAAAGTAGAATGAGCATACTAAAGTCTGGGTACGAGTACCGCTGGACCTAAGGGTATCCGAACCATCACCCTGAACTAGATAAAAAATTAGGATGCCGATATTCACCACACGTCTGGCACAATGGACACCCACCTACACGACTCGTCCGGTCGTCCCCAGGAGCCAGTCCACACGACCCTATGTGGGGGAACTTTAATATTACCCACATATTCAGGTGCAGCAACGACGGCCCACACGACCCTGTGTGGCAACTACTCACCCGTAGCCCGTGAGCGTGAACGCGTGTGTAATTAACTTTAGTTGCCATGTGTAATTTACTTTAGTTGCCATGTGTAATTACTGGAGTCTCATGGGCGTATATGTAGAGAGTACATGACTTTCTTGGAGTACAAGAAAAGGTAGAATCAGTGGAATTGTTTTTTTCTCTTGCATCTGAGCCGTTCACAATTTCTGTTACCAAGCCTACAGGTATTAATAGTTTTGTGCTGCCCTGCCAACATTTTAGAATGGGCATCTTACCAATGTTGCTGCCATTTCTACAAGTAACACTTGATGGGTTCTAAAATTACATGGCTAGTGGGCATTACTTTTAGCTTCAAAGTCACGAGCACATACTATGTTATCTAGTATGTTGCCTCACCTCTCGTTACATTAGTGTCTGCTGAAGTTCTTGACTGTAACAAATCTTCGAACATTCTCTTGTTGTATATGTCTCATCTCCCACCGAGGAGAGTGTCTAAAATACTTGCCATGAAATGCGGGCATCAACCTCTCTCTCTGGTGAGCATGATGTCGCCACGACTCTCCCTTGGGACATAAAATGGCAGGCTCCTCTCGATGGAGGCATGCACGCATCTTGGGTGCTCATGGACTGCACAATCACTATGGTAAGGTACCTGAACATCGGGAGCCTCCACAACGTCACTTTGCTACCCTCCCTAGGGACCTTCGTAGCATCGAGCGTGTGCACCTGAACTACAACTCGCTATTTTGATGGCAATGATGGACCATTGTTGCAATTGCAGTGACCATCAGTTTCGGATTGGAAAACACTGAGGGATATGTGATCGATTACCCGAAGGGGTAGTCAAATATGTTGGTTGGTCGATTCGGTTAGCGTAATCATCATAGCTGAAGTAGGGTCCTTTTACACCTTGCAATTTTTTTATCACAATCTTACCGACAGATTAGAAAAATAGTTCATCAACTATTGCGTTTTTTACTTGAGTCTTGTTCAAGTTTCAAGGAGCATGTAAGCCCTCACTGGCGGGCAAAATTACATTTTGTCATTTGGGGTTCATTGTAGTTATTTGGCTGTTGCATGCATTATAATGATGTGCCTTTGCTGCATAGTAAAGTTTCTATGACACTTATTTTTCATATTTACAATCTATAACTCTAACGATGTATAAACAATATATTTGGGTTCTTAATTAAGATTTTGATGCATTTGATCCACATAGTTTCCATCTATTTTTATTTCCCATTTTATTGTAACTTTAAGATTTCAGTTGTATTTATGTTTCAAGAGTATCCCTATGCACACTTTAGTTTGCACTCTTTTTTTTTGCATACTTCACTACATCGCATCTTTTCTCATAGTAGTATATAAATTGCATCCCTCAACATATACGGAATGCAAAACCTTTTCAAAAGTGTATTTACTTCACATATGACTTAAAAAATCTCTTACCATTATCTCATAAATATGGGGAAGAGAATTTGTATCCAAATCAACTTGGGTAAGTTTATACTAAACATAACCTCTCTTGTTCAAGATGTTAGATTTGGGAGAATTTCTCCTCTGGTACCTTGGAAGCACACCAGGTAGAAGAACAATCATGCTAAGAAAGCTATTTATGGTGTTACACGTAATAAAGACAATTAATACTAAATTGCTCGTTATGGTAGCTCCAAGCTGAACTTTTGTTTGGTTAGTAAAAAGGAACCTGCTATTGCTTTTAGTACTTTATTTCCTAAAAATGACGATTGTTCTTTGTTGTTGTAAGTAAATTGTACCTCTTCCAAGGTACTTTGATTCAACTCATGAAACGTCTCTAATCTCATGCTATGACCACAAATCATCATAAAAACTTTCTGACTGGTCACTATTGCTGTTTATAAGGCATATCATACTTCACCTTTGCTTTGCTATATGAACTCATAGAAAACAACCATAAACAAAATCCTGAGGTTCTGTTGTCTATTCACTTCTCAACTCAACATGCTATATATTAAAATCTATGTCAACATGGTGAAGTTGATACTTTTCTCGACTATATACCATATATTTAATATAGCATATTGTTTCATATGTAAAATGATCGACCATGATTAGGTCATAGAGAAGATTGACCGAATTTGTCCACATGAAAAGATCAATCTACAATGTATATATCCTTCCTTCCACGTAGGTAACAACGATTATGCCTGTACGGTACATATTTTTGTATGCATATTGTATCATTTACGGGTATTACATCCTCTTTATATGTGCTAAAAGTTTTTCTACATCCGAATTTTACACTGCATACTTTTTCTAGCATGAGACTATTAATTAAGATGTATGATAAGTTTTTGTTCAGAAAACCTTTTTGGTAACAAAGATCGGATCCAAGAGAGAAAGAATATGGAAGAAGGGTCGGTGTAATGAGATTAGGATCCGATCTATTTTGGCATATATTTGAGAAAGGTTTATAGCCTTTTATTTTCAAGGGAAACATTATTTGGCTCTTGTATCAGTTCCTGATTAATATCGGGATTATATGAGTTGATGTGCACCATAATAACTTGAGCCCACCAGATTAACGACTCTAATTAACTAATTAACATGGGAATTTGTAGGGAGTCTCAATTTAGTAGGTATAGATAGATAACATATAAGATTGATGATATAATGATGCTTACTCGACACATAGTAGCCTCTCTTCATCATCTTCTTTCCTTTTCCTTCCACGTAGGTAACAACGATTAGTCGACATTAGATGAAGTCCATGAGCTTGTTAGGGTCTAGGATAGATGGTCCCCAAAAGTAATTTGATAGAGGCCCATTGAGCGACCTACCCATGCGATCGAAGAGTCAAGAATGTAGGTGAAATCCATCCTCCATGGGTCGCGTTTAAGCACTTACCTAATTTGTATCAAGCAAAATAATATAATTAATTAATGATTCATGATATCACTGAATATATTTTTTGTATGAGTATTCGCATATGCTAAACTGAATGGATCAGTCATGTGTTTTACATAAAATGATGCCCCTGTCGCTTGTCCAAAAGAACACATGGATGGCAATGAGCATGGCACACAGAGGCATCACTAGAAACATCCTGCTGGCAAATGTGGAGCCAGTAGTGATAGGATTTACTCCTCACGGAGTTTCGTTGCGTGCCCAGGCGTTGGTAGACCTCGTATCTACCAGTAGAAGTCTAAGCTGTAGTAGCCTCGACGGCTTCCGTGGCGTCCACGGTGACTGCTACGGGCAATCGATGGTGATGTGATCGTCTTGAATGTATCTAAATTTTGTGGTTGTTTCGCGCTATTATAATATCACTTTCAAATACTTTTTATATTATTTTGATTATTTTCTAGACTAACCTATTAATTTAGTGCACAGAGCAGTTGCCATTTTTTTGCATGTTTTAACTTTTCAGAAAATCCATTTATATGGGAATAAAAATCATGGGGATCTAATATGATTTTTTTAAGACAATAGGATACTAGAAAGTGTTGGGAGCTGCCGGGTGGTCACCCTTGTGGCATGGCCACGTGGCCCTCGTGTGCACCGTCTTACATCTATTCTTTCGTTTATAAATACTAAAAATCAAGAAACCCTTGGTACCATTTTTTCGGGATTTTTACGCCCGCAGGTTCTTGTACAGGGAGATCCAATCTGGAGGCATGTTCCGCACCCTACCATTGGGGAATCCATCACTGGAGCCATTTTGAGCAACCTTGCTACCTTTATGATAAGGTGTCAGTAGTTTCCTTAGGACCTTCAAATCCATAACAGTAGTTAGATGACATACTCTCTCCCTTGTGACTCAATAAAAGTTTCTGTGAGCGACCTCACATGATCGGTATCAATATGATCTAATCAGTGTTTGTGTTTTGTTGGGATATGATGAATTGTCACTTTATGGTCAGATTGTTCCTTAAATTGTATTGAATCTTATGAAGTTTCTTTGCTTTATAAATAAGTAGCCATGTGCATTTGTTGTCTCTAGCCAAGATTGATAGGTTGTTCTTCAGAGGTACTTGTGCATAGTAGTGGGTTCAATTTGCGGTGTAATCAATCCCAGTGGCAATAAGGGATTGATCATGTATTGTGCCACTAAGGATAAAATGATGGTTTCTATATAACACTTGGATGGTAATTTTATTACCTACGTTATGTCATCATGCTTATTGCTATGCTCTATTTGTTTTGAACATAATAATTCAAAATGCATGATCAATAGCGGTCTTGGGGTGGAGTATTAGTTGTACATGAAGTTGGATAATGGTCTACATATCATAGACGTAATGCCTATACAAGATTTGCCATGAATGATCATAGTCATTAATATAAATATTGCAATTTAACCGCTACCCAACTATAATTTTTTCACCACACCACACTATCTGTTTGGAGAGATGCCACTACTACTAGCCTGCAATTGGTTGGTTCACTGGTTGCCTTGGGACGAGGGGGCTGATGATGTGGCCAGCCTCTTCCCCGAGGTTTGGCGAGGTGTTTGTGGGCGCGCCTCTAGGCGAAACTTAAGTCGTCAATGAAGGTCAATGGCAGTGTAGTTTTCCCTCCTGCAGGCATATTTGAAGTGCTTGTTCATCGTCTACGGGTTGTGGGCATGTTGGTAATGGAGGCTTAGCCGGTGCCGACATTTTTTGTTTCTTTTCTGTTTTCTTAATTGTCACTTAATTAATCGTGCCATCTCGTGCTGTTGGACCTAAATTCTCATATAAACCAGGCCATTCTATTGTTTCCACTCTCAAGCAGATTTGACCACCACTATTATCTGGTCTGAATGTATGTAATCCGGATTGCTTCAGAGTTGTACATCGCGTTTGCCGGTACAATATACATGTATGAACGCACGCGGTGCGGCCTGGAATCAATGAAAAATGCCACTACAACATGCATGCATGAACGCATGCGGTACGGCCTGGGTTCAACGAAAAAGAAGAGAAAGTCAACAAAACGTGTGCTGTAGCTAAATGTCAAAACATGAGGGATGGAGCACGAGATAATACGATCTCATCCAAAAGATCCTCTCCACGTCAACTACACATCGTGAGGCATCTTCTCGAGAGAATGGTGCAAAAGTCCAACTACATGATGCTTAATCAGCTACTATTACTAACCTATAAATAGCGTCTGCGTCTAACGTCTGATCATCCAAAAGCATACCATTTCCTCTTCTCTCCTCTTCTTTCATCTCATGGCTGCTCCCGTTCTCAAGTTCGCCGCCGTCATGCTCCTGGCCGCCCTCTGCGCTGCCGCACTGGCTCCAGCGGCATCGGGGCAGCAGATGGATGCGCTCGCGGCATGCATCGAGGGCTGCGAGTGTGTGCCCTGCCCGGAAGGACAGGTCTGCATCACTGTGTGCACGCCCCTGCCGTCCTGCGAGGCCAGATGCCGCTGCACCTTTTCCGCACGGGCTGCTAGGCGGCTGCGGCCCTGGCAACGCCGCTTGCGCGTGCCACGGCACCGTCCGCCAAAAAGCCTGGCACCGCAAGCGCTGAAGCCAGCAGGCAGCAGCTAGCTCATACGTTCTACTGTGTATTGTAAGCCCTGTCTGTCCATGCATGTACTGCATGTGTGTGTGTTTGTGTGGTAATAAAGTTTCAACGGTCGATCCGTTGGGGTTGTTGGTCAGTTTCTCATCGAAATGTTCAAGCCTTACAGTGGCCTATTGGTTAATTAATTGGGAGCAACTAGCTCAGTCCGTGAGCCAAAAAAACAATTAGAAATGTTATCTTTGTTTTAGTGTATACAAACTTCAAAATGTTTGGCCAAATATATTAGAAACTATCAACCTATATAATACCGAATAAATACAATATAAAATATATTTTATGCGGACCTAAATACATATTTGCAGTGTGAATATTCATATTTTATAAACTTGACCACGGTAAACTCAGGTTGACTTAGTTCAAAACTAAGAGAATCGGGGAGAGCCTCCTAGCACAATGGCGAGTGTGTTATTTTCACTTTTAGATAGTTCGAATATGATGTTGTTTTACTTGTTAAACATTTTCAAAATGCAATTTAGCGTGCAATATTTATTAATAGCGGACGATCTGTCTTTGTTTTGTACGAGTGTATATCCCAAGTAGAAATGAAAACCTTAGCAAAACCACAGTAGGCACAAAAGAAATCATCTATAACCTCGCATCCACACCTCGACAAAACCTTGCAAGGAGAAAAGAAAGTAGATTTCTCAGCTTATGTGAAGAAACAGACACACAACTTAGGATTGATCACATTAAAATATGTTGTGGTTGTGTCAGCACCGAGGTCACCCTCGGAGAGGGTAGCGAGGTCATTTGAGTATTATTCCATGACCTTCTGTCCCCTCTATCATATAAAACGGGAAACTATTATAAGTTTTTTTTGCCTTACATCTATACCTCTACTTCTATATCTACTAATACAGGAAGAAATGTGCCTGCCCGTCTGTCATTCTTTTTGCAGGAAAACTCCCTACTGTTTCATGAAAACAACCTGCGGTCATGTTTTAAGTGTCTAGAATAACGTTTCATTTCTTTTGCAGAGAACCCCTTGATCTATCGTCTATTCGACCCACGGTCCTGTTTTATGTGAACCCAGAAAACCTTTCGCTTTTTGTCGAAAAAACCATGATATTTCGTTTAATAAACCGCAATCCTTAGACAGATTAAAATATTTTAAAAAAATATCCAGTTCACGTGTTAAACATTTTCATATATGACGTCATTTTACATGTTAAACATTTTCAATAGCGCATGATCTGTCTTAGTTCCGTGCGGGTGTATATCCGGAGGCGGTGAGGAGGCTCCTCTTGACGAGGCCATCATCCTTGTGAGGGTGGTCACAGACTACACCATCCCTCTAGCAGGGTACTTGGGCATCGGGAGCCTCCTCAATGTCACCCAACTAAAGATTCGGCTAGCATAATCACAGTAGCTGAAGCAGGGTCCTTTTTATTCGCATTGCTAAATTTTGATCACAAGCTTATCGATCGATTAACCAAACAGGTCATCAACTATCACTTTTGTTACTTGAGTCTTGTTCAAGTTTCTAGCAGCATGTAGACCATCACCGGTGGGCAACATCTCGGTGATCCTCTTCAAAATCAAAATGTGGATAATTCAGCCTCTTGCTTGTATGACTGGATCACTGGCTAAATTATTATGCAACCATTTTCAAAGTCAACATGCATCCAATTCAATATCTCTGTACTTGTAATACTATTTAGCTAGTTTTACTGCTTGGTAGGCATCCGGGCGAAACTTAAATGTTCAACGAGGGTCTATGACAGCGGTGATGGCACCGAAGGGTGTTTTTTTCCTTCTTGAAGGCATCATTGAAGAGCTTGCTCGCTCATCTCCGGGTTATGGGCATGTTCATGGTGGACATGTTGAGTAGACTGGTGTTTGCATTGTCCTTTATTTTATGTTTCGTTTTTCTTTTAGTTGTCTCTTAATCAACCATGCCGTGTTGTGCTCTTTGATCTAATTTCCCGTATGACCAGGCCATTTTGTTTTTCCCGCCCTCAAACGGATTGGGCCACTATATATTGGCTCGTGTGAACGTGTGAAAACGCACACATTAGATTTGGCCGGTACAATATACATGCATGAACGCATGCAGTACGGCCTGGGTTCAACGAAAAAGAAGAGGACTTCCAAAAAGGTGTGCTGTTAGGTAAAATTCAAATGACGATGGCAGAAGCCCGAGCTAATAGGGTCCGATGAAAACGATCATCTCCATGTACTGTTCCAAAATGAATATGCATTATACTTTGAAGTGAAGTGATAATCTTTCGATGGTAACATACTACTCCCCCCGTCCCATAAAGTAGGACTTCTTTTATGGTACCCGGTATCCGGAATGGATTACGTTTCCCGAAGTAACTGTCTTGGAGGTCCTCCATCATTCGAAGCAAGGGGTCATCTATCATGTCGGAAATGCCGTTGGGGAAGCCGAACATGTGGCAGAGGCGCTGCAGAGTTTGTTGTATACGGAGTGCCCTTGATGGTGAAGCAGTGTCATTTAGTGTGTGCGTTGGGCCTAGATCGTGGAATGAACAATAACCATCGTGCGTGCACTTTTGACCAGGCCTAGTACAGAAGACACCGACATCCGGGCCCCCTCAGTTTCGGGGGCCTGGGGCGGCCGCCCAGCTCGCCACCCTTAGGGCTGGGCCTGCCCGTCAATATGGACAGTACCCTCGACGTTAGGGAACTCATGGGTGATCCCTTAATAGGTCGTGGTGTGCAGCTGAGCGAACACACCCATGCAAGCGTTGTTCGCCATCCAGTCGATGTTGGCAATAAGTCCCTAGAGTAAGAGTAAGGAATGTACCTCCACCGTGTGGGGAGCTCCTGGCGAGCACTCTGCTTCTGGTAGTGCTGGTTCACCTCCTTGTTGAGCGAGATGCCCTCACTCCTCGAATGGTTTAGCGATCAATCACTAATTGCTAAGAAGCAATAAATTAGGCTTTAGAAAATAAAACAAATTCCACAAGGGGTCGATTTTATTAGCTAAATATAGCATAAAGATGGTACAAACACAATGAACACACACCAAGCCTCTGCATAGATATGATATACATAGCAAACACCAATGCACGCACATAAAAAACACGCCGGCCAATAAGAAAGTTATATAAGAACAAAGCACGTGTGGGCGAGCTAAAAACCCCCTCCAAAAGCAAGCAGATCCGCAATCAACAAACTACATCAGGCCATATCCGCAACAACCATCTCATGAGATCACACGGACGATGATGTTCTTCAACAGCAAGGCATTCAGGAAAGAGTTTTCGAATCCAACCACCCAAGGCTAGAATCTAGGTTTTCACCTTGGCGAACTAGTCCGAGCGTGTCCGAGAAATGCCTTCAACTAGGTAACGATGTAAAAACATCCCCATTGCAATGTATAACCAACTCGGATCAGACGTAGTCTTTCATCCCAGAATTCGGGACCGGGAGCTCCATTAGAACAACCATTGACATCACTCATGTGTTGTCGCCACCCATTTTCCATGACCCGGCGGCTACATGCGGTGCGCAACTATCGCCGCTGCACAACCAACCTCCGCGTCAAGCCGTCATCCATAGTTTGCATCTCGTCACCAAGTCATCCGCTGAATCTGAAGGGAGAAACCCTCACAAAGATGTTTTGGTTCCCACCACAATCCGCAACAAGATGGCTGACACCACAATAAGGCGGCCACCACAAGTCGAAATGGTCACCTCAACGGGGGAATCTGGGTAATGGACTGGCCACTCTGGCTTTCCCACACAAGACCGGCTGGATCCGGACGACTGGTATCATCGCACAACGGCAACAACAACCACCACACCCCAGATCGAGCCACACCAACATCGGTGATCGGATTTGGCCGAGGAACAGTCAGAACCGCTGTCCCATGCCTTGGTCTGCCTTAGCAGATGACCGCCAGGCGAGGCGGTGTAGAACAAGACACGGAGGAGTGCTCGACCACCAGTCTACATCTGTTCACCGGGAAGCACGACTGTTGGTGCAATCGATGCCGGCACCCACCGCCACGCCCACAATCTTCATTACCGCATCCAAATGAGTACATGGTTGACAGGGCCAAGGAGCACGAGTTCCGGCGCCGCCACGCTCCCGACCTTCATCACCGCATCTAGATCAGCACGGAGAGGAAGGACCAAGGAGCACGAGTTCTGGCGCAGCCGGCCACTAACTGGAGCTTTGCCCGGACGGCAATTGCCGACAACGGTGAGGGAGAAAGGGGGCGAGGAGGGGCCCTGAGCGCCCGTGGCGGCGAGGCACCTGAGTCACCCGTCGGATGACTCGGGGCCCACTAGCTAGATGCGTTTTTTTTCTCGAATATGCAAAGCTTGCGTATCATTTCGTTGATAGAAGGAGAAGAACGAGTACAGGGGTACAACACATGACACGAACGCACACAGGCATGAACATGGTGTCGGGAGCAGAAGAGACAAGGGATGCTCGGCCCAAACAGAGGGGACATCACAGCTAAACCTACCAAACCCGAGCCAAGAACGAAGATGCCAAACAAACAAGAACTCCAAAACCGTGCGAGCCAAAAATCGAGGACACCACGAGCGAGCAAGATAGTGCCTTCAAAAAGGAAGACGACGCCGAGACTCCGTCACTATCCGGTCCGGGTGACCCGGACCTATGGTTTCCCCTGAGCTCGAAGAGGGGCGCAGCTAAAGGCCTTGGCAGCGCCTCCAAGAAGGAAAATGACACCCGCAGGCGCCGTCGCTGCCAGCACCGGCGAGCCGGGCGGGGATCTCTCCCTGGCCTGAAGTTGAGCAATCCCATAGCCGCCAAATCAGGGATCACAGGTGGGGAGGCCAAAGCTGGTCGGAACCGCCAAGTCCGGGGGGTTGGCAAGGCTGCACCCGCCGCCGGAGGTGGCACCTCCTCCGAACCATGGGTTTGGATCTGGCAAAAGAGGGGGCTTTGAGGCATACAGGGTAGGGCGGGCGACGAGGAGAACAACACGGGGGGCTTGGCGCAACGGCATCGAGCAACGCCGGCAAGCAAGGACTGGAGAGACGCAGATCCGAGCTGCCGTGGCCGTAACCGTCGGGACGTCAGCGAGCGAGGGAAGCCGGAAGGGGTGCAGCTACCTGGTCGCCGGGGCCGGAGCTGCCCGGTGGAGGACGCTGGCAGCGAAGGACACCGGAGAGACGTGGGCCTGCAGCCGCCGGGGCTAGAGCAGCGCCAGCAAGGACCCACCGCGATGGGCCCCGAGCCAGCCACAACCACGGACACATCGCTGCCTCCGCATGAGCCGTCACCGAGCACAGGTGGAGGGAGGGCCGCTGGAAACGAGGGGGCCGCCTGCACGGGAGGCAGGCCGCGAGCGCCCCGCGACCAGCCGCGCTGCCGGCAGGCAAGGTCGAGCAGCACCTGGTGTGGAGGGGGGGGGGAGGGGCCGAGATTCGCCGGGAGGATTGCCGGGTCACGGGCGGAGAGGATGGAGGCGCAAGGGGAGGAGTCCGCGGTGGCCGATGAAGACGGGGGGAGGGAGTCCGCAGCTGGCGGAGACGCGGGACGAGGCCGTTGCCGCCCGAGCAGCAGGGCGGGCCGCGGCAAGATCGGGGCGTGGGTGCGGGGTGGGGGCGTTGGAAGCGAGCGGGTTCGAGATCCGCCCCGCCGCCGCCTTCCTGGGGTCCGGCGCAGCTTTGCCGGCCGGCCCTCCGGCGGTGGCAATGTGGGGGAGGCCGGCGGCGGGGGCTGTAAACGGCGGCGGCTAGGGTTCCCCCCGTGCCGTCAGAGGAGGGCGACGCAAGGGGGGGGCAAAGATGCGTTTTTTCACTATATGCCTAAATGAACTGGCCTAGTCTGAACATTTGTGAACCGGATTGCTTTGGATTTGTACTTGGCGTTTTGAGTCAGCCGGTTGCAATATACTCCCTCCGTTCCGAATTACTTGTCTCGGAAATGAATGTATCTAGGACTAAAATACGTCTAGATACATCCATTTTTGCGATAAGTAATTTCGAACGGAGGGAGTACATGTATGAACGCATGCAGTACAGCTTTGGTTCAACGAAATAGAAGAGAACGTCAAAGAAGGTGTGCTGTTAGCTAAAAGTCAAATGACGAGTTCTGGAGCCCGAGCCAATACGATCCAATCGGATCGATCTTCTTCCAGTAAACAATGTATCGTGAGGTATCCTCTCGAGATAAGCATGTAGCGTAAGTCAATAGTACATGGTGCAAATGTCAAAACTACGTGAAGCGTCATTAATCAACTTACTACTAGCCTATAAATAGCGTCTCCGTCTCCCATCTGATCATCCCAAACCCAAAGCATAGCAGCTCCTCTCCTCTCCTCTCATCTCATGGCTGCTCCCGCTCTCAAGTTCGCCGCCGTCGTGCTGCTGGCCGCCCTCTGCGCCGCCGCGCTGGCCCCGGCCACATCGGGGCAGCCGACTGATGATGGGCTAGCGACATGCATCGACCGCTGCGGGTGTGTGCCGTGCCCGGAAGGGAAGTTCTGCCCCGCCGTGTGCACGACCCCGCCGGCCTGCAAGGCCACATGCGAGTGCACCTACTCCGGCGTGGGCTGCTAGGCCCGGCTGCGAACTGGCGACGCCGCATGCGCCCGCCGCCGCTGCGTCTGTCAGGAAGCCTGCGAGTGCTGAAGCCAACACTGTATTGTACTCCTTTCATTCGAAATTACTCGTCGAAAAAATCAATGCATCTAGATGTTTTTTAGTTGTAGATACATACATTTTTTGTGACAAGTAATTCCGAACGGAGGAAGTAACTTGTAAGCTCTGTAGGTCTACATGTATTGTGCGTATCTGTGCTGTGATGTGGTAATAAAATGTCAACGGATCGATCCATGAGAAAAAATAAATATATGGAAATGTTATCTTCGTTCCACAGTGTATATTACTTTCATCATAGTCAAATTTTAGAGCAAGTATACTCGAAACATATATTGACCTATAAAATACCAAATAAATATAGTATAAAAATATCTTTTATGTGGATCTAATGGTTGATTTGGTATTGGCAATAATAATTATTTTGTAAACTTGGTCAAAGGTCAAACTTAACTATGTTTGACTTGGGTCATTATGAATATGCATTATGTTTCAAAATCAGGGGATTATTTTAGGATCGTAACATCCTAGCTTTATGAAGAACGGGATTGCTAAATCTCAGCCGACAGAGAGTTAGCTAATTCTCAGTCGATGCTATATCCGCGGCATCTTACGTGGAGACCCGTCCAAAATTATCTTTATCTTTTTTTATTTTTTACATCTTACGTCACTTGTCATAGAATGGATTAAATCTCAATCGACTGAGACCAAGCCACACCCTATGAAAAACGATAGCCAACATGAATTACGTTCACGAAGTAACTGTTTTCAAGGGACACCATCCTTTGAAGGAGAGGGATCGTCGTCTGGCATGTCGAAAGTAGCATGAGCATAACAAAGTCTGGGTACCAGGACCTCGGGACCTAAGGGTGTCCGAACATCAGCTTGAACTAGATGAAAAGCTTAGGATAAGACGAGGATCACAAATCTTAGGATCTTACCTAATCAGTCAAAATTGTAAGTTAGAGAAGCTAGCTGCCCGATAAAACCACCTGATTAGGAAAATACGGATCACCACCTCGTCATCCAAGGGCGACTCGGCGGCGATCCGATCCGGTTGCCTCACGCTCTCCACAATGGTAATCTCAACATTTTCATCACTAGTGTTGGTCGTTGCGGTGGGGGACCTTGCCTTGGTCAGTCACACGCGAACGCGTGTACATCCTGATGGCCACCATAGATTGCAGGGTAGGTGACATAGCGGTGGTGGACAACACGTTGGCGATAGCCGGCATTTGCGCCAGCAACTACACTTCCTTCAGCGCCACTGCTGGAATTAATCGCGGCGTGAACCTAGGTACATGTGCGTATACGAGTCCAACTATTGCAAGAAGTCATGACTGTGTAGCAGTATAAGTAGTGACCGAGCAGTATTGCTATAGCAGAGCCTAGCATGTAAATATATGGAGCCTGCACCCCCTGTAACTTGTAACCGTGGAGATCAATAAAGCAAAGACAAGGCTCGATACGAGCCTTTGGCAATAATCCAAATACGCTTTGCACTATGGTGCATCTCGATGTAAAGTATCTCGTCCGGACGAGCCGACATGGGGCAGGAACCAAGACAGCCAATGTTGCTTCGCTTCATCCTCGTTCATCGTCGGTTATATCACCGTCGCCGGAAAGAATTGGGCGTCGGGACTGGGCCAACAATCGGTATCAGACCAAGGTTGATTTTCTAGTAACGGAAGATCATATCGGATGATGAGAAGACCAAGTAGCTGGCGGAGTACTCCGGTGTGGCTAAAGTAATTGCTGCTCCGGCGAGATCGGAGTATCCACGATTCGACCGTGGGAACTTCGTGGTGTGGGCGACCATGATGGAGTGGGTGCTCGAGGCCAATGAGCTCTGGGAAGTCGTCGACCCTGACAGTGGCGAGTACCTAAATGGTGGTGCGTGGTATCGGAAGGATCGCCAGGCCATCACGGCTGAGGGAGTCCTGGACTAGGGGGTGTCCGGATAGCCGAACTATCATCTTTGGCCGGACTCCTAGACTATGAAGATACAAGATTGAAGACTTCGTCCCGTGTCCGGATGGGACTTTCCTTGGCGTGGAAGGCAAGCTTGGCGATACGGATATGTAAATCTCCTACCATTGTAACCGACTCTGTGTAACCCTAACCCTATTCGGTGTCTATATAAACCGAAGGGTTTTAGTCCGTAGGACGAACAACAATCATACCATAGGCTAGCTTCTAGGGTTTAGCCTCTCTGATCTCGTGGTAGATCTACTCTTGTACTACCCATATCATCAATATCAATTAAGCAGGAGTAGGGTATTACCTCTATCGAGAGGGCCCGGACCTGGGTAAAAACATCGTGTCCCTTGTCTCCTTTTACCATCCGCCTAGACGCACAGTTCGGGACCCCCTACCCGAGATCCGCCGGTTTTGACACCGACATTGGTGCTTTCATTGAGGGTTCCTCTGTGCCGTCGCCGTCAGGAAGGATGCCTCATCCCGTCTTTAAAGACGATACTATCGCCAAAGGAGCCTTGGCCACTGGTCAGACTCTTCGGTTAGATGGTTTTCTTATGACCGCCTGTTCGGCCACCGCGCCGACGATGACTTCTCGGGTCATCGAAACCAATCTTCACGTTAACTCGGAACTTGCCGAGCAGTTAGATCCGATCGAGCTCTCCTCCGTAAACGAGCTTCTGTATCGCATCGCCGCCCTGGGAGTCGCCACAGACTACGACCAGATCGGGCCTAAAACCTATCTGAGAGAGATCAACTCTCCCCAGGCTACCCATCATGTTGCTGTGATAGAGGAGCAATACGGCGATTCTTCTTCTATCTTAAGGACTAGCTACGTCCGGATTCCTGATCCCTCCATGCCGGATTCCCGCAGAGGGACGGATGTCGATCAAGCCCTGAACTTAAAGTCAGGCGGCGGGTTGGATTCATTGGATAGCATTCAAAAATCCAAACTTCCGAGTTCGGAAACTTCTCGGCCCCTGAGTCTTAAATTGGACGGGGTTCCGGATCTAGTTCCACCCGCCCACCCAAACATTAGCGATCTATCCCGAATTCGGCAAGAGCCCGCCGAAACAGTACATCATTACTGGGCCAGATTCCTATTGGTTATGGACAGGATAAAGGACTGCCGAGAGGAGGACGCAATCTCACTTTTCTGCAATAATTGCACGGACAAGGGAATCCTAAACGCCATAAGTCGTCGCGAAATTACACGCTTTGCCGACTTGGTGACCATAGTACAAAAGTACTGTGCGATGGAGAGTGCTTGAAAAACCGAAAGTAAATTTTGGGATAATCCGGCCCCGAATACAGCCCTAGTCCGAAATAAAAGGGTGCATCATCACCAAGCACCTGGGTTATACATCAAAAAACAAAAACCCCCTAAAGGGCACGGAACCGTACTGGAGGGTTGGCTAAACGGACCCTGCAAAATTCATAGCACAGAGGGTGCCACTCCAACTCATAGCCTTCGAGCATGTTGGATAATACGGCAGGTGGCCAAAAGTGGCGAAGAGCTTCTAGCCTCAGAATCCCAGCCGAGCAACACCAGTACGGTATTAACAATCTTCGAGACTTTCTCATCAAATAACATGCGGAAACGAACACTCCGCAACCTTGCCGAAGTCTAGAAAGTAGCAACAATAAATCCATGGACTGACACGGCTATTACCTTTAATGCCAGTGACGAACCTAAATTCCGAATAGCGCGAGCACCAGCCGCATTGGTCCTCAGTCCAATAGTGGACGGCTTTCGCCTTACTAAGGTACTCATGGATGGCGGCAGCGGACTAAACCTCATCTACGAGGAAACCCTCCAAAAAATGGAAATAGACTGGAACCGCATTGAGCGAAGCAGCACAACCTTTAGAGGAATAATCCCTAGCCGGGAAGCATGCTGCACAGGAAAAATCACAATGGACGTAGTGTTCGGCTCACCGGACAATTAAAGGTCCGAAGAGGTCACATTTCAAGTGGCCCCGTTCAGCAGCGGATATCACGCTTTATTAGGGCGAGAGGCATTCACAATTTTTCAAGCTATACCCCATTATGGGTACATGAAGCTTAAAATGCCCGGACCTAATGGAATCATCACTCTCGCTAGTGATCCGAACATAGCACTCCGCGCCGAAAACAAGACAGCCGCACTAGCCGTCGAGGCACTATCCGAAGCCCTAGCGGCCGAGGAACTCACTGCAATGCGCTCCACGGTGAACAGGGATGATGTGATACTTGATAAAAGATCCAAGTCCACCTCTTTTAAACCAGCGGATGAAATACTCAAATTCCAAGTCCACCCAACGGACCCTGCAAAGACGGCCTCCATTGGGGCACAATTAAACCCTGATGTAGACGCCGCACTACGAGAATTTCTATGAGAAAACTGGGATATTTTTGCCTGGCACCCTTCAGACATGCCAGGAATCCCACGTCGGCTGGCCGAGCACAGCCTAAATATCCAAAAATGATTCAAGCCAGTCAAACAGGCTCTTCGGCGCTTTTCCGAACCCAAGAGACAGGCCATGGGAGAGGAGCTAGCCAAACTTCTGGAAGCCGGATTCATCAGAGATATAAAACATCCGGATTGGCTAGCAAATCTGGTGATGGTACCAAAGAAGGATAAATCCTGGCGCCTATGTGTTGATTTCAAAGACCTTAATAAGGCTTGCCCAAAGGATCCCTTCCCCTTCCCTCGCGTTGATCAAATTATCGACGCTACAGCAGGACACGACTCATTGTGCTTCCTCGACGCGTACTCCGGCTACCACCAAATCAAGATGGCAGAGCCAGACCAAGCCGCAACAGCATTCATCACTCCATACGGCCCATTCTTCTTCAACACAATGCCCTTCGGGCTCAAAAACACCGGCGCAACATATCAGCGCATGATTCAGACATGTCTGGCAAACCAGATCGGCAAAACAGTGGAAGCATATGTAGATGACGTGGTCGTCAAATCCAAGCATGTCGAAACTCTAGTAGAAGACTTGAGGCTCACATTCGACAATCTCCGAAAATATGACATTAAGCTCAATCCGGAAATATGTGTCTTCGGCGTTCCAGCCGGAAAGCTCTTGGGCTTCATTGTGTCCGGTAGAGGAATTGAAGCAAACCCAGCCAAGATCCGAGCTCTGTCACAATTGGATATTCCAAAAGACCTCAAACAAATACAAAATTTGACTGGATGCGTAGCGGCTCTAAGCCGCTTTATTTCCCATTTGGGAGAAAAGGCGTTACCCCTTTACCGCCTCCTCCGGCGCACCGAATACTTCGAGTGGACGGATGCCGCCACGGCCGGACTCGAAGAAATAAAAGCCATATTGGCAACAAATCCGGTCCTGGCCGCGCCCAACATGGGCGAACCAATGCTATTATATATCGCCGCAACACATCAAGTTGTCAGCGCGGTGCTCGTCGTCGAACGAGAAACGGACGGACACAGGTTCCCTCTTCAAAAACCGGTTTACTATGTGTCCACTGTCCTAACTCCATGCAAGTCCCGGTACCCACATTATCAAAAGATAGCATACGCGGTGTTCATGGCATCCCGGAAGCTGCGACACTACTTTCAAGAGTGTTCAATAACGGTAGCCTCCGAAGTACCTCTTAACGACATTATAAACAACCGCGACGCGACGGGCCGGATTGCTAAATGGGCCATAGAGCTCCTTCCATTCGACATAACCTATAAGCCACGACGAGCTATTAAGTCGCAGGTTTTGGCCGACTTCGTGGCCGAATGGACCGAAGCCGAACTGCCTAAAGAGTACAGCGCATACTCCAATTGGATCATGCACTTTGATGGCTCCAAAATGTTGGCCGGCCTGGGGGCTGGCGTCGTCCTGACGTCCCCAACCGGGGACACAGTCCAATACGTCCTTCAGATAATGTATACAGACTCCTACAACGCAGCCGAATACGAGGCCCTTCTGCACGGCCTCCGGATGGCAGTCTCCATGGGCATTAAACGCCTAGAGGTGCACGGGGATTCGAACCTCGCGATATCTCAAATAAACGGAGACTTTGATGCCAAAGATCCGAAAATGGCAGCGTACCGCAATGCGGTCCTAAAAATGTCAGCACGGTTCGAAGGGCTCGAATTTCATCATATAGCCCGGGATAACAACCAAGCAGCGGACGTATTGGCACGCACCGGCGCAAAACGCGAGGCCGTCCCGCCCAACATCTTCCTGGAACGGCTGTTCAAGCCATCCGTATTATGGGAAGGCGAGTCCGGAAATAACAATCCGGACCCAACCGCACTGCCTGACACCGAACACTCTGACACAATCGGAGGCTCTGCCAACGAGATAACACCCTCCGCCCACGAAATAATGGCGGTCATCGCCCCGTGGACGGAACCATTCCTAGCCTACCTAACTAGGCAGGAACTCCTCGAAGACCAAAATGAGGCTCGATGCATAGTACGGCGATCCAAAGCCTATAAAGTCCATGAGGGAGAGCTCTATAAGAAAAGCACAACAGGAGTCCTTCAAAGGTGTATCTCCGAAGAGGAAGGGAGAAACCTCCTGGCTGAAATTCATGCTGGACTGGGTGGGCACCACGCCGCAGCCCGGGCCCTTGTAGGCAAGGCCTTCCATATAGGATTTTATTGGCCGACGGCCCGGGCAGATGCGCAGGATTTAGTCCAACGATGCGTCAGTTGCCAGCTTCTTGCTAACCAAAGCCACATGCCACCCACCGCCTCAAAACTATACCCATCACCTGGCCGTTCGCGGTCTGGGGGCTTGACATGGTTGGACCCCTTAAGGGAGGAACCCACAAGCAAAAATACCTATTGGTCATGGTGGATAAATTCACCAAATGGATAGAGGCCAAGCCTGTTAAAACGGCCGAATCCGGGCCACTGATAGACTTCATATCAGGGGTAGTGCACCGTTATGGCGTCCCCCACAGTATCATCACTGATAACGGCACCAACTTCACGGCCGATGAGGTCAAATTATGGTGCAAAAACATGGGCATCAAGCTCGATTACGCCTCAGTCTATCACCCTCAAACCAACGGTCAAGTCGAGCGAGCAAACGGTCTAATCATGACCGGCATTAAACCCTGACTAGTGCGGTCCCTCAAGGAATCTAACACGCACTGGGTTGAGGAGCTCGACTCCGTACTCTGGGGGCTGCGGACCACGCCGAATCGTACTACCGGATTCACACCATTCTTTATGGTGTACGGCGCAGAGGCAGTCTTGCCCTGCGACATAATGCATGACTCACCTCGCGTGCGCATGTATGAAGAAAGAGAAGCCGAGCTCGATCGGCAGGACAGTTTGGACGCATTGGAGGAGGAGCGCGACGTGGCAAAAGCTCGTTCCGCATTTTATCAACAGCAGGCTCGAAGATATCAAAGCAGGGAAGTACGGGCCAAGGCTTACAACGTTGGCGAACTAGTTCTACACCTGCCGGACAAGAAAAAGGACAAACTCAAGCCCAAATGGGAAGGTCCCTTCATCATCGACCAGGTCCTGACCGGCGGAGCATACCGTTGCGAAACGCATCGGATAACCGACTCGAGCCGAACCCATGGAACGCAACCCGTCTACGAAGATTTTACGCCTAAGCGCCGGCTCCGAGTTCGTCTCCTTCCTCCGTCCACATTTTCTATTTTTGCTGTCTTTTATTTCTCTCCTTCCTCCTCCTCCTTCTTGAAGCCTTTAGATGCTCATTTGCGCTTTGTTCGTACATACTTGACGCGCTGTCCGTGCTCATTATACCTGGGGCTTCTTTAACAGAAGCTTATTTATACGGGCTTCATGCCCAACACATGTGTCAAACTTCCGCATGTACCTTTTACTCACCATTATATGCATCGATATGACTTAAATTTTGGCCAAGCTGGGTTGCCTGGCTCCTGTGCTTACCCCTACGTTTCCGATTGTTCGGCTAGGTGGTAAAGGGAGCACCTCTGCGATTGTTACTGCCGGGTCAGCCGGATGTGTACCTCACACTGGGTGAAGCCGAAAGCTAGCGTTCTTAAGGGAATATTCGGTCGGTGAACTGAAAGATGATTTTTAACTATTTATCCATCTGCCCCCAGATGATTTTCTGCTTTCTTAGTAGTTTGGACATGCACTTTAGGGCATGCCTCCCAGGGAAAGGAACCCTTAACGGAACTATTCTCCCTGGAAGATGTTTCTTACTATCCATGTAATATAACATAACTAGTTGGGCACTTGTCTGATACAGCAATAATGACCCCTACGCCTTGTCTCCATGCATGCCCCGGTTCTTACATAACCACGAGGGTATTCGGACACACACCGGACTATTGGGTCCCGAGGTCGAAGCGAAAAGGTCCGCTATGATAAACGATATACAGTCCGGCTAGAAGACATTTTTCATGTCATATTCAATTACATAGTCAACTCGACTAATTGTATTCCTCCTCAATGCCATCTAATAGGCTATCTAATTTACAATCTTGCTGGGAATACTTGGCGGCCAATTCTACTTGGCCGTACACTAAGCTTACAGGGATCTCCTTCCCATCAGGCCCCACAGGTCCGACCTCGGCCATGTGGTTTGGGTCAGCCTTCGTGTACCGCGTCTTTACCATGGCCCAGGCCTCCCTGGCGCCTTGACGGCAGGCCGATATCTTCCATAGTCGGAAGCGCCGCCGTGCTCCTTGAAGCAGATCTGCCAGCTCCCCAATGCCTTCGGGCAGGGAGATAGATGGCCACAAGGCCTGGGCGACGCCTTTCATCACCTGCCGAACTCGTTCATGCAGCTGACGCAGTTCGGGAAGAAGATCACCCGAAGAACTGGGCATCTCCTCCTCAGGACGACCTATGAGCAAACCTACATACATGTTTATGTTAGTCGCCTTCCACGCCGAACTCTTTCCAAGTTCGTTTAAGCACTTACTGAAAATGCCGCGACGAAGCCGTCGATTCTCCTTCACGGAGTCAGACAACTGGGCACGAACATCCTGTAGTTCCTCACCCAGTTGAGTCTTGGCATCTTGGAGGTTATTTTTCTCCTGCCGCACCCTCGTAAGCACGCTCTCGCCGGCCTTTAGCTGGCGCAGGAGCTGTTGCTTGTCCGGATCTATTCCGGCGTTATCTGCAATGTTAATGTCAGATTTATGCACACGCCGCACTTTGCGAAACTACTTCTACTTTGAAGGGCATATATTACCAGAGGGAGTCTTCATGGCTTCCCGGTCGCGCCATCTTGACCTCAAGTTGGGCCTTGCACTCTTCAAGCTCCTGGGACAAACGGGTATTCTTTTCGGTAAGAACCTGCATTCCAAATGATCCTTAAATCAGTTATCCTAACTATTTTAAGTCTTGGGGGCTACTGGCATATATAAACTGTCAAAATTCCTTACCCGTATGTCTTTCACATACTGCTCCGTGGCTCTGGCTAGGCCATCTTGAGCGGCACGGAGGTGCGCTTCTCCCGAACTAAAGGCGTCCAACGCCTCATGGGAGAAACATGCGTCACGTAGAATAGTCCGGCGGCGCCTATGATTCATGGCGCTCTCCACCTCCGACTTGGTGGCGGACAGTCTGTCAGCATCCTCCGTTGGAGGAGCATCCGACGCACGCCTCGTGTTTGTACCCCCTTCCGGACTCGGCTTTTGAGCCTGGTTGGCGGAGGTCCGATTGGCAACTTCTCCGGACTCAGTCCGACGAGCGCTCTTTTTCCTGAAATAACCACGAGCGTCAGCGTGCCTCCCAGTAACCTCTCCTTAAAACACGATGGCACATCATACCGTTGCGGCGACGTCTCGAGTCGTACCGCACTTCTTTTCCGCCTGCTGGGCCGAGCTGCCCCTTGTTGGACGGCCGCGGCAGGCTCGGCTTCCGTTCAAGGCATCCCTGCAAGACACCATCAAATACGTGGTGATTAGAAGTAAAGCACGGGTGGGTCATGGTATCCGGACTTGATCACGGTTACAGGAGGCGGAAATAATCCGGGTAGTCGGCCGTAATGGCAACCAAAGCATTGTCAATGCTAAGTTGGTGGAACACCCTGTCGATCAGCTCCACCTTTATATCCAGGTCCTCTTCGGAGGCCGGATCGAGGGACCTTTCCGGATCCTCAGGTTGTGGGGGGCTGTATCTTCTCCACGGCCCGGCGCAGTTCCTGCGTAGAAACCATGAAATGAGATATTTAACCACGGGAACATGGATCGGACAGGCCACAAAGATATTTGCTTACCCAACTTCGAGGATTATTCGAAGAAAACCCGTTCAGCGGACTGACGCGGAGAAAATCCTCCTCTTCCCCTTTGTACATGGCGGACAAGGTCTTCACCAATTCGGTGACCGATCCCGGCCCTTTGCGGCCATGGCGGGTGGCATCGTCCTCCCCGTTGAAGTCCCACATGGGGTGGCCCCTATATTGGAGCGGCTGCACTCCCCTCATAATGCAGGTTGCCATGACTCCAATCATGGTCAATCCGGCATGAGCCAGTAATCTTATTCGGCTCATCAAGTAAAGGACGTCGGTCATTTTCCCCAGGGGCTCATGGGCGCCAGCTTAGGCGCTTCTTGAGAGGCGTTGCTAAACTCCGGAAGGCCAATCCGAACAGGATCCGCAGCGGGACGTCCTCCATGTAAAACCATTCCGAGGGCCAGTCCTCGGACGCCTTCTTTGGGGTTCCAGATAAGTATCCGGTCCCGGCGATGCGCCATAGTTCGGCTCCGCCCACTTGATATATTGACCCTTTGTGAGAACGAGGCACAAGGCAGAATAATCTCTTCCACAGAGCGAAATGGGCCTCAACGCCTAGAAACAGCTCGCAAAGGGCCACAAAGCCCGCTATATGCAAGATGGAGGTAGGCGTAAGGTTGTGCAGCTGGAGGCCGTAGAACTCCAGAAGCCCCCGGAGAAATGGATGGATTGGAAATCCGAGTCCTCTCATTAGGTAAGAGACGAAGCATACCCGCTCTCCCTTAGAGGGACCGGGGACGCTCTTCGCCTGCTTCCCGCCCTTATAAGTGGCGAGTCCGGAACGCACCGGAACCATGAAGGCCGGGGGAAGGAATCCCTTGGTTTGGAGCATCACCAATTCGTTGTGCGGGACTGACCATCTTCCCCAATCTCCGGGCTGAAGGCTGGGAGCGCGAGAGGAGGAGCCGCGTCGACTGTCCATGATGGAGTAGGTTTTTTGTCAAAGGCGCTCTTATGAAGGCTCGCGAAGGGAGGATGGTGTGATCCGGATCTGGATCCCCGTCTCTTTTATAGACGGCTCATTTGCATAGCAAGGGGGGTAAATGTAAAGATACCCTGACTTTTCACATTCGTTCAACATGTGGAAGATGGCCATTATTGGGCGTGGAAGCCGAGAGGCGCGATATTCACAAGAAAGCCGGACACTATTCAACACAGGATTCGGAGGAGGAACCCGCCTTGCAATGCCGAAGACGATCAACACGCGGACTTATCATCATTGAAGCCTGGTTCGGGGCTCTTGAGGAGTCTGGACTAGGGGTGTCCGGATAGCGAACTATCATCTTTGGCGGACTCCTAGACTATGAAGATACAAGATTGAAGACTTCGTCCCGTGTCTGGATGGGACTTTCCTTGGCGTGGAAGGCAAGCTTGGCGATACGGATATGTAGATCTCCTACCATTGTAACCGACTCTGTGTAACCCTAACCCTATTCGGTGTCTATATAAACCGAAGGGTTTTTAGTCCGTAGGACGAACAACAATCATACCATAGGCTAGCTTCTAGGGTTTAGCCTCTCTGATCTCGTTGTAGATCTACTCTTGTACTACCCATATCATCAATATCAATCAAGCAGGAGTAGGGTGTTACCTCCATCGAGAGGGCCCGAACCTGGGTAAAAACATCGTGTCCCTTGTCTCCTGTTACCATCCGCCTAGACGCACAGTTCGGGACCCCTACCGGAGATCCGCCGGTTTTGACACCGACAACGGCCGTCTGCTCGGTGATGCCAGTGGACGTGCAACAACACCTAATCTCAAAGAAATCAGCGAAGGAAGCATGGGACACGCTCAATACGTTGCATCGAGGGCACTCGCGTGTGCGCGAGGCGAACTTGCAAACTTTGCTGAAAAGTTACGAGAATATGAGGATGGGAGAGGATGACACGGTGGACACCTTTACGGCGAGGGTTGCCACGATGGTAAACGGGACTCGCGGTTTCAAAGAGAAGTTGGAGGACTTCTCTGTGGTCCGGTGTTTCCTTATAGGCACTCCACCGCGCTACATGCCGATTGTGTCAGCGATCGAGCAATGTGTTGATCTCAAGACTCACTTTGGATGATCTGGTTGGTCACTTCTGGGCACACGATGAGCGGATGACACTGAGTTACGGCGAAGCAAAGGAGGATGAGTACCCGATGCTTACGCGTGCGCAGTGGTAGGCAATGATTTCCAAGGAGAACAATTTTGGCTAGGCGTCCGGTAGCGGCGGAAAGTACCATCTCGCAAAGAACACCAACGAGCAGTTGGGGAAGTCAAAGAACAAAAAGTTAGACAAGAGGAAGATCTGCTGGCACAACTGTAATCTTCTCGGGCACTTCAAGTCGTAGTGTAAGAATCCCCCGAAGGAGAAGGCGGTCGTGGCCCGGCTAGGAAATTGAAGGTGACATGATGTTGATGTGTGAACTCGTGGACGAGGAGGATCCAGTTCTTCAAGCACCGGCTAAAGAAATTGTCGTGCTCCATGAAAAAAAAATCACTCTCACGATCATGGTTCAAAAACTCTTGTCGATGCTATGGACGGGGGGTGGGGGGTGATTCCGAAACTTACATCGATGCTACGGGCATAAGTGCTAGCTTCGTTGGAGCGGAAGCAACGATTGCCGCGTATGCTCGGCCATGGAGAAGCAATTCTTGTGCGATGCATCCAGAAAAAACAAAGATTGCTGCTAGCAAGATGCGTTTTTTCACTATGCTAAATGAATTGAACCGCTATTACCTAGTCTGAACATTTGTGAACAGAATTGCTTCGGATTTCTACATCGCGTTTTGACTCGGCCGGTACAATATACATGTATGAACGCATGCAGTACAGCCTGGGTTCAAGAAAAAACAAGAGAAGGTCAAAGAAGGGGCGCTGTTAGCTAAAAGTCAAATGACGAGGGACGGAGCCCGAGCCAATAAGATACGATCCGATCCGATCGATGCTCTTCCAGTCAACAATGTATCGTGAGGTCTCCTAGGGATATAAGAATGTAACGTAAGTCAAAACAACGTGGTGCAAAATTCAAACTACATGGTGCTTCAATCATTAATCAACTACTAGTACGTACTACTATAACCTATAGATAGCCTGGGTTCAAAGATAAAGAAGAGAACGTCAAAGAAGTTGTGCTGTTAGCTAAAAGTCAAATGACGAGGATTGGACCTCGAGCTACCACCGTCCGATCCGATCGATCCTCTTCCAGTCAACAATGTATCGCGAGGTCTCCACTTAAGATAAGCATGTAACGTGAAGTCAATACTACATGGTGCACAATTCAAACTACATGATGCTTCCTTATTCATCTACTACTATATATAGCCTATAAATAGCGTCCCCGGCTCCTGTCTGATCAACCCAAAAGCATAGCATCTCCTCTCCTCTCATCTCATCTCATGGCTGCTCCCGCTCTCAAGTTCGCCGCCGTCGTGCTGCTGGCCGCCCTCTGCGCCGCCGCGCTGGCCCCGGGCATATCGGGGCAGCCGACGGATGACGGGCTAGCGGCCTGCATCTCGCGCTGTGGGTGTGTGCCCTGCCCGAAAGGGAAGTTCTGCCCCGCCGTGTGCACGACCCCGCCTGCCTGCAAGGCCAAATGCGAGTCCAGCTAGTCCGTCGCGGGCTGGTAGGCCGGCTGCGACTTGGCGACGCCGCCAGTGCCTGCTGCTGCTGCGTCCGTCAAGAAGCCTGCGATCGCAAGATGCTGAAGCCAACAGTGTATTCTAAGCCATGTCTGTGTTTTGCGTGTGTGTTGTGCTGTGGTAATAAAATGTGAAAGGATTGATCCGCGAGACAAAAATAAATAAATAGAAATGTTATCTTCGTTTCACAGTGTATATTACTCTTATCATAGTCAAACTTCAGAGCAAGTATATATTGGAGACATATATCAACCTATATAATACTACCATAAATATGTATTCTGTGGATCTAATGGTTGATCTCATATTGGCAATAATGATTTTTTTTATAAACTTGGTCAAAGGTCAAACTTCACTATGTTTGACTTTTTTGCTAAAAAAAACTATGTTTGACTTGGTCAAAATAAATATGCATTATATTTTAAAATGAACGGATTATTTTACAATGGTAACATCCTAGCTTTATGAAAAAAGGGTAGCCGAAACGAATTACTACGTTTCATTGAAGTAATTGTCTTCAAGGGCCTCCATCATTTGAAGGTGGGATTGGTATTAGTACAGGTCGGTTAGCTACGAGCGTGGGAGCGGCTATCAATCGTCGAGTTCTCGCGTGTGCATTTGTTGCGTACACGGCGATACAATCCAGCATCTTGCTAGGAGCTAGGTTGCTACGTGAGTCAGTGAATCGATCCACCTCTCTGCCTGCTTGCTTCTTGTATACGCGAGTTCCGGCGTCATTGTAGATCAGTCCACCCACCTGTGTGCTAGCTACATGCACTAGTAGAAAATAAAGCTTTGATCCAGGTCAGATAATTGCATTAGTTCTGGTTGTGTTACGAACTGGAATCAATGGGTGCATTAATTAGTCCCGGTTCGTAAGGCCAGGACGACGGCCGTGCCTCTGCAGGAACCAATCCCGGTTCGTCTGACCCCTTTGGTCCCGGTTCTAGACACAAACCGGTACTAAAGGGCCTCACTCCTGGCGCAGCCCCATTAGTCCCGGTTGGTGGTTGGAACCGGGACTAAAGAGATGCCTATATATATGCCCCTGCCCGCTCACTCCTCTATTTTCTGGCCGGCCGGCGTGTGGGAGGTGTGCTGCTCTCTGTTTTCACCTTCTATGCACATGAGGTGTTCGATGAAATGCCGGAGCCACAAGGAAGCTTTCTCCTCTCCAAGCTCGACCTCCAGGCTACATTTTCCCCCAGATTTGTCTAGGTTTGGCGGTGCACCAACTACACAAGTGTTCTAAAAGGTTAAAAACTTCATCGTTTCATCTCTCACTGCTAGTTTAGCTCATTTCAAATGCTCTAGAAGTAGATTGGTTTGTGAGTTTTAGTGGAGGAGCGTATGTGGGAGTTCTTTTGATTTAGATGCATAATTTGAGATGAAATTAACTTCTTAAAGTCTGCACATGTGTAAGATGCCGTCCCCATCGTAGGCATATAGTTCCTGGGTGCTTTTCATCCGGTGACTAAAAAACAAGAAAGGCCACGCTGCGGCGCCCTATGATAACAGTACAACCAGATTGGGACCGCAGGCTCGAGCCAACGTCCATCATCCATGGCCTTCCCGACCGCTCCCTTGAGCTTGCAGTGAGCTACGCTCTATTTTACCTCTCCTCCCAGGCCCGATCTGATCGCCTGGCACTCGTCCATGTCGAGCACACTGTCGAAACCACTTGGGCTCGCCGCCGTGCTCAAGCTTCATGGATGATGTGCTGTCCCGCAGCCCTCTCAACCACCCCGTTCAAAGACCGCCATGAATATGACATGTGGGCCCAGGAGATTGTTTCTGTTTGGGTTAGTGTATGTTTAGTTTAGGCCTTTAGGGGTTAATGGCCCACCAACCAGTGTGCCCCCAGTGCTAGTTAGGGTAGTTGGTTGTTAACTTAGCCCAAGGCAATGACATGTTGGCCCTGTGCACTCTAACCCTGCTGACAATTTTGCTATCTTTTCTGTAACAAAATTTTCTAACCACTTAGGTGACCATTTTGTTAGGTGCGTGAAGTGTGACAAGCTGCGGGCCAAACGACGATGCAAGAACTGGAGCACGAAGGTCTGGACAGATGCACTATAGGTTTGAACTTCAAGATATATTCTATGTGGGAGAAACAAAAAAGAGAAATGTATTTGCACGAATTTTAAAGCAGGAAATGGATGGCTAGATAGAGAGGGTCTGGGTGCATGTGCTCTAATATATATTTTCGGTGTAGTCTTGTGTCGTGTGTCCGGTGCTGTAAAGTATTTACTATCCAATTCCTAATTCGTAAATGTCTACGCTGGTCGATCCGTTGGTTCGCCTATTTCTTCTAACACTAGTACAAAACAGAGCATTAACCCCGGTTCCAGGGCATTTAGTCCCGATTCTTAAACCGGGACAGAACAAATGGGACAAATACCTAAAACATTTAGTCCCGGTTGGCTTATGAACCGGGACCAAAGAAGTTTCACGTGGCCGCTGCAGGACGCCCAGGCAGGAGGACATTTTTGTCCCGGTTGGTCACGCGTCAGCAACTCGCAGGCACTGAGTTTTTTCTGAAGGAGGTTTAGGGGTTTTGGAGGGTTCTAGGGGTTTCATATTGTGTTACCTAGCTACTACATATGGAGAAGTGACCTCTTTTTCTCCGTGTTTGGTTGACGGTAACTACTACATATAGAGAGAACTCGACGCTAGCTAGTAAGCAAATGAAGAAACCATTAATTACACAACCATTCATCTGGCTAGCTAGTCCGCATAATCCTTGGGATCTTTACGTCTCGAGTCTAAGACAGTTACTACTGCCTGGTCAAGCTTAATGGATAGCAGAATAAAGTGGAACCTGTGCATGTATAACTCATCAATTACAGTACTTAACATCGAGTAAGCGAAACCGGATATGCACAAGACAGTAACACTCACTTGAAGTTGTAAGGAAAGAGTATTTCCCTTTTGTTTTGATGTCGAAGGAACGCATTTAGCAAGTTTTCCTTAGTATCTTTGGCTTTGTTTTCTACCGACCATTCATTTACTATCTTTGGGCTAATGAACTCAATGTCATAGATTTGTAATATTTTTCATTCGATGGTCTTCAATCTGCATAATATAGTGAGGATAATTATATATACATGCAATGAACGAGCTGAGCTATAGACTTAATTACAGAAGTAATACTTACAGACAGTAGCAAGTCATGAGTTGTTTGTCAAGGGCCTCTTAATTGAATAACTAAATAATTCCACATATTCAACAAGCATAAGGTCGACTCCAATAAAGTCGTGCTCCTCTTTAATTCTCACCATCAAACTATCTTTCCCAGACTTCCTGCAGCTTTCCATGTACCAGCGATGCAATCTTCGCATCATCAGTGTTAGACGAGGGAGCTGATGAGGTTTGATGAGAGGCTACCTGTGCTCGTATCTAAAGATCTCTATTACCTCAGCCATATCAAACTGTACTTCATCGCCCACGTAATCACCAAGATTGGTATCGGGCAGTAGCGCCAGATGATTAGCGATATCACTAGACACCTTGAGCGGGGAGCACAATTGCTTCTCCTGTTCGACGAGCTGGGGAATCTTTTTCGCACTTCTTCGTTTTGCTAATCTTTCAGCACTAGTACTATTTCCCGTCCGCTGCGCTTTGTTATATGTCCTTTTAATACAGCGGTCATAGTTGGATTCCGGCGGAGGTGGTGGTGGTCGCTTAAGGGCAGCCATAGTGCGCTTCACTTTCATCAGATCTATTGTTTCCTCTAGAGGTGGAGGTTTCCGTTCAAAATGGGCCTTTACTTCGGCAGCACTGATGTCCGCGTTTTCCTTGTGTGTCCTCTCATATGGTAACTTCTCAGGAGCCTTGAAGCTTGGACCATATTTGAATTTCTTCCCGCCTCTTGTACTGCTAGCTGCCAGAGCGGCGACATCTCTCTTTCGTCGTTGCTGACCCGCTGGAGGAGGCGGCGTGGGCTCACACGCCGGAGGAGGCGGAGAAGGAGGCGGTGGAGTGCGTTCACGCGCTGGAGGAGGCGGAGTGCGCTCACGCGCCGGAGGAGGCGGAGTCCGCTGATCAGTCTGAGTCTGTTGAGGCGTCTAGTTTGGAAGCTTGAGGTACTCCTTTCTCCATAGACAAGGACTCCTTAAAGAATTTTCTATATGAATCTCCCCTTCACCTGTAGGGTAGTCAAACTTTAGCTCCTCAAATCCCTCCATTATTTCATCCACCATCACAATAGCATAGCCATGTCGAATCGGGCGACAATGGAAAGTTCACTCAGCTCGAGGAGGTACAACAGAGCCGAGTGCCGCCTTCAAGTTCAGGGTCTGGCATTTCGCCATGAGCACACAATTACAGAGATTAAACAGTTAATACCACAAAGCAAATTATAGAGTGTTTTTTCTACACCCCAGTTCGGTGCACCCCCGCTACACCCACACACAAAAAATAGCAAAACATTTAGAAAACTCTGAAATTCTGTGGGAATGATCATCAACAAATGTTAGAGAGGCTTGAAAATATTGCTGGTTAAATGAAATCCGAGGAGCTCTATACAAAAAAATTACTCAAAATGTATGTGCAATCTTTGACCAAAAATTGTAATTTTGTTTTTTTCTACAGTTCTCGTCGGATGTCATTTGACCACCAAATTCAATTTGTTGGTGATTATTTCCACAAAGTTTAAGATTTCTTCGAAATGTTTTGGTATGTTTTCTTGCGTGGGTGTAGAGTAGAATGTTTCAGACTTCAAACCTATGCCAAGTGTTAATGCTTGCTTGTGTACTGTTAATACTCTCAGTTCTTAGTGAGAATTATTGTGATGCTTAAGAGGTCTTTGGTTGGACATTTAGCTATGTATAAGTTTCTGGTTAGAAGTCAACATTCAACTAAAAAGATGTCTACACCGTGCTTTCACCATGGGGAAAGCCAATTTCTCCTCTTTGTCGAGATCGCTATGGAGAAGGCCACCTCATCCTCTGCATCGACCTCACCTCGAGGAAGGCCGCCTCATCGTCTGCATCGACCTCACCTCGAGGAAGGCCGCCTCATCCTCTACACCGAGTTTTTTTAACTAGATTTCCTCCCTTTCCATTACTTGCATAACATAAATACAAAGCGCAAACAGCAAGAGATGCAGAGGACGGAATGGAAGCTCTACGCCGATTTGACCATGAGGAAGGGCAGCACTAGCCAGTCTAGGGTCTGAGTCAATAACATGGAGGAAGGACTCGTCAATGAAACGTGATAGGAAGGGTATCAACTGGTAGACGAGTGTTCTTTCTTTCTAACCACTTTGAATCTTGATGATGGGATTTGTTTCAAGGGGAGTACTTTGTTAATTTCTAAGTATGAAATGTAAAAAAAAAAAATAGTTAGTTGAATGAAATTATGATTGCTTGGAAAGATTTAATTTCCATGACTCGGCTGATTTTTGTAGCTCTTTTGGAAATTTTCCTAACACTGTTTCAAAAAATTCTCAAATTAGGGCTGAATTACATGACTATCTATTATATAAATCTTGGTTATTTTTCCTACAAGCCAAAATATTTTTATCAGTATATGCCTAATGTCATTTGAGCCAGTAAACCCCATATGCTTTTTACGGCAGGTTCAGTAATCCGTAGCGGAATATAGCTAGTCATACAATCTCCGAGGCAAATATGAAGGTCCTATCGAACAAATCTTGTACATGTCATATGTAATCCATTTCCCTCACGGTACATGTTGAGCTCAAGGCGAGGTTATCATCCTTGTTTTTGGCCAAAATCACCTTATTAACAGTTATTATGCCTATCGAGCCAAAGTCACCTTATAAAGGGTGGGCTTGGATAACATGTGATTTACAAATCGCGCGCTCATCATCAGCAAAACAATTGGGCCGCTCGCCTATGTGGCTTCCTAAACTGACCACCCAACGTGGGAGGAGCACTAGCTCACCAGGGTTCGTCTTGTTCTGCTAATTTTTTTCTATTTTTCATTTTATTACTTTTATTTATACTTTTGAAATGTAAAAATATTTTACTTAAATTGAAGAAACAATGTCCATTCAGTGTAAAAAACTGTTCATGCTACTTAAAAAAATATTGGTAGCATATAAAAAAAATCTTTGCAACATTAAAAAAAATTCCTCACGTTTTGATATATGATCATGAATATTTTTAAATGTTAGGGTAATTTATTAAAAAGATTAATACCATTCAGAAAAAACTTTGTGAGATTAAAAAATGTTTAAGCATTCTAAAAATATGTTCCGGCTTTTCTAAAAAAAATTATACATTGTACAAAATGTTTACATAATTTTTCAAAAGCGTTTGATACCATTCAAAAAATGCTCGGGACATTAAAAAAAATTCACACATTACAAACATATGTTCACCATTTTCTGAAAAGGGTTAATTATCCTTTTGCCCTCACTGGTGTCCATGTGCTCAGTTTTGCCCTCAGATGCGAATTGTCCTCAGTTTTGCCCCTAGTCCGTGCGCACCGACTCGTTCCGTGAACTCTGCCGTCTCCGTCAGGTCAACCTTTTGACTCGGCCCTTACAGGTGGGACCAGGCGGCAGAAACGGCCAATTTTATTCAGACCGTTGCACGCGTGGCTTGTGGGACCTAGCAAAGAGCCGTTGAGTAGAGAGCCGTTGGCGGGTGTGCTATATAAGCGGCGACAGCAATGCGGTGACCACGGGCGACAGAGAGCACGGCGGTGACCACGGCGAGAGAGAGCACGCGGTGGCCAGCTAGCTGTGGAGGGCGCGGCGGTGGGAAGCTAGCAAGGAGGCGCGCGGCGTTGAGATCCCCTTCGCCCGAGCTCCATGTCTTCCTCAAGCTCCGCGCCACCTCGCGGATGCAGAGCCGGCGTGTGGACATGCCTGTCTTCGTCTGTCCGCGGTGCCGGGCGGGCGTTGATCGAAGGGTTTCTCAGACACCGAGGAACCAGAATCGTCCGTTCTACGTGTGCAGCGAGAATGGGGTAAGAATCGGGGCAATTGCACCATTTTCGCGTCCGGGATGTTTGAGCAATGGGTTGATCTGTTTGGTGTTCATGCAGGTGACATGCTTCTTTCTTTGGGCCGATGCTCGCCAAGACTCGATGAATGAACTGCAAGAAGAGCATGAAGAATGGTTGCGCATGCTGCCACGAACGGCAGTGGCCACACCACGAGCTCCGTAAGAAGAGATGGATGGCGAAGCACGCACTGACAGAGAGCTAGCTATTGAGCTTAGGATGTTGAAGAAGAAGGTTAGGAAGCTTGAAGATCAAGCACTACCAATACCCATTCGCAAATACTTTTGGGCATTTGTAGGTATGGTAATCGCACTGGTTGTAATGTTGAAAATGTATGGAAAGGCATGAATTATGAAGGAATTTGTAATCTTGAAATTGTTTGAGAAATTCACCTAGTTTAAATGTTGGTTAAAGTTGTTTAAATGTTGAAACAAAAAGAGAAGAAGTGACCAACATTTAAATATGTTGGAAAAAAAGAGAAGAAATTAGGAATTCAGAAACTTTTGATCAATGAAATGCAGCTCTCTGCTCTGCCTTTCTGTCCAAAAAAAAGGTTGCTCTTGGGCCAAATTCAGAGCGTAGAGCCAAGTGCAGGCTAGACTAATGGGCCAACTGCATCCAATTAGGCCCATTCAGGGGTTTTCTTGCGTATTTTTCTGTTTTCTATTCTGATTTAATTTAGGCAGTAAATCATAATGCTGAAACTTTTTGTGGAAGCTAATTGAATTATTCCGGAGCCAAACAATTAAGGTTAGAAATTTTTTGGAGCTGTTAATTAATCCAATTCAAATACACCGTGATTTAAATCAAAGACCAAAATGTCATGGAAAATGTGCCTCAGCTCTGGTAGAGGTTTACGCCAGGTGCCAAAATAAATGAACATTTTTTAAGGGCATTACATTGAGAAAAACATAATATGTCTAAAAAAATGAAGGGTGGAAAATGCACAAAAAAGGGACTCGAACCCAGGACCGCGTGGGTTTGTGGTGTTTAGGGCTGCGCTGGTAACCGCTAGGACAGATGGCAAGACTTTGACATGGGTAGGGAAGGAAGGTATACATAGTGAGACTGTGAATTTTTTTTTAAAAAAATAGTGAGACCGTGAATGTTTGCACACGCGTGAGAGTGGTTTTCCTTTGTTTTGCACTTAAATTTTAGAGGGTTGGAAGGTTGAAAATGTATGTTGCACTACCACATGACTTTGGTCAGAGTGGCACTTGGTTTAGGGTTAGAGTGGCACTTGGTTTAGGATTTAAAGGGAATAAATTTGCATGTTAGTTCATGACTTTTTGTTTGAATGAAACAGAGGGCTTCTCACCCCCTCCGAAAACCACAAGTTCTCGAACTTCATGACTTGTTTAGGGAAGAAATGATAAGTTTGGGCACGGACATTTTTTAACACACATAATAAGATGGAACACACCGTACCATTACAATAACTTAGATAAGTTCACGGACAGTTCATGGACACATGACGAAACATGACACGACACGACATGACATAGAAAAGCAACAAAATAAAAAACCAAACATGACGAGCTTGACTCCGGGCTTGAACATCTTCATCTTGACCTCCTTATTCCACCTTGGCCAAGCGCGCCCCTTCAACACCGTCTTCATCTTCACACCTCCTCCTCGTCGTCGTAGGGAAGCGAGTGCATCTGGCCTGGAGCGGGGAAGATGCGCTCGTAGTTGGTGTAGATGTTGTAGATGGTGAAGAAGATGGCCTCGCAGCCGCACTCAAAAGACTTGGCCGAGGAGCTCATGGCGTGTCAAATGGGTTGGTGAAGGTGACCGTGAGCAGTAGGAGGATGCCGCCTGTCACGAACCTCGTTGAGGGTGAACATCCTCGGCGAGCCCCGTGGGAGGTGGGCATAGCCGGCTCTGAGGAAGGCGCGGGTGAGTTCGACGGAACCCCTCCACCTTGAAATAGCCCACACACGGAGCTCCCTCTCCACGAGCACGCCCGGTGGGTAGCGCAGCTCCGGCACCACAGGCGGACGGCTGAAGGTCGGCCCGTTGAACTGCATCTTCTTCACTTGGTCTCGCTTGGGGAGGGCTCGGTCACTTGGGTGTTTGAAGTTGGAGAGGATCGGATCTGGCTTGTGGGTGGGAGAGGAAGAGAGGCACCCCATTTATAGGCCTGTGGGTGGGAGAGGAAGAGAGAAAGGATGAGAACGGTGCGTGTGTGAAGCATGTGTGAATCCGGACGCGTGTGTGTATCCGTTACGTTTTGCACACTTAAATTTTTGCACGAAAACGATGCATCTTTGACCGGGCAGTGCATGTGAATCGCTGCCCTGAACCACCTAGCTCGCCTCACTAGCCTAGCTCGCCTAGCGCGCCTCGCTCACCTTACTCGCATGCATGCATGTCGCCGCCTCCCGCGCATGCGCAAACCCACGTAGCCGCCTCCATGCATGCAAGGCCTGGAAAGGCTGAGACGGGCTATTTACTGCGGTCTCAGGCCCAGACAACGAGACGGCCCAACGGTCCATCCAGCACGCCCGATATTTGTTAAAAAAACAATCTCCCAGCCAATCAGATTGCATCTCACGGATCGCCCCCCTCCTCCCCGCAGATTCCTTCTAGAAGGGTTAGATCGACGGCCCTTGATCGCCGCTAGGGTTAGATGAACGGTCCTTATTCAGCGCTAGGGTTAGCGGGTTTGGGAGGGTTTGGAGCAGTCAAACCTATGTTTGACCAGATTTCAAATGAGCATAATAAATTAAATAAAATCAAAAAATGAAAAACCTCGCACATAGTCTTCTTATGTCATATACTAACGATTTAAGTTGATAAACAAGCTTTACATACATTTAAATGATAAGTTCATGTGTATTGTATGATATCTCGAGTATCTCAAACTCTCTTGTATGAAGTGAAGAGAAGTGTTTTGGGAAATGAACATGAAAATTTCAAAAACTCACCACAGCTTCATTTTGGAGTGACTAAGAAGGATCCAGGCTTAGTTTTTCATTTTGATGTTTTACACTTGTTTAAATCTTGGTCAAAGTTAAGTTTGACCAGAATTCAAATGAGCAAAACAAATTTAAAAAAATCAAAAATGGAAAACCAACGCACATAGTTTGTACATATAGAATATATGTGTAGGAAAGTTATTTGGCTGATTTAGATAAGGTCGAAAAAACCTTGCTTAGAAATGAGGCCGTTTACCCTACCTTTGGACCCCTTTTTAGCATATTTTTCATGAAAATTTCAAAACCTCACCACAACTTCATTTTGGATTGACTAAGAAGTATCCAGGCTTAGTTTTTCATTTTGATGTTTTAGACTTGTTTAAATCTTGGTCAAAGTTAGGTTTGACCAGAATTTAAATGAGCAAAACAAAATTCAAAAAAATCAAAAAAAGGAAAAACCATGTGCTCATTCAAACATCATCCAACAGATATTTAAACATCATGTCAAACATACTTCTAACATAGGTCCAACATCATCCAACAGAAATACAACATGTCAAGTGATAAATGTTTCATAATACAACATCATTCCTTATTCATAATGTTTCATAATTGTTCATAGATAGCGTTGGGGCTTCTGTCTGTTCCTTGAGCTTCTTGCCATCACTTTGCTCCTCGTGCACCTTGTGCTCATTGTTTCTTCTCTTCTTTTCTTGGTTGTCGGTACCTTGCGCGTCTTCTTCAAACCTACCATAGAGTTGTGCAAAACATAAAGGGTCCAAACATAAACGGTAATGAGATCGTGTCAAGTGATAGATGTACAGTAGTATTTGACCCTTGCAAGATTTACATACCTAGCATACCTCACAACAACAGAAGGTTGGTCATCATTTGGAGCCTCACTTGGATCATCATTTGGAGCCTCACTTGGATCACCATGATCACCATTTAGAGCCTCACTTGGATCACCATTTGGAGCCTCACTTGAATCATTATTTGGATGATATTTTGGATCATCGTCAAAATCATCGTCAAAATCATGCGGCTGTTGACCATCATCATTTGGAACCTCGTCAAAATCCTCATCTGATGCAACCGGCTGTTGACCATCATTTTCATCATCTGTTGAGGCAACCGGCTGCTGACCAACATTTTCATCGAAGCCTTCATCGAAACTCTCTCCGAACGCTGGATCTACTGTGTTATCACAATACTTGCCAAAATGACCAGACCCACCACACCTTGTGCACCTAAGCTTCCTCGCTCCAAGTCCAGCTCCTTCGCTGCGAGGTCTGATTCGACTCTTCCTTGGTCTACCTGCTGCTCTCTTCAGAACTGGAGCGCAAAGCTTGAATCCAGGGTCCACCATGTCCCATTGTTGTTTTCCCTCCATAGCAGGCAAGGCATAAGCATATGTGGCTTTGAACCTTGCAACAGAGTAGTAATCATGCACATACTGCTATATGTTCCCTGCTGGACCTGGGAGAGAAGTGATGAAAAACAAGGCATGAATGCATGGCAACCCAGTTATCTGCCATTGCCTACAACTGCAAGTTCTAGCTTCTAAATCCACTGGATATCTCCATTCCCTCTCTCTTTATTCAAATATGATATCTCTGCTGCGGTACCCGAGCAAAGCGTCATGTTCATTTCCAAGCCTGTTGTCTTCTGCTTTAGTTCATTCATCACAGCAGGGATGATAATGTGGCCCATGAATTTTGCCTCGGCTATTCCTGCACGATAATGAAATTTCTGCATGTATTCTATCCTTATCCTGTCAAGCAAATCCACCACATAATGACCCTTTAGTTTCCGAATCGTTGAGTTGAAAGACTCTGCTAGATTATTGTGCACATAGTCAACTTTGCTCACTTCACTGAATTGGCTTCTGGCCCATAACTTGGAGTGGTGTGTTTCCAAGTATTCTTTCACTTTGGGATTCATGTATAACTGCCTCAAGTGGTAGTTGTGCTTCTTCACACTGCATGTCAAAGATGCTGGCCATAAATTGTCGGTATACACCTTTCCTTTGAATTTCTTCATGAAATTTGCAGCAAGGTGACGATGCATTCCCTATGCTCTACTCCAGGAACACATTGTCCACAGCCACTTCTAAACCTTTGCAGCATCTGTATGAATGACCAACCCATTGGGATGTGCAATAGCCAGCGGAGATTATGCAAAACCAAGTCCAGCTCTCCTCAGACTCTGTCTCCAGACACCATAGGCAACTGGAAATACAAAACTATGTGCATCAGCTGCACAAGCTGCTACTAACTGTCCTTTAAACCTCCTCGTGAGAAAAGTGGCATCAATAGCCAAATAAGGCATGCAGCCTGCCAAAAACCCCGCGACAAGCCTCAAAGCAGACAAAACCCTTCTAAAGCATTCCTTGGTCTTTGTCACTCCCTGAATGTGTACTCCACGGTGTGGTGATCAATATCTACAATACTACCTGGGCTTGTCCTCTCCACTTCACCTTTGAATGAATACAACAATTGAAAACTTTCCTGCCAGCTACCATAAATAGAATCCATAGCATGTTGTTTACCATTGAACAACCTCATGTATGGTAAATCTATCTTGAACTTATCTTTGATGTTCTTCTGCAATTCCTTCGGACCCACTTGCTGGTTTTCTTTCACCCACTTTTTACTTCTTCTGCCACCCATCTTGACTTGGCTCTACTGATTGTATCCTTCCTAAGGGTTGATTCCTGGCATGTGTGCTTAAAAGGGTTCACTTTGACCTGAACATTAGTGCTATTCCGCATTTTAGATGCAAGCAGCCTCCATGGACAACTCTCGGTCGGACAATGCACTCTGAACGCATTTGATCGCTCTTGTCAACTTTGAAAGTACGTTCTACCTTGATGCAGTATGTCACAAGTGCATTTCTACACTCATTCATGGATGCAAAAACTGTACCTTCTTCCATTTGAGGGTTCAAAGGGTCCCATTCAACAGCTGCAAGGTCTTCGTCCTCACCCATCGCGTCATCATCCACACGGACTGCATTGTGAGCCTCATCTTGGTTTTCAATCCGAGGTGCCCGTCGTAAATTCCGAATAACATCAGAATATAACTTCTCTTCATCAACCCCAAAATTGTAGCCATCAGGTTACACTTCAAGGGGGACCCTACTGCTGTTGCCCACACTTGTCGAGCCACCACGTCGCCGTGCACCAACTGAACTGTTCTGGCTAGAGATGCCATTACGATGACTTGATTCTCCCCGAGATGTTGCACCCGCCATCCTAGGTCCAAATGCCTGCTCAAGCACATCAACTTGCAGCCTCACATGAAAATTATCTTTCTCTTTATGCCTAACAAACATGGTAGCTAGCTCTTCATCATTACTAACTGTCACCCAATTCTTTTCCCCATCATAGTATTTGTATCCCACTTCATCAAGCAAACCCCAAGGATATTGGCTACAAATTACCTCCCCAAATTGTCTGAAACTCCAATTACTAGCCATTGGCAACCGATAATCAAAACCTCCTTGGTATTTCTTCTTATCCTTTGCATCGAACATGTACCGGTCCCTTCTAATGTGCACCATGAAAGCAAACCGCAACTCCATCCTAACCGGCGAAAAACAGAGACGCAATCAGCACACTAATTGGGCAAACCTACTCGAATCGAGTGTTCAAATGCACAACTAAGCTCAATCTAAACAAGAGGCGAGACTTACCCCTCGGGAACCCAGTCATCGACGCGGCGGATCTCCGGCCCGATGCCTGCCTCGCCAAATACTCCGGGGTCGCCGCTGCTCACCATTTCGCCCTAGGGTTCTTCCTCCTAGTTCAAATAGCTCCAGCAGCACCCCACCTTTGAGCGCCCGGCGGGCGCGCGGAAGGAGGCGCGCCATGATCGTCGAGCAGTTGGCGGGCGCCACACCCGTGGCGTCGCAGGAAGGTGGTGGGCGCCACGGTAGCCGTGGAGCGAGGCGCAGGAGGTAGCGGCGGAGCAGGCCGTGCAGCTGGTGGCGGGCAGGTGTTGGCATGGCGCAGGTGGCAGCGGCGGCGGCGCGCAGACAGCCGCCAGGCGAATGGGTGTGAGCTAGAATGATTTGGGGATTTAGTTGCACGGGCCTACATGTCAGCTCCGGACCCACGTCCACGCGGTCCCACGTGTAAGCTCCGGACCCACAACTACTAACGCCGGCGGACGGAATGGACTCAAATATGGCCGTTTGGCCTCGTCGTAGTTGCTGTGCTCGGACTAGGGGCAAAACTGAGGACAATTCGCATCTGAGGGCAAAACTGAGCACATGGACACCACTGAGGGCAAAAGGATAATTAACCCTTCTGAAAAATCTTAATACAATGTCAAAAAATCATGTACTCTTTTAGAAGAAATATTTGAAAAAGGTTGTTGTATCTGAAAAAAATGTTAAAATGCCTAGAAGAAATATTTAATGTGTAGTAGAAAAATGCTTAACATGTATCGCAAATTAAGGTTGCTCACAATTGTATTTGAAAAATGTTCATCATGTATACAAAAATTGTTCAACATGTATCAAAATATATATGTCACATGTATACTTAGCATGTATAACCGATAAAAATATATTTCACGTGTATACTAAACAACAAAAAGAAAAAGAAAAACGTTAAAAACACACAGAAAACAAAAAACCCTCATAAATGGTTATAAAACTAGTCTATATAATCTTGTCAAAACTGTTTTAATCGGCTGGAGCACTAATACAAGCGTGCCCCAGTTCATACATTACAGAGAGCAGGACCCTATGTTGCTATGTCCATTCGTACTAGCCAGACTTATTCTTTGTTGACAAATAAAATAGTAACATGAACAGGACTACAAAGGTTACATGTCATATTTGAGGAGCATACACATAGCAACAAATGGCAACCACATGTGATAGGAAAAACCATTGATATGGAAACATAAAGCATTCGAATTTCAAATGAACGTCTTCGCTGATCCATAACATTACCAACATGAAACTCCAATCAATAGATGAGTTGTGAAACAAGATTTTGGTTAACTACCCCAATCACACTTTTATCTCGGCTTGAATCGGGTTACCCACCCACTTTCCAACAGGAAGTGCCCTATTGAATGGTTGGCCGATTGTGACTAGCACATCACCCGACATTGAAGGTGTTGGCTCAAAGCTCCGCTAGCTTCTGAGATGGAAATTTAATGTTTGACATTTGGTTGAACTCCTCCACATCGGCACACGTGCAATGATCTCTTGAAGGAC
Source organism: Aegilops longissima (assembly GCA_021605205.1). Classification (NCBI taxonomy): domain Eukaryota; kingdom Viridiplantae; phylum Streptophyta; class Magnoliopsida; order Poales; family Poaceae; genus Aegilops; species Aegilops longissima. The sequence goes on from CM038682.1 coordinate 33,043,305, forward strand.
TTCAATAGGAGTAGTATATTTTCATCGGTTATACGTCGTAGTGTTTGTGGTAGAATTATAAAGATTCTGCCGCGAGGTTGTAAGCTGATTTGTTCATCGCCAATGCTTGAATTTTAACTGAAAAATACAATGGCAAACATGGTGCGCATGTACCCGGCTTGAATAAAATCATTTTTTTTCTTTCGAAAAGACAATTATTTATGAAACTTTTTCTACATGTGTCTAAAGTTTCATGGTGAAATGACTTCCATCATATTCTGGGCGAAAATAAACAAAATCAATACAATCTAAAAGTTACTATTCACATTTTTGTACCTGCAATTTTTTTGCTTTTCCGCAAAAATATTATGAAAATCATTTTGTCGTGACACTTTTCACATGAGTATAACACCGTGTTTGTTGAAAAAAAAAACAGAAACATTTGATTTTAAAAATATTTGTTCACTTGCCTATAATATCAAATATTACTTGGAACTATTTGCTATCTTGCAGCTCTTGTTATATTAGCATTCTGGCGGGCATTGACGGAGACTACGGTGCACTTGATCGCCAATGTTCTCAAACATCTCATTACAGAAGAAGACACACTACCCGCTGTTCGGCACTTACAGGTTCGACGATGAGCCACTAGATGGCGGCAACGGTGGCAGCACGCCTTCCTTCATGGCCATATCGTACAGAGCTATGGCATAGAGCGCCTTTGCATCTGACATCCTGCACCAAAGCGCCTTCTTTCCCTTGGAGAGCCTTGATGGTCTCCTCATCCACGTGTCGCCTGCAAAGGAACAGGCCAATCTCTTCGTCACAGCCACCATAGTAAAAAGAGGAAGCTAGTTAGTCAAGCTATTGCATGACCAGGAGCGAAATTGCGTCATCATGGATCAAGAGAACTTTTCCGTTCCAGGTATATGGTGCCAAAAGAAAATCCCATTTATAGAAGGGATTATTGCATATCTGCCAAGTTATTGCCAACTGAATTCATCTGGCTGTTTTCTGCTTTTTGTGTTGCGTGTGATTCTCAACAAAATATATGGTATAATGAGGCAAGGAACCCAACTAAGTACTTACAACGTAATCATCAGGTCTTCCCAGTGCACGTAAGCCAATCTGAGTTAAGTTATGTTATTCTTTTCCTATTAATAACAGTGTTATGTTGAGTGTTACTAGTAAGCACTGCAGCCTAGATTCGAATGGGTTTCAATTTCAGCTTGTTCATAAGCAAGCTATGTAAACCTACCCTAAGTGTTAATTCTTGCCTGTATGATATTAGTGCTCACAGTTCTTATGCCTAGCCATGCTTTAAGAATTATTGGGATGCTTAGCAGGTGTTTGGTTGGGTTTTAGCATTGTATTTTTCTGCTTAGAAGCTACCATCTAATGAAGAAAATGTCTATGCTGAGATCGCCCCGGGAAAGTCCAAGACTCCTCTACGCCGAGCTCACTGCCGGAAAGGCCATGCTTTCCTCCACACTGATATCACCTCGTGGAAGATTAATGACCTCCTTCCTTTCCAATGAACAGAGTGAGAGTGAAGTGGAAAGTCGTTTCGACGATTTCCACCGCCTCCTGAGATCTTCTTCTCTTTAATTTTTTTTTTTCAAATCAATGTCCCGGCTGTGATCCATGTGATATGCAAATGCAAGGTTTAACTTGATGAGATGTAGCTTGCAGAAAAGGGGACACGTCGCACGCTTAACTCATAAGCATGTGCTCAGAGGCCTCATGTTTGCAAGCTCGACAACTAAATTATAGGTAGCAACTAATAATGGTTATCTTAAACCAAGGAAAGAAGATGCTAGCATGCACACGAAAGGAGCGTATTATGCTGTCAAAAGATGTCGCAATCTTCCTCCAGTGTGTCAACCAGTGTGATCTCGGGCCACGTGATGCTAGTACGAGCTTAGCTACATGGCAGGCATGCATGATGCGTGCTCCATCCAAAACTTTAATATAAAGTTAGTACAAAGTCGAGTCATCTATTTTAAAATGAAAGGAATAGTATATAAAGCTAACCTAGCAGATTCCTGATGCTGCTAGAAGATTACACAATCTTCCACGTATCTCCAAGTCAAGTGGAGTAGTACCGTGGAGTGGAGTAGCTCGTACAGTACCACCCAAGATCAGATCGGCATGTTGAACTGTTGGGCATGTTGTGTGCGATTGATCTATCAATCAATCCTATAAATAGACATCATCCATCTGGGAAGTGCAGCGCTGGACGCCGCGGCATCTGCACGCACGGCATCGACGACGCGCAGGCCTTTGCGATTTCAATCAGACTAGGCTACTAGTTAGAGTATATGGGTAGGGCATCGTTTTGCAGTGTAGTATATCTGTATTAGGGGCGAACAGGCTGACAGTACAACCTGACACAAAGGAAAGTACATGCTCCAAATGTCAACATGAAGCCGACCGTTCGCCCACATGTGGGCCTTCGCAATTCTGACACTATGAATACAGATATTCCCTTCGTCTGGAAATACTTGTCATCAAAATAGACAAAAAGGGATGTATCTAGAATTAAAATACATCTAGATACATCCTTTTTTATTCATTTTGATGACAAGTATTTTCGGACGAAGGGAGTACCATGCTACTCGCCATTGCGACAGTGTATAACATAATTTCCTTTTACCAGCAAGCACGCACCAATATGCTCCCTGACATATATTTCTACAAGTGCCCGAATCAATGAGTGAGTAACTAGCTTGTTGATGTAACATGCACTGGTGCACATGTCATTGGCCATGCAACTGCAGATTTTTGATTGACAACAACTGTATTGCTTATTTGTTTTGGACGTGCATAACAAAGGACCATGTGATTTTTGGGTTTGGGACGACAAGTACGCGTTTTTCATGGCAGGAGTGGGCATTAATCTGCTCTTCGCTCTGAATCGGTGTGGGGGAACGGATGTGCAGACCTGCACATAATGTACACGCCACCCCCTAGAGTGTGGCGGAGAGATGACCTTTTGTGGACCATCCTTTTCTGCCAACACAGGAATTCGTACGTTCTGAACATGTATTATCTCTTGTATCTTTAAGTGCTGGACCAACAATGCATGGTGTGCAGATCATCATGATAAAAGGGTGTGGTCAGATTGCAGCGTCCAGATGCCGCTGCGTTCAGGACGTCCACTCTCTCATCCATCTGCCCTAGTTTGCTCATCCTCTCCACTCGAACCGGCTTCCTTGCCTTTTCTCGCTCATATCGTCAGATAGCACCTCTAAAAAAGTACTCCTAATTAAGATGGCTGGCTCAGGTAGGGTGGCCACCCTCCTCCTCCTCCTCCTCCTCGTCCTCTGCCCGGCGCTTGCCCTGGGTTCCTGTGTCTGCGTCGAGGAGCCGTCTGCCTGCACGGATGAGACCAAAACGTGCATGCAGACGTCCTGCGACGCCCGCTGCCGCCAATTGTTTGGGATTCTCAGCTGCGAAAATAGTTGCCAAGAGTGCCTGGGGAAAAGTCCACCGGCATGCCGCAAAGAGTTCGGGGAGTGCAGGTCCAGATGCAGCGACCAGGACAGGTTGTGTAACAACTCCTGTCACACCGAACACAACAGCTTGAAATGCAACGCCCGCTGCGGCAAAGATATGTTCGACTGCGTGACCAAGTGCACCAAACCCGTCTAACTCTACTCTCTACGTGTTGTCTGCTTGCGTTGAGCTGCCGAGCTCAATGCATTTCCTGTCCCACTGTCGTGCCTTCTGTTTCCCTGATATAAGGTCGTCTTATGTAATGTCTGCTTGCTTTCTTGCTTGGTTGGCGTCTTAAACTGTGTGTCGCAATAAATAAATGAATAATATATGCTTGCAATGTTTCGTTTACTACTCCCTACTTTCCATAATTCGTGTCGTGGTTTTAGTTAAGTCTTGTGGGTGTTTTAGTTCTAACTAACTAAAACCACGACAAGATTATGAAACAAACGACATATCATATTTGAGTATGTGCCGAATCATCTAAGCAAATTCAACATTGTGGTGATTAACATGAGTGGGGAGTGAGTTTGTTTGAGTATTTATTTACGTGGACATTTTTTCTATGAAACCTCCCTGCGCTAATATCTATTCTTAATTTCGACTTGACCAACCCTGGTAAATTCAACCTCTCTCCATGATTTCCTTCTTCAACATCAGCCTGTAAAATAATTCCATCAATGTATTTCGTCTTCATCCATCGAGGGCTGGCTATCTCCGCGGTGCATCCTCATGTTGGGGTGCGGCAGATAGAGCCAGTAACAGTGATTGTTTAGCTATTTGGCCGCCTTTCCTCACGTGATAGGCTACCTCCTCCCCAACCATTCCAAATCGGCTCGCAGGTGGCACCCATGCGTTCTGGTGATGGTTCGAGTGTGCCCCACACCAGGCACATTGATGTTTGCAGGTGTAGATCTTTCTTTTTTTGAAACCGTACGCCCGAAGGCATACGTCCCTTGTATTCATAGGAGTCAGAAAATAGTACACATACACATACAAGTATTGAAATACACAGAGGATACATGCGATGCCACTGTTGCACCCACTTTACACAGAGACCCCTGAAGAGAAAAGAAACTACAACCAAAACTCTGTAGTCTTCTGCCATCCTCTTGATCTCCACAGACATCATATCTCCACCGTTGATGCACCCGTCACCGGGAAGAAAGACGTTGTAGGAAAGATCAAGCCACGGAGCTAGAGAAGCCCCTTGCCATCAGGAGTTCTTGAGCTGCAATAGTCACCGACTCCATTGAGTAGGATGTTGTATAGATGGATCCATCGGCCACAGGCGAATTCCCTACCGGAACTACTCCCTGAGTTCCACCAGTTCTAGATCCCAGGACTTCAGCACACTACCTCCGCGGAGGCAGCCGGATCCAACCAATCCTTACCATAACACCCAACAACTATCGCACATGCTAGTATCCCAGAGCAGAGCGCCGCACCACCACGCATCACCAAAGCACCAGACGAACTCCACTCTAGAACACGCTTCACACCATCGCACAATGGAGAAGAAGAGGGAAGGACCTTATTCCCTTGATGGCCGATGTCTCTGCCTTGGCGACCACCTCTGGGCAACCCGCACCTATACTAACTAAATAAGGGACCAAACCCTCCCACCGACAAAGATACAGTCCACCGTGTCTTTGAGACCATGAGGGCCATCGGAGTCGAGGTGGACCAGCGCTCATACCGGCGAGAGGGAACTCACTCGGAATCTCCTTTTCGGCAATGCTATTTGCTATAGATAGGGGGAAAGAGGGTTCGAGATGTCTGGTGGAGGAATTTCTGCAATTGTAGATCTAGCGTCATAGCAAATGGTTGATGTATGGGTTTTATCTTGGTCCACGGTTTCGATGCTAGCTGCCCCGTCGGCTTTGGTGACCTTCCTCGTTGATGAAGGCAACGGTTATGCACGAATATGATTTGGCTTGGTGACGGTACTCACTTCAGAGAGGCGCATGCATGGGCGGTTATACTTAACTCTTCATTATTAATAACATTAATTGCCCCATGAGTGACTTGAGTCCCTTCCCAGTGCTTCACGGTATACTGGTGCTAAGAATTTCACATAGGCAAACAGCTAATATGGCAAAATTATTAAGGATGAGAGAGAACACTCCAGTGACCCAGGAAGAAACGATGACAAGCACACGGGCCTATGCAAAATGCCATGAAGGAGTTTAGTTGCTAAGCAATTAAATGAAGAAAGCTTAACTGCAAAATCTAAGCACCTATGCATTGGGGAGATTAGTTGCTAAGGCTTTCAATACACTTAACACCTCACGTAAGCACAAATCCACTGCAAGAGGTCTCACATGGACATGGTTGTCACCACCTTGCATATTGAGGTTCCATGGTTGCATGTTAAGATAATTGTGAACAACATGAATATACAAGAGTGAACTGATTTTTTTATGCATCAGTATTTGGTATAATAATTTGTTGCGGCATGTTCAAATAATGTGCATCCTGGAAGATCAAAGGCAATTTAGCTAGAACGTAATGACTGACATGAAGTTGGTTTTGGTTGAAATCTTGATGTCACTATGGAACGATCCTACTTTTAGTGTCAGAGAATCGGGCAGTTGTCTCTTTATAGCTGAAATTCACATTGTCATGAGAAATATAGAGCAACAGTCTGGTACTGAGAGAGCACTAACTCTTAGGAATAGTAATGGACAATCTAGAACTTTATGTGGTACGAATCAAGGACCATGATCACTATGAAGATGCATATAGGATTAGATCTGACAGTTACCAACTTGGAGTTGCAGCGAAATAAGAGTTGGTGAAGATAGTTCTTGAAGTCCCTTGAATCATCCCATGAACGGTTCCTCGAACGAAGAGCGAAAAAATGATATCTCTACGGATTGCACACGTACAAGATTGATGATCCAACATCGCTTCGTGATACGTCCATTTTGCATCATTATTTCCTACTATTATTTATTATATTTTTATGCATAATAATGCTTTAAGGAGTAATTCTAATGCCTTTTCTCTCATAATATGCAAGGTTCACATAAAGAGGAAGAATGCCGGCAGCTGGAATTCTGGACCAGAAAAAACTGCGTCTTACCTATTCTGCACATCTCCAAATGAGCTGAAACTTCACGGAGAATTATATTGGAATATTTAAGAAAAATTTGAGCAAATAACTACCGGAGGGGGCCACCTGGTGAGTACAAGACACCAGGGCGCGTCAGGCCCCCCAGGCTCGCCCTGGTGGGTTGTGCTCAGCCCAGTCCACCTCTGGTGCCCATCTTCTGGTATATAGGTCATTTTGACATAGAAAAAAATCAGGAGAGGACTTGGAGGCGCAACTTGGGCAGGAGCACTTTTGCCCTCTGGCGGAGCGATTCTGCCGAGGGAGCTTCCCTCCCAGAGGGGAAAATCGAAGCCATCATCATTGCCAACAACCCTCTCATCTTTGGGAGGGCCATCTCCATCAACATCTTCAACAACACCATCTCCTCTCAAACCCTAGTTCATCTCTTCGGTTCAATCTCTGTACCGGAACCTCGGATTGGTACCTGTGGGTGACTAGTAGTGTTAATTACATCTTGTAGTTGATTACTATATGGTTTATTTGGTGGAAGATTACATGTTTAGACCGATTATGCTATTTAATACCCCTCTGATCTTGAGCATGATTATCATTTGTGAGTAGTTACTTTTGTTCTTGAGGTCACGGGAGAATTCATGTTGCAAGTAATCATGTGAACTTGCTATGTGTTTGATATTTTGATGATATGTATGTTGTGATTCCCTCAGTGGTGGCATGTGAATGTCGACTATATGGAACTTCACCATATTTGGGCCTAAGGCAATGCATTGTGGGGTAGTTATTATAAGATGGGTTGCTACAATGACAGAAGCTCAAACCCTAGTTTATGCGCTACTTTGTAAGGGAACGATGTGGATCCAAAAGTTTAATGCAACGGTTAGATTTTGTCTTAATACTTTCGTCGTAGTTGTGGATGCTTACGAGGGGGTTAATCATAAGTAGGAGGTTTGTTCAAGTAAGAACAACACCTAAGCACCTGTCCACCCACATATCAAATAATCAAAGTAGTGAACAAGAATCAAACCAACTTGTTGAAAGTGACAGGGTGAAATTCCCGTGTACCCTCAAGAACGCTTTGCTTATCATAAGAGACCATTTTGGCCAATCCTTTTACACAAAAGGATTGGGCTGCCTTGCTGCACTTCTATTTACCATTATCGTTAGTTGTCCGTTACAAATTATCTTGCTATCAAACTACCAGTTACCGACTATTTCAGTGCATGCAGAAAATACCTTGCTGAAAACCACTTGCCATTTCCTTCTGCTCCTCGTTGGGTTCGACGCTCTTATTTATCAAAAGGACTACGATTGTTCCCCTATACTTGTGGGTCATCAAGGTTATTTTCGGACGCCCTTGCCGGGGAGTGAAGGGCTCTTGGTAAGGAAAATTTTATATAGTGTGTTGAAATTTATTGTTACTTGTTACTATGGAAAACAATTCTTTGAGGGATTTGCTCGGGGTATCTTCACCTCGATCGGAACCACAATTATTTGTTGAGGAACGTAGTAATTTCAAAAAAATTCCTACGCACACGCAAGATCATGGTGATGGCATAGCAACGAGAGGGGAGAGTGTATGTCCACGTACCCTCGTAGACCGTAAGCGGAAGCGTTATGATAACGTGGATGATGTAGTCGTACGTCTTCACGATCCGACCGATCCAAGTACCGAATGTACGGCAGCTCCGAGTTCAGCACACGTTCAGCTCGATGACGATCCCCGGACTCCGATCCAGCAAAGTGTCGGAGATGAGTTCCGTCAGCACGACGGCGTGGTGACGATGATGATACTCTACCGGCGCAGGGCTTCGCCTAAACTCCGCGACGATATGACCGAGGTGGAATATGATGGAGGGGGGCACCGCACACGGCTAAGGAACGATCCGTATATCAACTTGTGTGTTCATGGGGTGCCCCCTGCCCCCGTATATAAAGGAGTGGAGGAGGGAGGGCCGCCCTCTCATGGCGCGCCCTAGGGGAGTCCTACTCCCACCGGAGTAGGATTCCCCTTTTCCTAGTCCAACTAGGAACCCTTCCATGTAGTAGGAGTAGGAGACAAGGAAAGGGAAGAGAGAAGGAGAAGAAAGGAAGGGTGCACCCCCCCTCCCTAGTCCAATTCGGACTAGTCCAAGGGAGGGTGCGCCACTCTTTAGCCCTTTCTCTTTTTCCCGTATGGCCCAAAGAGGCCCAATACGAATTCCCGTAACTCTCCGGTACTCCCAAAAATACCCGAATCACTCGGAACCTTTCCGAACTCCGAATATAGTCGTCCAATATATCAATCTTTACGTCTCGACCATTTCGAGACTCCTCGTCATGTCCCCGATCTCATCCGGGACTCTGAACTCCTTCGGTACATCAAAACTCATAAACTCATAATAAAACTGTCATCGTAACGTTAAGCGTGCGGACCCTACGGGTTCAAGAACTATGTAGACATGACCTAGAACTATTCTCGGTCAATAACCAATAGCTGAACCTGGATGCCCATATTGGCTCCTACATATTCTACGAAGATCTTTATCGGTCAAACCGCATAACAACATACGTTGTTCCCTTTGTCATCGGTATGTTACTTGCCCGAGATTCGATCGTCGGTATCCAATACCTAGTTCAATCTCGTTACCGGCAAGTCTCTTTACTCGTTCCGTAATGCATCATTCCGTAACTAACTCATTAGCTACATTGCTTGCAAGGCTTATAGTGATGTGCATTACCGAGAGGGCCCAGAGATACCTCTCCGACAATCGGAGTGACAAAACCTAAGCTCGAAATACGCCAATCCAACATGTACCTTTGGAGACACCTGTAGTACTCCTTTATAATCACCCAGTTACGTTGTGATGTTTGGTAGCACCCAAAGTGTTCCTCCGGTAAACGGGAGTTGCATAATCTCATAGTTACAGGAACATGTATAAGTCATGAAGAAAGCAATAGCAACATACTAAACGATCAAGTGCTAGGCTAACGGAATGGGTCATGTCAATCACATCATTCTTCTAATGATGTGATCCCGTTAATCAAATGACAACACATGTCTATGGTTAGGAAACATAACCATCTTTGATTAATGAGCTAGTCAAGTAGAGGCATACTAGTGACGTTATGTTGGTCTATGTATTCACACATGTATTACGTTTCCGGTTAATACAATTCTAGCATGAATAATAAACATTTATCATGATATAAGGAAATAAATAATAACTTTATTATTGCCTCTAGGGCATATTTCCTTCAGTCTCCCACTTGCACTAGAGTCAATAATCTAGTTCACATCACCATGTGATTTAACACCAATCCACACCCATAGTTCACATCGTCATGTGACCAACACCCGAAGGGTTTACTAGAGTCAATAATCTAGCTCACATCGATATGTGATTAACACCCAAAGATTACTAAGGTATGATCATGTTTTGCTCGTGAGAGAAGCTTAGTCAACGGGTCTGTCACATTTAGAGCCGTATGTATTTTGCAAATATTCTATGTCTACAATGCTCTGCACGGAGCTACTTTAGCTAATTGCTCCCACTTTCAATATGTATCCAGATTGAGACTTAGAGTCATCTGGATCAGTGTAAAAGTTTGCACCGATGTAACTTTTACAACGAACTCCTTTATCACCTCCATAATCGAGAAACATCTCCTTAGTCCTCACTAAGGGTATTCTGGACCAATGTCCAGTGATCTACTCCTAGATCACTATTGTACTCCCTTGCCGAATTCAGAGCAAGGTATACAATAGGTCTGGTACATAGCACAACATACTTTATAGAACCTATGACTGAGGCATAGGGAATGACTTTCATTCTCTTTTCTATTTTCTGCCGTGGTCGGGATTTGAGTCTTACTCAATTTCACACCTTTGCAACACGGGCAAGAACTTTTCTTTGACTGTTCTATTTTGAACTATTTCAAAAAAAATTATCAAGGTATGTACTCATTGAAAAATCTTATAAAGCGTCTTGATCTATCTATATAGATCTTGATGCTCAATGTGTAAGCAGCTTCACCGGGGTCCTTCTTTGAAAAACTCCTTTCAAATACTCCTTTATGCTTTGCAGAATAATTCTACATTATTTCCGATCAACAATATGCCATTCACATATACTTATCAGAAATGTTGTAGTGCTCCCACTCACTTTCTTGTAAATACAGGCTTCTCCAGAAGTCTGTATAAAACCATATGCTTTGATCAACTCATCAAAGCGTATATTCCAACTCCGAGATGCTTGCACCAGTCCATTGATGGATCGCTGGAACTTGCACATTTTGTTAGCTCCTTTAGGATTGACAAAAACTTCTGGTTGCATCATATACAACTCTTCTTTAATAAATCCATTAAAGAATGTAGTTTTGACATCCATTTGCCAGATTTCATAAAATGTGGCAATTGCTAACATGATTCGGACAGACTTAAGAATCGCTACAGTTGAGAAAATCTCATTGTAGTCAACACCTTGAACTTGTCGAAAACCTTTTGTGACAAGTCGAGCTTTGTAGATAGTAACACTACTATCGTTGTCCGTATTCCTCTTGAAGATCCATTTATTTAACATGGCTTGCTGATCATCGAGCAAGTCAATCAAAGTCCATACTTTGTTCTCATACATGGATCCTATCTCAGATTTCATGGCCTCAAGCCATTTCGCGGAATCTGGGCTCATCATCGCTTCCTCATAGTCCGTAGGTTCATCATGGTCTAGTAACATGACTTCCAGAACACGATTACCGTACCACTCTGGTGCGGATTTTACTCTGGAAGACCTACGAGGTTTGGTAGCAACTTGATCTGAAGTTTCATGATCATCATCATTAACTTCCTCACTAATTGGTGTAGGAATCACTGAAACTGATTTCTGTGATGAACTACTTTCCAATAAGGGAGAAGGTACAATTACCTCATCAAGTTCTACTTTCCTCCCACTCACTTCTTTCGAGAGAAACTTCTTCTCTAGAAAGGATCCATCTTAGCAACGAAAAAACTTGCCTTCGGATCTGTGATAGAAGGTGTACCCAATAGTTACCTTTGGGTATTCTATGAAGACGCACTTCTCCGATTTGGGTTCGAGCTTATCAGGTGAAAACTTTTTCACATAAGCATCACAACTCCAAACTTTTAAGAAACGACAGCTTAGGTTTACTATTAAACCATAGTTCATATGGTGTCGTCTCAACGGATTTAGATGGTGCCCTATTAAACGTGAATGCAGCTGTCTCTAATGCATAACCCCAAAACGATATTGGTAAATCGGTAAGTGTTGGGTAACGTAGTAATTTCAAAAAATTTCCTACGATCACGCAAGACCATGGTGATGGCATAGCAACGAGAGGGGAGAGTGTCCGTCCACGTACCCTCGTAGACCGAAAGCGGAAGCGTTATATTAACGCGGTTGATGTAGTCGTACGTCTTCACGATCCGACCGATCCAAGCACCGTTACTCGGCACCTCCGAGTTCTTGGCACACGCTCAGCTCGATGGCGATCCCGGGCTCCGATCCAGCAAAGCGTCGGGGAAGGAGTTCCGTCAGCACGATGGCGTGGTGACGATCTTGATGTTTTACCGTCGCAGGGCTTCGCCTAAGCACCGCTACAATATGACCGAGGTGGAATATGGTGGAGGGGGGCACCGCACACGGCTAAGGAACGATCACGAAGATCAACTTGTGTGTCCTAGGGTGCCCCCCTGCCCCCGTATATAAAGGAGCAAGGGGGAGGGCCGGCCAGCCCTTGGGGCGCACCAGGGGGGGGAGTCCTCCTCCTAGTAGGAGTAGGACTCCCTTTCCTAGTCCTACTAGGAATAGGAAGGGGAAGGAAAGAGAGGAGAGGGAGAGGGAAGGGGGCTGCGCCCCCCCCTCTAGTCCAATCGGACTCCCCATGGAGGGGCACCACCTCCTGGTGCAGCCCTCTCTCTCCCTCTTGGCCCAATAAGGCCCATAACTTCCCGGGGTTCCGTAACCCTCCGGCACTCCGTTTTCTCCGAAACTTCCGGAACCTTTCCGTGTCCGAATATAACCATCCAATATATCAATCTTTATGTCTCGACCATTTCGAGACTCCTCGTCATGTCCGTGATCACATCCGGGACTCAACTCCTTCGGTACATCAAAATACATAAACTCATAATAACCGCTATTGAAACCTTAAGCGTGCGGACCCTACGGTTCGAGAACTATGTAGACATGACCTAGAACTATTCTCGGTCAATAACCAATAGCGGAACCTGGATGCTCATATTGGTTCCTACATATTCTACGAAGATCTTTATCGGTCAAACCGCATAACAACATACGTTGTTCCTTTGTTATCGGTATGTTACTTTCCGAGATTCGATCGTCGGTATCCAATACCTAGTTTAATCTCGTTCGGAAAGTCTCTTTACTCGTTCCGTAATACATCATCTCACAACTAACTCTTTAGTTGCAATGCTTGCAAGGCTTATGTGATGTGTATTACCGAGAAGGCCTAGAGATACCTCTCCGACAATCGGAGTGACAAAACCTAATCTCAAATACGCCAACCCAACAAGTACCTTTGGAGACACCTGTAGTACTCCTTTATAATCACCCGATTCGTTGTGACGTTTGGTAGCACACAAAGTGTTCCTCCGTAAACGGAGTTGCATAATCTCATAGTTGCAGGAATTTTGTATAAGTCATGAAGATAGCATAAGCAACATACTAAACGATCAAGTGCTAAGCTAATGAAATGGGTCATGTCAATCACATCATTCTCCTAATGATGTGATCCCATTAATCAAATGACAACACATGTCTATGGTTAGGAAACATAACCATCTTGATCAATGAGCTAGTCTAGTAGAGGCATACTAGTGACTATCTGTTTGTCTATATATTCACACATGTATTATGTTTCCGGTTAATACAATTCTAGCATGAATAATAAACATTTATCATGATATAAGGAAATAAATAATAACTTTATTATTGCCTCTAGGGCATATTTCCTTCAGTCTCCCACTTGCACTAGAGTCAATAATCTAGTTCACATCCCATGTGATTTAACATCAATAGTTCACATCTATATGTGCTTAACACCCATAGTTCACATCGACATGTGACCAACACCCAAAGGGTTTACTAGAGTCAGTAATCTAGTTCACATCGCTATGTGATTAACACCCAAAGAGTACTAAGGTGTGATCATGTTTTGCTTGTGAGATAATTTTAGTCAACGGGTCTGTCTCATTCAGATCCGTATGTATTTTGCAAATCTCTATGTCAACAATGCTCTGCACGGAGCTACTCTAGCTAATTGCTCCCACTATCAATATGTATCTAGATCGAGACTTTAAAGTCATCCAGATTGGTGTCAAAACTTGCATCGACGTAACCCTTTACGACGAACCTTTTATCACTTCCATAATCGAGAAACATATCCTTATTCCATTAAGGATAATTTTGACCGTTGTCCAGTGATCTACTCCTAGATCACTATTGTATTCCCTTGCCAAACTCAGTGTAGGGTATACAATAGATCTGGTACACAGCATGGCATACTTTATAGAACCTATGGCCAAGGCATAGGGAATGACTTTCATTCTCATTCTATCTTCTGCCGTGGTCGGGTTTTGAGTCTTACTCAATTTCACACCTTGTAACACAGGCAAGAACTCTTTCTTTGACTGTTCCATTTTGAACTACTTCAAAATCTTGTCAAGGTATGTACTCATTGAAAAACTTATCAAGCGTCTTGATCTATCTCTATAGATCTTAATGCTCAATATGTAAGCAGCTTCACCGAGGTCTTTCTTTGAAAAACTCCTTTGAAACACTCCTTTATGCTTTGCAGAATAATTCTACATTATTTCCGATCTACAATATGTCATTCACATATACTTATCAGAAATGCTGTAGTGCTCCCACTCACTTTCTTGTAAATACAGGCTTCACCGCAAGTCTGTATAAAACTATATGCTTTGATCACACTATCAAAGCGTTTATTCCAACTCCGAGATGCTTGCACCAGTCCATAGATGGATCGCTGGAGCTTGCACATTTTGTTAGCTCCTTTAGGATTGACAAAACCTTCTGGTTGCATCATATACAACTCTTCTTTAATAAATCCATTAAAGAATGTATTTTTGACATCCATTTGCCAGATTTCATAAAATGTGGCAATTGCTAACATGATTCGGACAGACATAAGCATCGCTACAGTTGAGTAAATCTCATTGTAGTCAACACCTTGAACTTGTCGAAAACCTTTCTGCGACAAGTCGAGCTTTGTAGATAGTAATACTACTATCAGCATCTGTCTTCCTCTTGAAGATCCATTTATATAATATGGCTTGCCGATCATCGAGCAAGTCAATCAAAGTCCATACTTTGTTCTCATACATGGATCCTATCTCAGATTTCATGGCCTCAAGCCATTTCGCGGAATCTGGGCTCATCATCGCTTCCTCATAGTTCGTAGGTTCATCATGGTCTAGTAACATGACTTCTAGAACATGATTACCGTACCACTCAGTGCGGATCTTACTCTGGAAGACCTACGAGGTTTGGTAGTAACTTGATCTGAAGTTTCATGATCATCATCATTAGCTTCCTCACTAATTGGTGTAGGAATCACTGGAACTGATTTCTGTGATGAACTACTTTCCAATAAGGGAGAAGGTACAATTACCTCATCAAGTTCTACTTTCCTCCCACTCACTTCTTTCGAGAGAAACTTTCTTCTCTAGAAAGGATCCATCTTAGCAACAAATATCTTGCTTTCGGATCTGTGATAGAAGGTGTACCCAATAGTTACCTTTGGGTATTCTATGAAGCGCATTCTCGATTTGGGTTCGAGCTTATCAGGTGAAAACTTTTTCACATAAGCATCACAACTCCAAACTTTAAGAAACGACAGCTTAGGTTTCTCGCTAAACCATAGTTCATACGGTGTCATCTCAACGGATTTAGATGGTGCCCTATTAAACGTGAATGCAGCTGTCTTTAATGCATAACCCCAAAACGATAGTGGTAAATCGGTAAGATACATCATAGATCGCACCATATCAAAATAAAGTACGGTTCTGACGTTCGGACATACCATAATGTTGTGGTGTTCCGGTGGCGTGAGCTGTGAAACTATTCCACATTGTTTTCATTGAAGACCAAACTCAGTAACTCAAATATTCATCTCCACGATCAGATCGCAGAAACTTTATTTTCTTGTTACGATGATTTTCCACTTCACTCTGAAATTCTTTGAACCTTTCAACTATTTCAGACTTATGTTTCATCAAGTAGATATACCCATATCTATTCAAATCATCTTGTGAAGGTCAGAAAAATAACGATACTTGCCACGAGCATCAACATTCATTGGATCGCATACATCGGTATGTATTATTTCCAATAAGTCAGTAGCTTGTTCCATTGTTCCGGAGAACGGAGTTTTAGTCATCTTGCCCAAAAGGCACGGTTCGCAAGCATCAAATGATTCATAATCAAGTGATTCCAAAAGTCCATCAGCATGGAGTTTTCTTCATGCGCTTTACACCAATATGACATAAACGGCAGTGCCACAAATAAGTTGCACTATCATTATTAACTTTGCATCTTTTGGTTTCAGTATTATGAATATGTGTATCACTATGATCGAGATCCAATGAACCATTTTCATTGGGTGTGTAACCATATAATGTTTTATTCATGTAAACAGAACAACAATTTATTCTCTTACTTAAATGAATAACCGTATTACAATAAACATGATCAAATCATATTTATGCTCAACACCAAATAACATTTATTTAGGTTCCACACTAATCCCGAAAGTATAGGGAGTGTGCGATGATGATCATATCAATCTTGGAACTACTTCCAACACTCATCGTCACTTCCCCTTCAACTAGTTTCTGTTCATTCTGCAACTCCTGTTTCGAGTTACTACTCTTAGCAACTGAACCAGTATCAAATACCGAGGGGTTGCTACAAACACTAGTAAAATACACATCAATAATCTGTATATCAAATATACCTTTGTTCACTTTGCCATCCTTCTTATCCGCCAAATACTTGGGGTAGTTCCGCTTCCAGTGACCAGTTCCATTGTGGCAAAAGCACTTAGTCTCAGGCTTAGGTCCAGACTTGGGCTTCTTCACTTGAGTAGCAACTTACTTGCCGTTCTTCTTGAAGTTCCCCTTCTTCCCTTTGCCCTTTTCCTTGAGACTAGTGGTCTTGTCAACCATCAACACTTGATGTTTTTCTTGATTTCTACCTTCGCCGATTTTAGCATCGCGAAGAGCTTGGGAATTGTTTCCGTCATCCCTTGCATACTATAGTTCATCACGAAGTTCTAGTAACTTAGTGATGGTGACTAGAGAATTCTGTCAATCACTATCTTATCTGGAAGATTAACTCCCACTTGATTCAAGCGATTGAAGTACTCAGACAATCTGAGCACATGCTCACTAGTTGAGCGATTCTCCTCCATCTTTTAGCTATAGAACTTGTTGGAGACTTCATATCTTTCAACTCGGGTATTTGCTTGAAATATTAACTTCAATTCCTGGAACATCTCATATGGTCCATGACGTTCAAAACGTCTTTGAAGTCCCGATTCTAAGCCGTTAAGCATGATGCACTTAACTATCAAGTAGTCATCATATTGAGCTAGCCAAACGTTCATAACGTCAGTATCTGCTCCTGCAATAGGTCTGTCACCTAGCGGTGCATTAAGGACATAATTCTTCTGCGCAGCAATGAGGATAAACCTCAGATCACGGATCCAATCCGCATCATTGCTACTAACATCTTTCAATACAATTTTCTCTAGGAACACATATGAAAACATAGGGAAGCAACAACGCGAGCTATTGATCTACAACATAATTTGCAAAATACTACCAGGACTAAGTTCATGATAAATTAAAGTTCAATTAATCATATTACTTAAGAACTCCCACTTAGACAGACATCTCTCTAGTCATCTAAGTGATCACGTGATCCAAATCAACTAAACCATAACCGATCATCACGTGAGATGGAGTAGTTTTCAATGGTGAACATCTTATGTTGATCATATCTACTATATGATTCACGCCGACCTTTCGGTCTCCGTGTTCGAGGCCATATCTGCATATGCTAGGCTCGTCAAGTATAACCTGAGTATTCTGCGTGTGCAAAACTGGCTTGCACCCGTTGTAGATGGACGAGAGCTTATCACACCCGATCATCACGTGGTGTCTGGGCACGACGAACTTTGGCAACGGTGCATACTCAGGAGAACACTTCTTGATAATTTTAGTGAGAGATCATCTTATAATGCTACCGTCAATCAAAGCAAGATAAGATGCATAAAGGATAAACATCACATGCAATCAATATAAGTGATATGATATGGCCATCATCATCTTGTGCTTGTGATCTCCATCTCCGGCAACCGCCATGATCACCATCGTCACCGGTAGCGACACCTTGATCTCCATCGTAGCATCGTTGTCGTTTCGCCAACTATTGCTTCTCGACTATCGCTACCGCTTAGTGATAAAGTAAAGCAATTACATGGCGTTTGCATTTCATACAATAAGCGACAACCATATGGCTCCTGCCATTGCCGATAACTTCGGTTACAAAACATGATCATCTCATACAATAAAATATAGCATCATGTCTTGACCATATCACATCACATCATGCCCTGCAAAAACAAGTTAGACGTCCTCTACTTTGTTGTTGCAAGTTTTACGTGGCTGCTACGGGCTGAGCAAGAACCGTTCTTACCTACGCATCAAAACCACAACGATATTTCGTCAAATGGACTCCGTTTAACCTTCTCAAGGACCGGGCGTAGCCACACTCGGGCAACTAAAGTGAGAGAGACAGACACCCGCCAGTCACCTTTAAGCAACGAGTGCTCACAGCGGTGAAACCAGTCTCGCGTAAGCGTACGCGTAATGTCGGTCCGGGCCGCTTCATCTCACAATACCGCTGAACCAAAGTATGACATGCTGGTAGGTAGTATGACTTGTATCGCCCACAACTCACTTGTGTTCTACTCGTGCATATGACATCAACGCATAAAACCTGGCTCGGATGCCACTGTTGGGTAACGTAGTAATTTCAAAAATTTCCTACGATCACGCAAGACCATGGTGATGGCATAGCAACGAGAGGGGAGAGTGTCCGTCCACGTACCCTCGTAGACCGAAAGCGGAAGCGTTATATTAACGCGGTTGATGTAGTCGTACGTCTTCACGATCCGACCGATCCAAGCACCGTTACTCGGCACCTCCGAGTTCTTGGCACACGTTCAGCTCGATGGCGATCCCGGCTCCGATCCAGCAAAGCGTCGGGAAGGAGTTCCGTCAAGACGACGGCGTGGTGACGATCTTGATGTTTTACCGTCGCAGGGCTTCGCCTAAGCACCGCTACAATATGACCGAGGTGGAATATGGTGGAGGGGGCACCGCACGGCTAAGGAACGATCACGAAGATCAACTTGTGTGTCCTAGGGTGCCCCCTGCCCCGTATATAAAGGAGCAAGGGGAGGGCGGCCAGCCCTTGGGGCGCACCAAGGGGGGGAGTCCTCCTCCTAGTAGGAGTAGGACTCCCTTTCCTAGTCCTACTAGGAATAGGGAAGGGGAAGGAAGAGAGGGAGAGGGAGAGGAAAGGGGGCTGCGCCTCCTAGTCCAATTCGGACTCCCCATGGAGGGGCGCACCACCTCCTGGTGCAGCCCTCTCTCTCCCTCTTGGCCCAATAAGGCCCATAACTTCCCGGGGTTCCGGTAACCCTCCGGCACTCCGGTTTTCTCCGAAACTTCCGAACCTTTCCGTGTCCGAATATAACCATCCAATATATCAATCTTTATGTCTCGACCATTTCGAGACTCCTCGTCATGTCCGTGATCACATCCGGGACTCGAACTCCTTCGGTACATCAAAATACATAAACTCATAATAACCGTCATTGAAACCTTAAGCGTGCGGACCCTACGGTTCGAGAACTATGTAGACATGACCTAGAACTATTCTCGGTCAATAACCAATAGCGGAACCTGGATGCTCATATTGGTTCCTACATATTCTACTGAAGATCTTTATCGGTCAAACCGCATAACAACATCGTTGTTCCCTTTGTCATCGGTATGTTACTTTCCGAGATTCGATCGTCGGTATCCAATACCTAGTTTAATCTCGTTATCGGAAAGTCTCTTTACTCGTTCCGTAATACATCATCTCACAACTAACTCTTTAGTTGCAATGCTTGCAAGGCTTATGTGATGTGTATTACCGAGAAGGCCTAGAGATACCTCTCCGACAATCGGAGTGACAAAACCTAATCTCGAAATACGCCAACCCAACAAGTACCTTTGGAGACACCTGTAGTACTCCTTTATAATCACCCAGTTACGTTGTGATGTTTGGTAGCACACAAAGTGTTCCTCTGGTAAACGGGAGTTGCATAATCTCATAGTTGCAGGAATTTTGTATAAGTCATGAAGATAGCATAAGCAACATACTAAACGATCAAGTGCTAAGCTAATGAAATGGGTCATGTCAATCACATCATTCTCCTAATGATGTGATCCCATTAATCAAATGACAACACATGTCTATGGTTAGGAAACATAACCATCTTCGATCAATGAGCTAGTCTAGTAGAGGCATACTAGTGACTATCTGTTTGTCTATATATTCACACATGTATTATGTTTCCGGTTAATACAATTCTAGCATGAATAATAAACATTTATCATGATATAAGGAAATAAATAATAACTTTATTATTGCCTCTAGGGCATATTTCCTTCAGTAAGAGACATCATTGATCGCACCATATCAAAATAAAGTACGGTTACGACGTTCGGACACACCATAACGTTGTGGTGTTCCAGGTGGCGTGAGTAGTGAAACTATTTCACATTGTTTTAACTGAAGGCCAAACTCGTAACTCAAATATTTTACCTCTGCGATCATATCGTAGAAACTTTTATTTTCTTGTTATGATGATTCTTCACTTCACTCTGAAATTCTTTGAACTTTTCAAATGTTTCAGACTTGTGTTTCATCAAGTAGATATACCCATATCTGCTCAAATCATCTGTGAAGGTCAAAACGATACTTGCCGTGAGTTTTAACACTCATCGGACCGCATACATCGGTATGTATTATTTCCAATAAGTCATTTGCTCGCTCCATTGTTCCGGAGACCAGAGTCTTTAGTCATCTTGCCCATAAGGCATGGTTCGCAAGCATCAAGTGATTCATAATCAAGTGATTCCAAAATCCCATCAGCATGGAGTTTCTTCATGCGCTTTACACCAATATGACCTAAACGGCAGTGCCACAAATGAGTTGCACTATCATTATTAACTTTGCATCTTTTGGCATCAATATTATGAATATGTGTATCACTACGATCGAGATCCAACAAACTATTTTATTGGGTGTGTGACCATTGAAGGTTTTATTCATGTAAACAGAACAACAATTATTCTTTGACTTTAAATGAATAACCGTATTGCAATAAACATGATCAAATCATATTTATGCTCAACGCAAACGCCAAATAACATTTATTTAGGTTTAACACTAATCCCGAAAGTATAGGGAGTGTGCGATGATGATCATATCAATCTTGGAACTACTTCCAACACTCATCGTCACTTCCCTTTCAACTAGTTTCTGTTCATTCTTCAACTCTCGTTTCGAGTTACTACTCTTAGCAACTGAACCTGTATCAAATACCGAGGGGTTGCTACGAACACTAGTAAAATACACATCAATAATCTGTATATCAAATATACCTTTGTTCACTTTGCCATCCTTCTTATCCGCCAAATACTTGGGGTAGTTCCGCTTCGAGTGACCAGTTCCATTGCAGCAAAAGCACTTAGTCTCAGGCTTAGGTCCAGACTTGGGCTTCTTCACTCGAGCAGCAACTTGCTTGCCGTTCTTCTTGAAGTTCCCCTTCTTCCCTTTGCCCTTTTCCTTGAGACTAGTGGTCTTGTCAACCATCAACACTTGATGTTTTTCTTGATTTCTACCTTTGCCGATTTTAGCATCGCGAAGAGCTTGGGAATTGTTTTCGTCATCCCTTGCATACTATAGTTCATCATGAAGTTCTAGCAACTTAGTGATGGTGACTAGAGAATTCTGTCAATCACTATCTTATCTGGAAGATTAACTCCCACTTGATTCAAGCGATTGAAGTACCCAGACATTCTGAGCACATGCTCACTAGTTGAGCGATTCTCCTCCATCTTTTAGCTATAGAACTTGTTGGAGACTTCATATCTCTCAACTCGGGTATTTTCTTGAAATATTAACTTCAATTCCTGGAACATCTCATATGGTCCATGACGTTCAAAACGTCTTTGAAGTCCCGATTCTAAGCCGTAAAGCATGGTGCACTAAACTATCAAGTAGTCATCATATTGAGCTAGCCAAACGTTCATAACGTCTGCATTTGCTCCTGCAATAGGTCTGTCACCTAGCGGTGCATTAAGGACATAATTCTTCTGTGCAGCAATGAGGATAAACCTCAGATCACGGATCCAATCCGCATCATTGCTACTAACATCTTTCAACACAGTTTTCTCTAGGAACATATTAAAATAAACATATGAAGGCAACAACGCGAGCTATTGATCTATAACATAATTTGCAAAATACTACCAGGACTAAGTTCATGATAAATTAAAGTTCAATTAATCATATTACTTAAGAACTCCCACTTAGACAGACATCTCTCTAGTCATCTAAGTGATCACGTGATCTAAATCAACTAAACCATAACCGATCATCACGTGAGATGGAGTAGTTTTCAATGGTGAACATCACTATGTTGATCATATCTACTATATGATTCACGCTCGACTTTTCGGTCTCCGTGTTCCGAGGCCATATCTGCATATGCTAGGCTCGTCAAGTTTAACCTGAGTATTCCGCGTGTGCAAAACTGGCTTGCACCCGTTGTAGATGGACGTAGAGCTTATCACACCCGATCATCATGTGGTGTCTGGGCACGACGAACTTTGGCAACGGTGCATACTCAAGGAGAACACTTCTTGATAATTAGTGAGAGATCATCTTAAAATGCTACCGTCAATCAAAGCAAGATAAGATGCATAAAGGATAAACATCACATGCAATCAATATAAGTGATATGATATGGCCATCATCATCTTGTGCTTGTGATCTCCATCTCCGAAGCACCGTCGTGATCACCATCGCCACCGTAGCGACACCTTGATCTCCATCGTAGCATCGTTGTCGTCTCGCCAACTATTGCTTCTCGACTATCGCTACCGCTTAGTGATAAATTAAAGCAATTACATGGCGTTTGCATTTCATACAATAAACCGACAACCATATGGCTCCTGCCAGTTGCCGATAACTTCGGTTACAAAACATGATCATCTCATACAATAAAATATAGCATCACGTCTTGACCATATCACATCACAACATGCCCTGCAAAAACAAGTTAGGCGTCCTCTACTTTGTTGTTGCAAGTTTTACGTGGCTGCTACGGGCTGAGCAAGAACCGTTCTTACCTCGCATCCAAACCACAGCGATAGTTTGTCAAGTTGGTGTTGTTTTAACCTTCGAAAGGACCGGGCGTAGCCACACTCGGTTCAACTAAAGTGAGAGAGACAGACACCGCCAGTCACCTTTAAGCAACGAGTGCTCGAAGCGGTGAAACCAGTCTCGCGTAAGCGTCTGCGTAATGTCGGTCCGGGCGCTTCATCTCACAATACCGCCAACCAAAGTATGACATGCTGGTAAGCAGTATGACTTGTATCGCCCACAACTCACTTGTGTTCTACTCGTGCATATAACATCAACGCATAAAACCAGGCTCGATGCCATTTGTTGGGGAACGTAGTAATTTCAAAAAATTCCTACGCACATGCAAGATCATGGTGATGGCATAGCAACGAGAGGGAGAGTGTATGTCCACGTACCCTCGTGACCGTGGCGGAGCGTTATGACAACGCGGTTGATGTAGTCGACGCGTCTTCACGATCCGACCGATCCAAGTACCGAACGTCGGCACCTCCGAGTTCAGCACACGTTCAGCTCGATGGCGATCCCGGACTCCGATCCAGCAAAGTGTCGGGATGAGTTCCGTCAACCGACGGCGTGGTGACGATGATGATACTCTACGGCGCGAGGGCTTCGCCTAAACTCCGCGACGATATGACCGAGGTGGAATATGGTGGAGGGGCACCGCTGCACGGCTAAGGAACGATCCGTAGATCAACTTGTGTGTTCATGGGGTGCCCCTGCCCCGTATATAAAGGAGTGGAGGAGGGAGGGCGGCCCTCTCGTGGCGCGCCTAGGGGAGTCCTACTCCCACCGGGAGTAGGATTTCCCATTCCTAGTCCAACTAGGAACCCTTCCATGTAGTAGGAGTAGGAGAGAAGGAAAGGAAGAGAGAAGGAGAAGGAAGGAAGGTGCGCCCCCTCCCTAGTCCAATTCGGACTAGTCCAAGGGAGGTGCGGCCACTCTTTGGCCCTTTCTCTCCTTTCCCGTATGGCCCAAAGAGGCCCAATACGAATTCCGTAACTCTCTGGTACTCCCAAAATACCGAATCACTCGGAACCTTTCCGAACTCCGAATATAGTCGTCCAATATATCGATCTTTATGTCTCGACCATTTCGAGACTCCTCGTCATGTCCCCGATCTCATCCGGGACTCCGAACTCCTTCGGTACATCAAAACTCATAAACTCATAATAAAACTGTCATCGTAACGTTAAGCGTGCGGACCTTACGGGTTCGAGAACCATGTAGACATGACCTAGAACTATTCTCGGTCAATAACCAATAGCGGAACCTGGATGCCCATATTGGCTCCTACATATTCTACGAAGATCTTTATCGGTCAAACCGCATAACAACATCGTTGTTCCTTTGTCATCGGTATGTTACTTGCCCGAGATTCGATCGTCGGTATCCAATACCTAGTTCAATCTCGTTCTGGCAAGTCTCTTTACTCGTTCCGTAATGCATCATTCCGTAACTAACTCATTAGCTACATTGCTTGCAAGGCTTATAGTGATGTGCATTACCGAGAGGGCCCAGATATACCTCTCCGACAATCGGAGTGACAAAACCTAATCTCAAATCGCCAATCCAACATGTACCTTTGGAGACACCTGTAGTACTCCTTTATAATCACCCAGTTACGTTGTGACGTTTGGTAGCACCAAAGTGTTCCTCCGTAAACAGGAGTTGCATAATCTCATAGTTACGAGAACATGTATAAGTCATGAAGAAAGCAATAGCAACATACTAAACGATCAAGTGCTAGGCTAACGGAATGGGTCATGTCAATCACATCATTCTTCTAATGATGTGATCCCGTTAATCAAATGACAACACATGTCTATGGTTAGGAAACATAACCATCTTTGATTAATGAGCTAGTCAAGTAGAGGCATACTAGTGACGTTATGTTGGTCTATGTATTCACACATGTATTATGTTTCAGGTTAATACAATTCTAGCATGAATAATAAACATTTATCATGATATAAGGAAATAAATAATAACTTTATTATTGCCTCTAGGGCATATTTACTTCATTATTTGCCCTCAACCTAGTGCACCTACTGAAAATATTGGTTATGAAATTCCATCGGGTATGATAGAACAACTGCTAGCTAATCCTTATGCAAGAGATGGAACCGAGCATCCTGATATGCACTTGGTCTATGTGGATGAAATTTGTGGATTATTTAAGCTTCTAGGTTTGCCCGGAGATGAAGCTAAGAAGAAAATTTTTCATTTATCTTTGAAGGAAAAAACATTGACATGGTATAGGCTATGCGATGATATTGGATTTTGGAACTGCAATCGATTGAAATTGGAGTATCACCAAAAATGTATCCTATCCATCTAGTTCATCGTGATCGGAATTATATATATTATGGCCTCGTGAAGGAGAAATTATCGCTGTATCTTTGGGGGGGGGAGGACTTAGGTCAATGTTATATTCATGCCCCAATCATGAGCTCTCGAGAGAAATTATTATTTAGAATTTTTATGCTCGGCTTTCTCGTGATGATCAATCCATGCTTGGTACTTCTTGTACTGGTTCTTTTATGAAGAAGACTATTGAATTCAGGTGGAATATTTTAGAAAGAATTAAACGCAACTCTGAAGAATGGGAACTTGGGGAAGCACTAGTAGAAAAAGGGTCAAACGTGAAGCACATTAGTGCCGGTTTGTATTAGAGCCGGCACAAATGTATACATTAGTGCCGGTTCCAATGGCTAGCCTTTAGCACCGGTTCGTGCCACGAACCGGTACTAATGAGGGTGGTGGCAGGATGTTGTTAGTCTGGGCCCCCTCCAGCACCTTTAGTACCGGTTCGTGCCACGAACCGGTACTATAGGTCCTCCTGCATATAAACTCTTCGTCCAGCTCGCTCTGTTATTCCCCCTTTCCCCTCTCCTCTCCTCTCTGTTCTTCCTCTTCTCCCCTCGAGCTCATCACACATTTTGCCCAAAATTTGTCAAGATTTGAAGGCCCCCATCCATTCAAGTGATCACAAAGGTTAGCAACTTTGTCCTTTCATCTCTCATTGCTAGATTAGCTCTTGCATTGGTTCATATAGTTATTAATTTGTGAGTTTAGTAATTTGGGAGGAAATATATATATGTGCTAGTATTTGATTTATATGCAATTTGAGGTCAAAATAACACTTAGTTTGCATATGTAGGTGTGGTTTACTTAGTGCCTCTAAATCTCTGTCGTAACCACCGTCGATCGCCCTTTTAGTCCGTCATGGCACCACCTTGTGGTGAGCCTCTTGTTCATGAAATTTTATATAAAAATTGATGTTTGTGTGATTTGGATATATAGTTACTCGTATAATAATTATCTTACCCGTCGTTGTTTGTTATACATAGTGCCATGGTTTTGATATCCGTCCCGTCGGCCCTCGTCCTTGTTATGATTCGGATGTGGTATATTCTCTTTTAAAACTATTTGTTGCATTTCGTGTTTATGACAAATTATGCCCATCAAGTTGACATAGATATTTTTATCTAGGAGGTATGTGAACGGAAATTCCAACCGACCCTATTGTCGAGAGGTTAAATTTAGTTGAAAGAAAAACGAGTACTTGAAAGAAAAATTGAAAAGAATTGAGGGGAGAAGATGGAATTGGAGTTGCATGTTGCCGATGTAAATGCCGATGATCACAAGATCAAGATGGAGAAATGCGCTTGAAGATTAGAAAGATTAGAAAATATGCCATCGATAGTGAGGCTTGGTATCATTATGCTGTTGGATCAATTGTTACCTTAGTTGCGATCTTGATCGCATTTGTTGTTGCATTTAAATGCTTTAGCTAGAGAGTTATTTGTTTGTTGCATTTAAGTGTTGTATGAACTTTATGTATGAACTTGTATTAATTTGGTCTATTCGATGTTGTGTAATGAAGATGAGCCGGCAATGGATGTATCGATGACCAATGCTCTCCCCAGTTCGTTGAGGGCGTGCATACTTTTCTGCTTGCGGCTGAGGCAAACAAGCGGGCGGATGGTTTTATGCCTTGTCCATGTGCTGGCTGTAAGAGTGGTCGCAATCACTCTCGTCAAGAACCATTCACGTCCACTGTTTGAGTCCGGTTTCATGCCCCACTATAATGTTTGGACCAAGCACGGAGAAAGAGGGGTTATGATGGAAGACAATGAAGAAGAAGAGGACGGCGACAGCTATCCTGGCCATGGGTTCCCTGAATACGATGATACAACAATGGGGAAGAAGCTGAGCGGTAATGCGGGAAGAAGCTGGGCGGCAATGCGGGAAGAAGCTGAAGAAGAGGCATCGAGATGAGCCGTTGATGATCTAGGTCGGGCCATTGCCGATGCAAAGAGAAACTGCGCAAGTGATTTGGAGAAGAAGTTGCAGCGCATGTTAGAGGATCACAAAAATTGTTGTACCAATTGCGTGGGTGACAAGAAAAGCTGGGCACCACACTGGAATTGCTGCAATGGAAGGCGAGAATGGTGTATCGACAAGGGATTTGGAAAGTTGCTGGTAATGATAAAGGATATGCTTCCAAAGGACAACGAATTGTCCGAGAGTGCGTCTGAAGCAAAGAAGGTTGTCTGCCCTCTAGGGTTAGAGGTGCAGAAGATACATGCATGCCCTAATGATTGCATCCTCTACGCGGTGAGTACGAGGATTTGAGCGCTTACCGGTATGTGGTGCATTGCGCTATAAGATCAGCCGCGATGAGCATGGTGATGTCGAGGGGCGCCCAGGAAGAAGATTCCTGCCAAGGTGATGTGGTATTCTCCTATAATACCACGGTTGAAACGTTGTTCCAAAACGAAGAGCATGCCAAAGCGATGCGATGGCACGAGAAGACCGTAAGAAAGACGGAAAGTTGAGAGTACCAAATGATGGGTCGCAGTGGAGAAAATCGAAAGAAAGTACGGGAAGGAGTTTGCAGATGGCGCAAGGAGCGTATGGTTTGGTCTAAGCGCAGATGGCATTAATCCTTTTGGGGATCGAGCAGCAACCATAGCACCTGGCCTGTGACTCTATGTTTGTATAACCTTCCTCCTTGGTTGTGCATGAAGCGGAAGTTCATTATGATGCCAGTGCTCATCCAAGGCCCTAAGCAACCCGGCAACGACATTGATGTGTACCTAAGGCCATTAGTTGAAGAACTCTTACAACTGTGGAATGGAACAGGTGTACGTGTGTGGGATGAGCACATGGGGGAAGAATTTGACCTAAAGGCGTTGCTGTTCGTGACCATCAATGATTGGTCTGCTCTCGAACCTTCGGGACAGACAAACAAGGGATACCGCGGATGCACGCACTGTTTGGATGATACCGACAGTATATATTTGAATAGTTGTATGAAGAATGTGTACCTGGACATCGTCGATTTCTTCCGAGCAGGCATCCGTAAGAAAGAAAGGCAAGCATTTCAAAGGTGAGGCGGATCACGGACGAAGCCTCGCCACCGTCTTGGTGCTGATGTACATGATATGGTCAAGGATTTGAAGGTGATATTTGGAAAGGGTCTGGCGGACAACCTGTTCCAAAGGACGCCGACGACGCGCACCCATGTGGAAGAAGAAATCTATATTTTGGGACCTGCCATATTGGAAAGACCTAGAGGTTCGCTCCATAATCGACGTGATGCACGTGACGAAGAATCTTTGCGTGACCCTGCTTGGCTTCTTGGGCGTGTATGGGAAGACAAAAGATACACACGAGGCACGGAGGACCAGCAACGTATGCACGGAGAAGGCGGCATATATCAGGTCATGCAAGCTACGCTCTTACCAAAGAAGAGAAGGAAATCTTCTTTGAATGCATGCTCGATATTAAGGTACCGTCGGCTTCTCGTCGAATATAAAGGAATAATAAACATGGCAGAGAAAAGTTCCAGAACCTAAAGTCTCATGACTGCCACGTGATTATGGCGCAACTGCTTCCGGTTGCATTGAGGGGGCTTCTACCGGAAAACGTTCGATTAGCCATTGTGAAGCTATGTGCATTTCTCAATGCAATCTCTCAGAAGGTAATCGCTCCAGAAATCGTACCAAGGTTACAGAATGATTTGGTGCAATGTCTTGTCGGTTTCGAGTTGGTGTTCCCACCATCCTTCTTCAACATCATGACGCACGTCCTAGTTCACCTATGCGAAGAGATTAACGTTTTGGGTCCTGTATTTCTACACAATATGTTCCCCTTTGAGAGGTTCATGAGAGTCTTAAAGAAATATGTTCATAACCGTGCTAGGCCAGAAGGAAGCATCTCCAAGGGCCATCAAAATGAGGAGGTCATTGAGTTTTGTATTGACTTTATTCCTGACCTTAAGCCGATTGGTGTTCCTGAATCGCGGCATAAGGGCAGACTGGATGGAAAAGGCACGCTAGGAGGGGAACAAATAATATGTATGGACGGACATTCTCTCACTCAAGCACACTACACAGTTCTACAGAATTCCGCCTTGGTGGCTCCGTATATGGATGAACACAAGAATTTGCTACGCTCCAAACACCCGGAGCGGTCTGATGACTGGATTACACGTGAACAAACCAGGAGTTTCGCCAGCTGGTTGCAGACCCGTACCATGCATGACACCTCTGTTGAAGATGACCTGTACTTGCTGTCCCAGTTACCATCTTCGAATATAATGACTTTCAAAGGGTATGAGATAAATGGTAATACATTTTACACGATCGCCCAAGATAAGAAGAGCACCAACCAAAACAGTGGTGTCCGCTTTGATGCAGAAACCAAGACGGGAAAGGAAACATATTATGGTTATATACAGGACATATGGGAACTTGACTATCGACGTGGTTTAAAGGTCCCTTTGTTTCGGTGCAAATGGGTCAATATGACACGAGGCGGGGTAACGGAAGACCCATGATGCGGAATGACAACAGTGGATCTCAACAATCTTGCGTATGCAGAGCGAACCATTTGTCCTAGCCAATGATGTGGCACAGGTTTTCTATGTGAAGGACATGTCTACCAAGCCAAGAAAAAGAAAAGATAAGGAAGCGAATGCATCGTACGATGAGCCAAAGCGGCACATAGTTCTTTCTGGGAAGAGAAACATCGTGGGAGTGGATGACAAGACAGACAAGTCAGAAGATTATGAAAAGTTTGATGAAATTGCTCCATTCACAGTGAATATTGACCCGAGCATCCCGTTAAATGATGAAGATTTTCCATGGTTACGGCGCAAAGGGACACACGCGAAGAAAAAGTTTCACACCCAAAGATCTGGGATGTGATCGGCTTCACTATCATCACTTTCACACCCAAAGGGGAATCTCTGTAATAGTTAGGGTAGTTATGTGTTTTGGCATTTGAAACACGAAGAAATTTTATGTGCAAACAAATTCTTTCATGCCTTTACTGATTTTTAAAGTTAAGTTATTCACAAACTAGTGATTCACACTAATTTCAAATAATTCGAAATTTAAACTATTCAAATTTGAAAACTACGGGGACTAACAGAAATAATATTCACAAAGAAACTCTAAATACACAAGAAAAACAACACAAAAATAAATAAATAAATAAAAGCCCGCCTACTAGGCCAGAGCGGCCTGCATACGACTAGAAACCCAACCTGTCGTTGGGCGGGATGCAGGCCATAAAGGCCCAGAGGCCACAGGCAGAAGAGAACAGGTTGGCCCAGAGGGCCTGCTTAGGAGAGGAGCTCGAGAGCTACCGCTGAGGCTTATAAACCAGTCGGTAGCCTCTCGGCTAGCGAGGTGGGACTAAACTTGCGACCGCACTGCGCTGTAAGAACCCCTTTAGTACCGGGTGGTGGCACAAACCGGTACTAAAGGGGGGGCCTTTAGTACCGGTTGGAGCCACCACCCGGTACTAAAAGGGGTGCGCTTCCCGCCGCTTGGCCTGGCCAAAACAGACCTTTAGTACTGGTTGGTGGCTCCAACCGGTACTAAAGGTGCCTTCTATATATACAACACTTCGAAAAATTTCATTCTCCCTCTGTTTCTTCCTCTGTTTCCCCATTGAACCGCCCGCCCCGATCGATCGACGTCGTCACCGACCCCGTCGCCGTCGCCGCCCCCGTCCCCGTCGCCGTCACCGTCCCCGTCCCCGTCGCCGCCCGTCCCGTCCCGTCGCCGCCCTCGTCTCCGTCGCCGCCCGGGCCCTTCCCGTCGCGCCGTCCCTGCGTCGCCGCCCAGCGTCACGCCCGACCCGTCGCTGCCCCGGCCGTCGCCTGCCGTCGTCGTCGCCCGCTGTGAGCTCTCCCCTCTAACCCCTCTCCCTCGCCCGGCGGCCACCATGGCGCCGCCCTCCCCGAGCCCATACACACACACAAGCATGATGAACACACACACACATACGTATATATTTAATTAGTTTAGATTTTGTATGTTTAATTAGTTTAGATTTTTAGATTATTGTTTTCTCACTAGTATATATGTATGAATGCATGTTAGATGGATATAATTAGTGTTTAATTAGTATGGAATTTTTATATAATGTTGTTTTTCTGTTTTTAATGGATGTATAGAAATTGTTTTTATGTTTTTAGTGTTAGATGCTTAATTAGTATGAAATAGTATATAGATTTTTGAAATAGTCGAAATGTTATAAATTTTAGTTATCAAAATCCAATCATTAAAAAAATATTATTTTTGCGGGCATATAGCTAGTATTTGTTATCGACGATGCCCGGCCCGCATCCTCGTCGTCGACCCGTCCACGACGACGTCCAGCCGGCCCATGTCCGGGACTGGGCTCCGCCGGGCTGGCACTAGGAGGTACTGCCTGGAGGGGCGCGCCGCTTGATGAGGAACCCGGCCCGGGTCCCGTCGTCGACCCTGATCTCGTTTGGTGGCGTTCGCGTGGGCCAGTCTCAGTCGGAGGGACCCGGCCCGCCGGAGGAGGTGCGTCGCCGTGTCGGGGAGGAGGACGAGCACGTCCATCGCTACATGGTTGCGTTAGAGGCGGCAGGTTCTCCAATACCGGCAGATCTTGAGGATCTCACATCAGCTACGATCCTGTGAGGTTCCTTCTCTTTGGGTGTCCACCGCCAGACGCAGGAACCACGAGTGTCCTAGATTCTTCTGTAGTATTCGATCTTTAATTAGATAGCCAGTGATGTACTATTCAATATTATATATTATTCGAGACGATGTATTCGAGATTGTATCTATTATTCTAGACAAAGTATTGAGATTATATCTATTATTCGAGACGATGTAATTTGAATACTAAATTGTTTTATATTTCTTTTGAATTAGTTAAATTAAAGCTATGGCAGACAATACCGACAGAGAGGGAGAACAGACCATGTTCGATATGATACGCGGGCCAGATGATAATCAGAATGAAGAAGATTATGACGGCTCCGAATTTCTAAACAACACCGGAGAGGGTGATATGATATTCGATCGCGACGACCGAATTGATGAAGTCATGAACTACGATTATGACGATGACAAAGAGTATCACCAAAAATGTATCCTATCCATCTAGTTCATCGTGATCGGAATTATATATATTATGGCCTCGTGAAGGAGAAATTATCGCTGTAGCTTTGGGAGGGGGGGGGGGGACTTAGGTAAATGTTATATTCATGCCCCAATCATGAGCTCTCGAGAGAAATTATTATTTAGAATTTTTATGCTCGGCTTTCTCGTGATGATCAATCCATGCTTGGTACTTCTTGTACTGGTTCTTTTATGAAGAAGACTATTGAATTCAGGTGGAATATTTTAGAAAGAATTAAATGCAACTCTGAAGAATGGGAACTTGGGGAAGGTAAAGAGTCGGGTATTAAGCTTAGCTTTGATTGTGTTAAATCTTTTATCAATACCGATGCTTTTCAGAAGTTTAGCACTAAATATGTACTTGAATCTGAGATGGTAGCCTCTTTCTGTGAATCATTTGCTACTCATGTTGATCTCCCTAAGGAGAAGTTGTTTAAATACCACCAACCTATGAAAGAAGAAATTAAAGAACCTGTCATGGTTAAGGATGAAACTATTATTTACAATGTTGATTCAGTTGTACCTACTGCTTATATTGAAAAGCCACCTTTTCCTGTTAGGATGAAGGAACATGCTAAGATTTCAACTGTGGTTCGCAAAAGTAATATTAAAGCACCTAAACCCTCTGAACAAATTAAAGAAGAACCTAGTACGTGTTGCTATGGTAAAGGATCTCTTGGTAGAAAATATTGATGGGCATGTTATTTACTTTTGTGATGAAGCTACTAGAATTGTCAAACCTGATGATAAAGATACACATAAACCCGTAGTTGGTATGCCTGTTGTCTCAGGTAAAATAGGAGATCATCACTAGTAGAAAAAGGGTCTAATGTGAAGCACATTAGTCCTGGTTGTAGCTGAACCGGCACTAATGTGACCATTAGTGCCGGTTCAAACGGCTAGGCGGGCGTCACTCATTAGTACCGGTTTGTAGCGAACCTTTAGTACCGGTTCATGCCACGAACCGGTAATAAAGAGGCTGTGGCAGGCTGTTGGCAGGCTGGGGCCCCACCAGCACCTTTAGTACCGGTTCATGCCACAAACCAGTACTAAAGTTTTTTAGTTGCAGCAGTTTTTTAGTTCCACCTTGCTCCGCTAACAGGGTTTTTACCACCTTAATTATGTTACTTCTCAAACTATCACAACCACTTGGTCTTCACTGAACTCGATGTGTAGGATCTGTGGCCGCAATAGGAATCTTCGCCGGTTCTTAAACCGGGGAAGATTACTATTGACAATTCAGATTCTACACAAAAAGATCATTGGTGATCAATGTATTTTTTATGTATATTTTTACATGTTTACACGGACGAACACTCATCTGTTACACCGCCACTTCATTTTTTAAAACTTATTACAACTTCAGACTTTTTTTTGCATTTAGTATGCACAATTCAAAGCCAGTCATCAACTTTCAACCCTTTCTGACATCATTTGCTATTTTTCATGCATTTATAGATTTGTTTTGAGCTAAATAACCCTGAAATTGAAAAGCACTACAAATAAACTCTGAAAAGGTTGAAACTGGGGATGGTATCATCATTTCATGAGCGAAAAAGTAGAGAGGGTTACGGCAAAAATTGGATGCACTTCATGTACAAACTGGACAATCTCTTTCGAAGTATCAGGGTTTCAGACGAAAACTCATCTGTTACACTGGCACTTCATTTTTTTAAACTTATTACAACTCCAGACTTTTTATGCGTTCAGTATGCACCATTCAAAGCCACGTCATCAACTTTCAACCCTTTCTGACATCAATTGCTATTTTTCAT
This sequence comes from Aegilops longissima, assembly GCA_021605205.1. Taxonomy (NCBI): domain Eukaryota; kingdom Viridiplantae; phylum Streptophyta; class Magnoliopsida; order Poales; family Poaceae; genus Aegilops; species Aegilops longissima. The sequence continues at coordinate 33,077,623 of CM038682.1, forward strand.
GCATTTACAGATTTGTTTTGAGCTAAATGACCCTGAAATTGAAAAGCACTACAAATGAACTCTGAAAAGGTTGAAACTTGGGATGGTATCATCATTTCACCCACACAGCATGTGCGAAAAGTAGAGAGGGTTATGGCAAAAACTGGATGCACTTCGTGTACAAACTGGACAATCTCTTTCGAAGTATCAGGGTTTCGGACGAAAATTCATGTGTTACACCGGCACTTCATTTTTTTTAACTTATTACAACTCCATTTTTGCGTTTAGTATGCACCATTCAAAGCCACGTCATCAACTTCCAACACTTTCTGACATCATTAGCTATTTTTCATGCATTTACAGATTTGTTTTGAGCTAAATGACCCTGAAATTGAAAAACACTACAAATGAACTCTCAAAAGGTTGAAACTTGGGATGATATCATCATTACAACCACATAGCATGTGCGAAAAAGTAGGGAGGGTTACGGCAAAAACTAGATGCACTTCGTGTACAAACTGGACAATCTCTTTCGAAGTATCAGGGTTTCGGACGAAAATTCATGTGTTACACCGGCACTTCATTTTTTTTAACTTATTACCACTCCATTTTTGCGTTTAGTATGCACCATTCAAAGCCACGTCATCAACTTTTAACACTTTCTGACATCATTTGCTAGTTTTCATGCTTTTACAGATTTGTTTTGAGCTAAATGACCCTGAAATTGAAAAGCACTACAAATGAACTCTGAAGAGGTTGAAACTTGGGATGGTATCATCATTTCACCCACATAGCATGTGCAAAAAAGTAGAGAGGGTTACAACAAAAACTGGATGCACTTTGTGTACAAACTGGACAATTTCTTTCGAAGTATCAGAGTTTCGAACGAAAACTCATCTGTTACACCGGCACTTCATTTTTTTGAACTTATTACAGCTCCAGACATTTTTTGCATTTATTATGCACCATTCAAAGCCACGTCATCAACTTCCAACACTTTCTGACATCATTAGCTATTTTTCATGCATTTACAGATTTGTTTTGAGCTAAATGACCCTGAAATTGAAAAACACTACAAATGAACTCTCAAAAGGTTGAAACTTGGGATGATATCATCATTTCAACCACATAGCATGTGCGAAAAAGTAGGGAGGGTTACGGCAAAAACTGGATGCACTTCGTGTACAAACTGGACAATCTCTTTCGAAGTATCAGGGTTTCGGACGAAAATTCATGTGTTACACCGGCACTTCATTTTTTTGAACTTATTACCACTCCATTTTTGCGTTTAGTATGCACCATTCAAAGCCACGTCATCAACTTTCAACACTTTCTGACATCATTTGCTAGTTTTCATGCTTTTACAGATTTGTTTTGAGCTAAATGACCCTGAAATTGAAAAGCACTACAAATGAACTCTGAAGAGGTTGAAACTTGGGATGGTATCATCATTTCACCCACATAGCATGTGCAAAAAAGTAGAGAGGGTTACAACAAAAACTGGATGCACTTTGTGTACAAACTGGACAATTTCTTTCGAAGTACCAGAGTTTCGAACGAAAACTCATCTGTTACACCGGCACTTCATTTTTTTGAAGATATTACAGCTCCAGACATTTTTTGCATTTATTATGCACCATTCAAAGCCACGTCATCAACTTCCAACACTTTCTGACATCATTAGCTATTTTTCATGCATTTACAGATTTGTTTTGAGCTAAATGACCCTGAAATTGAAAAACACTACAAATGAACTCTCAAAAGGTTGAAACTTGGGATGATATCATCATTTCAACCACATAGCATGTGCGAAAAAGTAGGAAGGGTTACGGCAAAAACTGGATGCACTTCGTGTACAAACTGGACAATATCTTTCGAAGTATCAGGGTTTCGGACGAAAATTCATGTGTTACACCGGCACTTCATTTTTTTAAACTTATTACAACTCCATTTTTGCGTTTAATATGCACCATTCAAAGCCACGTCATCAACTTTCAACACTTTCTGACATCATTTGCTAGTTTTCATGCTTTTACAGATTTCTTTTGAGCTAAATGACCCTAAAATTGAAAAGCAATACAAATGAACTCTGAAAAGGTTGAAACTTGGTATGGTATCATTATTTCACCCACATACCATGTGCGAAAAAGTAGAGAGGGTTACGACAAAAATTGGATGCACTTCGTGTATAAACTAGACAATCTCTTTCATAGTATTAGGGTTTCGGACGAAAACTCATCTGTTACAAAGGCATCCAGTTTCACAAAAAAACTCTAAATATAGCATAAAACAACTCAGAAATAAATAAAAGAATATTAATTTTTTTTGTACCTAAGGTAAAAATATTCACAAAAAAAACTCTTAATACAGCATAAAACAACTCAGAAAAAAATAAAAGAATATTAAATTTTTTGTACCTAAAGCAAAAATAATCACAAAGAAACTCTAAATACAGCATAAAACTACTCAGAAATAATAAGATAATATTAAAATTTTTGTACCAAAAGCAAAAATAATCACAAAGAAACTCTAAATACAACATAAAACAACTCAGAAATAAATAAAAGAAAATAAATAAAGCAGAAAAGAAAAAAACAACATAAACAAAAACTCTATGCGCTGCCTAGTGGACCTGCGTGGCCTTGGTCCAGGAAACAGGCCCATAAGGCCGAGCAGGCCCACAGGGCAGCGCGGCAAAGTTAGGCCTGGAAGCCTGCTAAAGAGAGGAGCTCGAGAGAGCTACCGCACTGACGCTTATAAACCAGTGCGGACCCCTCTCGGCTAGAGAGGTGGGACTAAACTTGCCGCACGGGACCTGTGCGGCGTACGTGGACGTGAAGATCGAAGCCCCAAACCAACATGAGATATATTTTCTTGCGACATAATTTGTTTCCTTTAGATTTCCTTGCGTGAGTCAATTACTTGTAGGAGTCCGAACCATGTTGGTTCAGCCAAGTTACGTACTAGTAGTACTAGTTTGTTTGGAATCTATAGTGATCAGCGCTGCCGGATTTTTAATTAGTTAAATCATTGTTAATTAGAATAGGAAAGAGATAAGAGTCCTATCTTTATGGTCTGTTTGAGGTCGGTTTGCTCAGGTGGGGCTGCGCCTATATAACAGGCAGGCTTTGGCCTTTGTACGGGAGTTGATTTGGGGAGTTGAGAAAAATACCTGAAAAGTACCATGTTTGGGTACGCCAAATACCTGCGTTTGTTTGCTAATCTTTGAGAGATTTAGTTGCTGCTACGCGCGCGGTTCGATCTGTTCGATTTTGTCCGTAAGTTTTATTCTTTGGTTTTCTTGCTTATTGCTTGATCCGAAGAACCGATCTGCTAGTTCGTCGTCTATTTCTGCTATTACGAGAATTGTTCGTCGTGGTTCGTCGCTGATCTTCTTGTACCGTGAAAGATTGGGCCAACTAACGACTCGCCATCTAGTCGGGTCTTCATCACAGCGCAGGCCTTTAGTACCGATTCATGGCCCCAACCGGTACTAAAGACCACCCTTTAGTACCGGTTGGAGCCACGAACCGGTACTAAAGGTGGTCGCTTCTCGCCGTTTGGCCTGGCCAAATTTGACCTTCAGTACCGGTTGGTGGCATTAACCAGTACTAAAGGTCCCTCATATATATATATAGCACTTACAAAATTTTTAGTTAGTTTCTTCTCATCTGCTTCATCGTCGCGCCCGTCCTCGTCGCCGCCGCTGTCGCCTTCATCGCCGCCCTTGCGCCCATCCCGTCACACCCCTCGCTGCGCCCGTCCCGTCGCCGCCCATCGCAGTGCGCCGTCGCCGTCCCGTCCCCATCCCGTCGCCGCCCCGGCCGTCCCAGCCTCCAGCCATCCGAACCCGCCCCTTGCTTGCTTGCATCGCCACTGTCCCGTCGTCAACCGCGTGCCGCCCGCCCGTCCCCGTACATCGCCGCCCCCCGTCGCCTCGCATCGCCGGCCGTCACCCTGCTATAAATATTTTCTGTTTTCTGTTTTTTAGTTTTTTATACTTTTAATTTAGATAAATGTTAGATTAATTTAAATTGTTATATGATTAAATATATATATAGAAATGTTAGATATTAATGTCAAATGTTAGATGAATTAGATAGAAAATAATGTAGATATATTAATGTCAAATGTTAGATGAATTAGCTAGATAAATTTAGGTATATGAGATTTGATGATCTAATAACTAAATAAAAGATTACTATATAACTAATTTATTTTTGGTAAGAAGCTTAATAGAACTAGTTTATTTTTAGTAAGTGCTTAGCTGAATTAGTTGAATTAATAGAACTAGTTGAAGTAATAGAACTAGTTGAATTAGTTGAATTAATAGAACTGCTAGTAAGTGTTTATATCAATTAATGTTTCAACTATATATGAACATAGGAAATGTCTGACGACGAGAATGATTTCGTTATATGCGAATACTGCGAAGACAAGTGCGGCACGTGCGACAGAAATTTCCTACTTGATGGTAGGCGCTTCAGCATCAAGCTGGATGAGACCTTCGAAGTGAATACAGTAAGTCACAACGACAAGTCTTTTTTCATAATTAAGCATATGCTTCATTTGTTTTAACTTATAATTTTAATTTTTCACTATTTTACTAGCGTATCCCTGCCATGCAAGAATTTTTGTCCTGGATAAGATAGGTCTCAGTACTAATAAACTATGGAGGTAAAGAGAGTTTATTTGAAGACCGAGCATGGTTATACTTTCCACGCAAAATTATACAATGCAGACACCTAAACCTATTTTGAATTCAAAATTTGGCAAAAACTATGCAAGGCTTATGCATTTGAGCCTGATATGGTTATCACCTTTGATATTCGTCCGGAAGATGATATTGAAAGTAATATCGATATCTGGGTCGATGTGCAGACGCCTCCAGTTCTATCATCATGTGAGTTCCTCGACTATATTTATGTCTTCGATATTTTTTTATGTCAAAAATAGTTGACAACTAATTTCTATTGACAGCTTATTTCCATTCAAGCAAACATGTCCGACGCTTGGTAGGCAGGACCATCCACTGTCCCGGGGCTGAACTAAACTGCGAGGAGATACGTCATTATGTTTGATGGCTTGAGGATCTTGATGCTGTCAAGAGAAATTATTTTCCTAGACTTGCAAAACTTAGTACTCAAAATGTGCGACCAATAGTGTTCGTATTGAACTATGGTGACATCTATTTAGGAAAGGTGGCAAGATTTTTACTATTTGTCGTCAGTACATCTTTTGCATACATTACTTTTTAAGCAAAACTTCATTGCTAAGTATGTTACTATACGGTGTTCTTCGACAGGGACTCCCGATGATAGTTGTGCCACAGCGGATCTCGACTAACGGTCGCCTGTCAATGGTTAGCTTACGGCCAAGACATCCTACATTGCACATGAGTGCATTCAGGATTTCTAAAACCGAGGAATGCTTAATAGTGAAAGACTGGAGCAAAATTGTGAATGATCGCATAGAGGGGGCAACAATTAGAAGCACAACCCACGATTAGGAGACAGGTTCATCTACATGCTCCAATATGATGAATCACGAGAGCTACACATGTTCTATGCCATTTTACCCGAGAGAGAGCAACAAGAGTGATTAGCTAGTTCCTGCTCTTAGTACTTCGTCTTATATGTCCGTGTTCTTCGTCCTGAACTTAATTATTAGTGATTTGCTTTTGTGGTCTTAGTTATGAACGCTTATAATAATCTCATGACCCTATTGAACTTGATGATATCTTTGCTTTTTGTACAAGTGAATGCTTCTTCTTTAAGCTATAGTGTTGGTGGTGATTACATAATGATGATTAAAATAGTGGTAATGAGTATATATATATATATATATATATATATATATATATATATATATATATATATATATATATATATATATATATATATATATATATATATATATATATATATATATATATATATATATATATATATATATATATATATATATATATATATATATATATATATATATATATTATTAATAGCTAGTGTTGCTGTTGGTGATGATATATATTATGCAAGAGTTTTTATATTAATATGATGACGATGATGAGTTATTATATAATTTATGAAAGGGAAAATAAATGGAAAACAATCTCTAAATTAAATGGAGAACACAAAATTAAAGGAAAAATAAATAATAAAACCAAAACCCCTAAACCTTTTAGTATCGGTTGGCGGTACAAACCGGTACTAAAGGTCTCCCCGCCCCCGACCCTGGCTCCTGCCACGTGGTGGCCCTTTAGTGTCGGTTCGTGCTGAATCGGTACTAAGAGGGGGGGACCTTTCATCCCCACACTTTAGTGCCGGTTGCCAAACCGGCACTAAAGGCCCCTACGAACCGGTAATATAGCTTCGTTTTCTACTAGTGCATTGCTATCACGGTTTATGTGACTTGGGTGCTAGTGTGAGTGCTATTCCTTTTACTCTTTACCAAGAAATTATGAATGACATAGCACCCACTGAAATAGGAGACATATATGTTACTATTAAACTTGCTAATAGAGACACCATCACACCACTTGGGATTGTTAGAGATGTTGAAGTCTTGTGTGGAAAAATAAAATATCCTACTGATTTTCTAGTTCTTGGTTCCCCACAAGACGACTTTTGCCCTATTATCTTTGGCAGACCTTTCTTGAACACCGTCAGTGCTAAAATAGACTGTGAGAAACAAACTATCGGTGTTAGCTTTGGTGATGAGTCTTATGAGTTTAATTTCTCCAAGTTTAATAGACAACCACATAAGAAAGAATTACCTTGTAAGGATGAAGTAATTGGTCTTGCTTTTGTTGCCATGCCTCCTGCTGATCCACTAGAACAATATTCGCTAGACTATGAAAATGATGTGCATATGCATCAAAGAAATGAAATAGATAAAAAAATTGAACAACGACCTATGCTCAAACACAACTTGCCTATTGAAACTCTAGGAGGTCCTCCTCCACCTAAAGGTGATCCTGTTTTTGAATTAAAACAATTGCCTAACACTTTGAAATATGCTTATCTCGATGAGAAGAAGAAGTCATGTTGCAAGTAATCATGTGAACATGATATGTGTTTGGTATTTTGATGATATGTATGTTGTGATTCGCTTAATGGTGTCATGTGAATGCCGACTACATGGCACTTCTCCATATTTGGGCCTAAGGCAATGCATTATGGAGTAGTTGTTAGATGATGGGTTGCTAGAGTGTCAGATGCTTAAACCCTAGTTTATGCGCTGCTTCGTAAGGGAACGATTTGGATCCAAAAGTTCAACGCTATGGTTAGACTTTATCTTAATATTTTTCTCATAGTTGCGGATGCTTGCGAGGGGGTTAATCATAAGTAGGAGGTTTGTTCAAGTAAGAACAACACCTAAGCACCTGTCCACCCACATATCAAATAATCAAAGTAGTGAACAAGAATCAAACCAACTTGATGAAAGTGATAGGGTGAAATTCCCGTGTACCCTCAAGAACGCTTTGCTTATCATAAGAGACCATTTTGGCCAGTCCTTTGCCACAAAAGGATTGGGCTGCCTTGCTGCACTTCTATTTACCATTATCGTTAGTTGTCCGTTACAAATTATCTTGCTATCAAACTACCAGTTACCGACTATTTCAGTGCATGCAGAAAATACCTTGCTGAAAATCACTTGGCATTTCCTTCTGCTCCTCGTTGGGTTCGACACTCATATACTTGTGGGTCATCACTTCGCCGTCGAAAGCTAGGTGACATTGGAGAATTAGAGGTAGTAGCAGCATTGTAGCAGAACAACTTTTCTAGAAAACTAGAGGGAGAGGGGGCATCTCAATTGCGCGGGATTTTTCTATGCAAAAGAGGGGGAGGCGGACTTGGAGAAGGGCCTCCCTCCCCCGTGGAGGGCACCAAGGGGTGGGCCCCACCCTGAAGAAGCCAAGGCTTGGGCGCCAAAGCTAAGGGGGCACCCTCGTGTTGGGCCTTAAAGGACCATGCGGCTGGCACCTTGTTGGGCCTTTTGTATTGTGAATGATGATGTTTTTCTTCTATAAAGTTGGTCAAACTTTATAAATTTTGACTACAGAAAAATCTTACATGCAGAGTAAAAACAAATGAGGCAGTACCTCCTTACTTTCAACTTAACCAACCCCACCCCCCCTAAACTAAACATTAGAAGGTTGATATCCAAAAATAGCACCCTGATAACCAAAAATAGCATGGTAAGGTTGATAACTTCGACATTAGCACCCTAATAATCAAAACTACCATGGTAAGATTGATAACTACATTGTTAGAAGGTCGATAACTAGAGCGTGGAACCCATGATAAGTTTCGCATGATAAGGTTGATAACTTCAACATTAGCACTCTGGCAGCAAATAGCATGGTAGGGTTAATAACTACATCGTTAGAAGGCTGATAACTAAAGCGTGAGAAGCATTGTAACTTTAGAATGATAAGGTTGATAATTTTAACATTAGCAACCTGTTAATAGAATATCATAGTAAGGTTGATGATTACATTGTTAGAAGGCTGATATCTAGAGCATGAGAAGCATGTAAAGTTTAGCATGGCCATTATAATAACTTTATACAAAAATTATCGAAATATATTTCAACACCTCCCCCCACCCCCCGGGAGGGTTAAAATGTACCATGGTGTTTGAGCGTAAGTTATTAGCTATGTGATGCGTAAAATACCATGCTTTTCAATCATACATTATCGGGATAAGTTCTCAACAATTCCCAACCCCCGGTTAAAAGTTACCACGGCATTCGTACGTGAGTTATCATGAATGCGGTACATGTATTATCATGTCTTTTGGGCAGAAGTTGCCGAGGTATATTTCAACAAGATAGTTCACTCAATGAAAGTTACCGTTGTGTACATAAGTTATTAAGCCTGTGGTGCATCTATTATCATGTTATTTCCAAAAAACTTACTGAGGAGTGTGTTAGAACAACCTTTTTTCTCCGGATCAAAATTATCACAGTGTTTGTATGTAATTTACCAGGTCCGTGGTATGTAAGTTATCATGCAATTTACACCGAAGTTATTATAGAAGGTTTCAACCAACTTTTTCAGTGGGTCAAAGTTACCAGGTCGTTTATATCTAAGTTATCAAGTACCCGCACGTATATTATCATGTATTTATGCACAAGTTATCTGGTTCTGTTATTAGTCTCGATTAGTAATCATACGTAAAACGTTTGTAGTGTACTTGGTTGTTGAGGCACCTACTTGATGTGTGATCATCCGGATGCGTGCATGATCAAGCATAGACATTCTAATTTTGCATCCATGCATGATTGGGTCGCTTTTCAGGTTCAAGTCTCTTCGCTTCGTTCAGATCCGCTGCAAAAATTCATATGGTTCGGAATTTAGCTTTCTCCAATAATGTATCGTGTCTTTGACCATCGAGGGCCAGGAGTATTTAACAAAAAACTACCACATTTCATGGAATCGTGCCTAGAAACTATCACTTTACAAATTTGTGCCGAAAACTACCACTTTTTGTCTAATCTTTGACTAAAAACTACCATGTCGGGAAAGTGCCCGATTCGCCTCTTCTAAACGCCTTTCTGACAGGATGGACCCACCTGTCAGCATTAATCTTCTTCCTCCTCTCTCTCTGGCATTTCGTCAAACACTTCATGTGCACTCCGCCGCTCTGCCCCGCCACCTGCGCCACCCTCCCTCCTAGCCGAGCGTCTGCTCGCCTTGGCCATGGCGGCCGCCGTCGTGCCAAGGCCTCGCCACCCCGCCGGCCCTGCCGCCGACGCAGATGGTCTCGGACCAGCGCACGAGTTCACGCTGGTGATGGGGTCGATGGGCGGCGCCGCTTCGCCACCTCGAAAGCAAGCCGCGAAACCGAGCGCGTCGCTGGCCATGGTGGCCTTGCCGATCCGGTGAGCTCCGGCGCCATGTAGCCCAACGTCCGGCGATGCGAGTCATGGCAGGTTCCGCGCCGTGCTTTCGTAGAGGTGCGCGAGGTCAAGTCGCTGAGCCGCGCGCTCATGTCCGCGCCCAGCAGCACGTTGCTGGCCTTGACGTCGCGGTGCACCACCACCTGCTCCCACCCTCGTGCAGGTACACCAGCCCGGACGCGACGCCCTTGAGGATCCTCACACGCTGCTCCCATGTGAGAAACGCCGGCGACAGGGACACGCCGAAGCCAGCGCCCGCACCGGCACGGACACTGCCGAACAGGTGCGCGTCGGGGCTGCCGTTGGGCATGAAGTCGTAGACCAGAAGCAGGTCTTGCCCGCGCTTGCACCACCCGCGCAGCTCGACTAGGTTCCGGTGCCGCATGCACCCGAGGCTCGCCACCTCGGCGACGAACTCGCGCATCCCCTGCGACCCGTTGCTTGAGATCCTCTTGATGGCCACCGTGTCGCCAGAGCGCCCGGCGGGGTGGCGAGGCCTTGGCACTCTGGCCGCCATGGCCAAGGCGGCAAGCGGCTCGGCTAGGAGGGAGGCGGCGCAGGTGGCGGGCAGAGCGTCGAGTGCGCATGAAGTGTTTGAGGAAATGCCAGAGAGAGAGGAGGAAGAAGATTAATGCTGACAGGTGGGCCCATCTTGTCAGAAAGGCGTTTAGAAGAGGCGAATCGGCACTTTCCCGACATGGTAGTTTTTAGTCAAAGATTAGACAAAAAGTGATAGTTTTCAGTACAAATTTGTAAAATGGTAGTTTGTAGGCACGATTCCTTGAAATGTGGTAGCTTTTTGTTAAATACTCGAGGGCCAGCCATCTCCGTGGTGCGTTCATGTTGGTGCCACGACTAGAGCCGACAGCACGACCGTCAACGGTGCGGACTTTGGAACTACGTGAGCTATCTGGCACCCTCCTCCTGCCTCGTCGGCCTTGCTTGCCACGGCTGGGATTAACCCGTGGCCCGCGTGCAGGACCTCTAGCGGCGAACTCGAGCGCATGGAATCCCGTCGAGCTCGCCATCAGCGGTGATGTGCCCGGCTGCAAATTTAGAACGATCAGTATACTCAAGAAATAGGCTATAAGGCTCTACCCTCTGAATATCAACCATCAGCTCCCAAGTCACAGTAATTACCTCTATAGTAAGAACATAAGTTTGCCCTTTCGTGTCCCAAAGATCAACACAGCAATAGCAGGCCCTCTTTTTTTTAGAAAAGGAGGATGACCCCCGGCCTCTGCATCTGGGAGATGCATGCGGCCACTGATAGCATGCCCTCTTGTAAAGAAAATTCCGGGAATTAATCTAAAATACGTTGTCAATCAATGGTGGGAAGAAACGTCGTAACCGTAGAAAACATAACAATTCCTGGAATCGATAATGCCGAAATTATACTATAGGCAACCTATTGTAAAAAATGATCTGCTATTCTATCGGCAACTTGCTTGGTTCTACCGATGAACAGAGTTTTGTAAATATTCACCTTTTTTCGCGGGGTTCTAAATCTTCACCTGAAAGTACTGTATATAGGCCCTGTTTTATGCTGTGATTGCAAAGTGTTGAACCTATGACCCCACTTTAATGCCGCGACCCTGTTATGACTTAATGTTTATACTTTGTACTGTCTTTTGAACTTGCCAAGTCCGAAAAACACTGAACCATGTCTATGTGTATTCCAGTTACCCTTTTGAACTTAACAAGTCTGAAACACATTGAACCATCACTATGTGTATTTAACTTGCCACTTTATATGAGATATACCAAAAGCTGCAACAGGACATGCTTTTGGTACATCATGCTACATTTTCTATGAGATACTCAAACTGATGTACTGAACCAAACCATTACTACTAGAAGTGTTTGCTTCCTAATATATAGTATATTACTGCGTTAGCTAAAAGTGTGGTGCGGTGAGCCGCACTTCCTAATAACATTGACATGGTAAACTCGCTCTCCGGCACTGATCATGGCTCCCCAGCTCTCCTCCCTCGCGCAGGCATATGTGTAGTCTCAGCTCTCGCCATAGCCCTGCTGGTGATCACCCTCCACATCATTGGCGTTGTTGGATCCTTCGTCATCATTTTTTCCCCTTAACAACGTCATCTTCTGCATCAGACAGTTCGTACACAGATCCCATGACCGCCCACTGCTCATCAGAACCGTGTTCCACCAGCTTAATAACTTCAACAGGATCTTTGACAAGCATGTCAAGTACACTCTCCTACACACCACCGTCAGGGTTGTCTACCCAACGCGCTCCCACTGGTTATCTACCCAAGGCAGAGTGAGATTCTAACCGCTGACCCTGCCATCATCGAGCAGACAAACTTCAGTAAATACTCCCTCCGTTTCTTTTTAGTTTGCATATAAAATTTGGTCAAAGTCAAGCTTTGTAAAGTTTGACCAACTTTATAAGAAAGAATATCAACATCTACAATACTAAAGCTATATGGTATGAAAATTAGTTTCATGATGCATCTACTCCCTCCGTTCGGAATTACTTGTCTCGGAAATGGATATATCTAGAACTAAAATACGTCTAGATACATCCATTTCTGTGACAAGTAATTCCGAACGAAGGGAGTAACAATATTGATTTCATATTGTGAATCTTGATATTTTTTCTATAAACTTAGTCAAAGTTAACAAAGTGTGACTTTGACCAATTCTTATATGCAGACTAGAAAGAGACGGAGGGAGTACAGTAGGGTGATTTTCTTTGCTGATCATCTTTGATCCTCCTTCTCTTTCTTTAACAAATAACACGGTGATAGATACTTCAGTCTGTATGTCAGACGTTTGATTAGTTCCTGCAAGATTTATAGAGGATGGAGTCATAATCGTGAGTAGTATGAACAACGTATCGCCATGTACTCCTGAATTAATTAACCATCATCATGTAGATGATTAACCTTGACTTTACATTCAAGCTAGTCAAACCAATCATATATTATTTAGTTTCCCTGAAAAGGTACTCCCTCCTTTCCAAAATATAAGGCATGATTGACTTTGCATGGTCTTTGATGCACGATTGTGACCACTAATATGTTTCAAAGTACATGGATTGAACATATATTTGTCTTGTAAAACAATTTTATTTCCAATGTCTGTATACTGATTCTATGGATATGCAACTCGTATTGATATACAACATGTGAAAATCATACTCGAAGTTGTGCAATGAAGACCAGAAAAGCCAAACGGCGCCTTATATTTTGGGAAGGAGGGACTACTAAATTGAAGGACTGTGGCAATGTACAAAAGCTAAAGAAAAAGACTGACTAAGAAGACAATTTGACAATGTTGGATCCTATTTCACAGTGGGTCTTCAACACAGAAATCATGAAGGATCTCTTTGGGAATGGGATTTTCACAACAGACGGGGAGAAGTGGCAACATCAGAGGAAGCTAGCAAGCCACGAGTTCAGTAGTGATGTTTTCAAAATGAATGCTGCAAAACTATAAGAGAAGATCTCATCTGCAGCAGCTAACAGAATTACCATAAACATGCAGGTACTTCCATGATCATCAGCAATATAAATAAGATAGTGTTTAAAGTGCTAAGATCATATTTCTAGATTTAATAGTTCTGTCTATTCCTGTCTAATTTAGCACTTCATAACCTATAAAAGAGAGAATGAAATCAAATCCTAGACCTGAATAGCGAAACCAAAATTCAGTGAGCTATTTTTGGGAAATAACTGCAGTGAACACAGTTTCTTCAGGACTTCTGAACTGGGCTATTATTACTCAGATTTGTGAGTGAGCAAAGTTAAGATACGAATTAATTGACTCCGAGTTCGAAGTTGAGGTAGCATGCTCGTACCAAAAGCTGATTGACTTGATGCGCATTTGCTGGCTGGCAGTTCTCTTAATTTCTACCATTTTGATTGCAAATCAAGTCTGCAATGCACATTTCCCCAGGACCTTTTGATGAGAACAACTATGGATTCAATCTTCGAAGTGGGATTCAATTTTGAGCTCAACACTCTCTCTGGATGAGATGAATCCAGCATTGATTTCAGTAAGGCCTTCGATGAGGCAAATTATCTTGTTTACTTATCGGTATGTTGATATGTTCTGGAAGCTGAAACGGTATCTTAATATCGGGTCAGAAGCCAAACTGAAAAAGAGCATAAAGAGAATAAATGACTTTGTGATACAGTTGATCCATCAAAAGAGAGAGAAAATGAAGAACGGAAGTGATCACATAAGGGCTACGATACTCCATCTATATGATAGTTTTCTTACAGTATCAGTACATTTTAATGCAAAAGAGAAAATGTAATGACTGACATTTTTGGAGTATAATTTTTTTAGCATAAAGTTGAACTTAGTATTGGAATAGGATATACTGGTCTTCAAGCATTTCAAATTTCATATATGTTCAATTCTGTCTTTTATACTGGATAAAAAAGCCAGGGATGGCATACTATCAAGATTCATACTTTAGAGAGAGAAGCATCCTATGCTGCTATGTCTATTTGTACTAGCAAGACTTATTCTTTGTTGACAAATAAAATAGTAACATTAACAGGATTAGAAATGTAACATGTGACATTCGAGGAGCATAGACATAACAAAAAAGGCAACCACATTGAATAGGGAACACCATTGATATGGAGTAAAAAAGCATTCTAATTTCAAATGGACATCTTCACTGATCCGTAACATTACCAACATGGTACTCCAATCAATAGATGAGTTGTCAACCAAGATTTGTGTTAACCACCCAAATCACACTTTTACCTCCATTTGAATCGCGTCACCCACCCAATTTCTAACGGGAAGTGCCTCGATAGGTGGTTAGTCAATGGTTGGCCGACCGTGACTAGTGCATCACCCAATGTTGAAGGTGTTGGCTCAAAACTCCGCTAGCTCCAGAGATGAAAAATTAAAGGCACACGTGCAATGATCTCTTCTTGATGTATATGTCTAGGAGCAGAATATTTTTATCGGCTATATGTCATAGTGTTTGTGGTAGAATTATGAAGATTCTGCCACAAGTTTTGTAAACTGATTTGTTCGCCGGCAATGCTTAACTTTTAAATCAAATATTTCTGAAACTTTTTTTTGCAACAAGCATGGTCTAGCATTATATATTTCTTGTTACCTTTCAGGCCGGCATGAACAGAGACTATACGGTGCACTTGATCACCAATGTTCTCAAACATCTTGTTACAGAAGAACACACACTATGCCCTGTTTGGTGTTTATAGGTTCGACGACGAGCCACTAGACGGCGGCGATGGTGGCAGGACGCCTTCCTTCTTGGCCATCTCATACAGAGCTATGGCCGAGAGTGCCTTTGCGTCTGACGTCGAGCGCCAAAGCTGGTCATAGGGGACCACACGCAGGTTGATCAGCTCACCATGATCCCGCAGGCCCGTTTCCTTTCCTTGGAGAGCCCTGATGGTCTCCTCATCCACATGCCCCCTGTAAAGGAACAGGCCAATCTCTTCATCACAGCCACCCTGGTAAAAAGGGAAGCTAGTTAGTCATTGGTAGTATTGTAAAACATGTGTCAAAATTGTATAGGCATGGATCGAGATAACTTTTCCATTCCAGGTATATGGTGCCAAAAGAACATCCCGTTTATAGAAGTTTTGCTGAATCACATGCCAGAATTGCTACACAGTACTCTTTGCTATGTTTCCAAGCAGCATACGTAGCAGGATTATTACAGATCTGCTAAGTTATTGCCAACTGAAATCATCCAGCTGTTTTCTGCTTTTTGTGTTGCGTGTGGTTCTCAACAAAAACATATGGTATAATGAGGCAAGGAACCCCAACTATGTATGTTAAATGTTATCATCAGGTCTGCCCAGTGCACATAAGCCAATCTGAGTCAAGTTATGTTATTCTTTTCCGAAGCAGAAATTATGCGTTAATTGTGAACTGAAGGGAATGCAGGCCACTTACCGGTGATGGTAGCATTCTGCACCCAGTAGCAGGGTCCAGCAAGGCAGTAAGATCAACCATGTCCCCTAAATTTAACTTTATACCAGTTTCTTCTTCGACCTGCCAACAATCCAAGTATAATTACCGAACACTGATGTATACATTAACTGAATACTTGGTACTTCAGAAATTAAGTCGGATTCCTGACAGTGGCAGCAAGCTTGTTATATGTCTTCTGAACCAAATCGAGCTAGAACAGGGCTAGTGTGACTCACTAGCTGCAATAGCATGCAAACTTCAGTGGATAAACTGTATATTTGGGGAAAGAAGATACTAACCTCTCGGACTGCGGTGCCAACAAAGTCGCCGTTTTCATCATCTAGCATTCCAGCTGGTAGCTCCAATATAAACTTCCCAATAGGAACTCTAGCCTGAAAATTTCCGGAAGGGTCAATAATCAACAGAATGTTTTGTTCATCGAATATGCAACCTTTCGCTGCGAAGCACAGTAATATATATACCTGTTCAGTAAGAACAGCATAAGTTTGCCCTTTGGACTCCAAAAGAATCAACACAGCAACAGAAGGCCCTCTTGCGAAGACGATCCCTGGAATCTAAATACACTGTAGATCAATAAGATGAACGAGAATCCACAATGTGTACTTTGATTATGTAGGAACTGTCTAGAATAAAGATTTCGCAAGCATGTCAATTAGCTCTAAATCCATCATGCAAACGCAGTGCCGACAAACAGTGTTCCAGCCTATACCCACCTTGAATCAAGTCTAGAATCAAGTCTGGGGTGTCATAAAAGTAAAATTAAGGGACATTCAGATCACCTTGGCCTTGGTCTCCTGGTCGACGATGTCGGCTTTGAACTTGAGGAACCCCACGCGCTGCCCGAACATGTCCACCCCCTGCACGGGCCAAATTCAGATGTGCCATCCGTCCACTAACCCCCCATCGAAATCGTTATCAGAGCTCAAGCATTTCGATTCAGAGGGAGGGGGGAAGCACCAGCAACCGCACCTGGATGAGGATCTGGCGGAGGCTGAGCTTCCCGTGGGCGAGCAGGCCCCTCTCCGCCTGCAGGCTCTCCAGCCACCGCCGGAACAGCGCCGAGTCCAGCGCCTTCCTGAAGTCCGCCTCGGGGAGGCCCGCCGCCGCCACCACGCGCACGGGCCCCGCCGCGCCGGGCACCTCCACGGTGGCGCCGAGCTGCGGCGCGTCCGACGAGGCCATGCGCACGGCCAGCGCGCCGCTCCGGCGGGGGACGGGGAGGGAAGAGAGGAGAGGCGGCGGCGGCGGCAGCGCGCGGCGACGGACCAATCCGAGCAGACACTGCGCTGCCGCTGCACGTGCCGCCGCCGCCATTTTCTCTCTCTCGGGAAGCTTCGCGTCACGCGAGCCGTGTGCCCCTTCACATGGGCCGGGCCGGGCCGAAGAAGAAGCCCATAATGCCAAAATCGGCCCAGCGGCCCACTCGGGCGGCTGTAACCTCGCTTGCTCTGCTCTAACCCCGCGTGGCGGCGGCGGAGGAAAGAAACCAACCATCGAGCGAGGGAGCGGCGGCGGCGGAGGAGGAGATGACGGGGAAGGGGGTGCGGCGGAGGGAGAAGAACTACCGGGCGGCGCACGGGGGCGACGCGCGGCTGCCCCCGCCGCCCAAGCAGCGGGAGCTCGAGGCGCTCCCGTCCAAGCTCCGCCGCCTCATCGCCATCCAGAAGAAGCAGGACGGCGCCGGCGGAGGCGGAGGCAAGGCCGACGCTTCCTCAGGCGAGCTTCCCTTATCCCACCTACCTCCTCTCCTACGGCAGCAGCGCTGGCCCGCTAACCGTCTCGCTCGTTGCCCACCGTCTGCAGGAGGGGCTCCCGGGAAGCATGGCACCGATGCGACGGCCAAGGACAAGGCGGGGAAGGATAAGGTAATTCGTCGTCAAGACATGATGGAACTTGCGAAACTGTGCTTAACACAATTCGTCTCGCAAAATTAGCTTCTGTCGCCTGTGCCATTGTAATTTAGTAGCTGGTGAATGATTCTGCAGAAAACCAAGAAGCTGACCCTGGAGGCTGCCGCGGATGCCAAGGCAGCAGAGGCTGGACCGGCGGCCGACGAGAACGCGAACGCCGATGGTGGAAAGAAGAAGAGGAAGCGGGGGAAGGTCGAGGATCTCCGATTCAAGGAGCTCGAGGCGAATGTCTCGGTTTCCAAGAAGCAGAAAAGGAAGAAGTGAGCTGTCTAACCATTTGGTCTCTCCTGGTTTGCTTGGCTCGGACAGTGTAGCTTTTGCATCAATCAACTTTGTTTCCATGTTGCCTGCTGCAAATAAAATGCCATATATCTTGCTTCAGCTTATATTTTTGAACTAGGACAGATACTCTAGTGTAGTAGACACCTGCTTAAGAAAGCCTCACATTCAGTCATAGCAACGTATAATAAATGGATGATAACAATATCTTGTACCATTGGTTTCAGACATCTGGATGAGAAGAAAAAGAAGCGCAAGGCTGGTAAGGCCGAGACTCATCTGGAATTCCCTGGACGTGAGAAGGTCAAATTTGGTGATATTGTTGAGGCTCCACCAAAGCTATCATTCCCGAAGGTGCCCTCTCTTCTCATGTCCTTCTATGTGAACTCATTTACTTTGTTATTTCGTGGATTAAATGTGTTGTTCTTGCTTTTGTAGCGGAAGAGTCATTTGGATGTTTCTGCTGAGAGGCTAAGGAAAGAGGTGGTTGAGAATTACAGAAACATTAAAGGCTGGGCATCAAGGCCTGGTCTCCAGCTTCCCACTCTAGCTGAATAAACATCTCTGTAACCATTTATCTTGTACCTTCTTATGTTAGATCAGAGTTGCTTATATATTACAAGTTGTGCACTCTCTTGTAAGCAATTTTGAAACAGTATATTGTTGTTTGAGTCCAGTTTGCTTGTTCTGTTTTGCTTCCCCAAAGCAATTATTATATCATTCTGGGGTAATTGGGAATTCTGGGACTAAGAAAATATATTATTTGCTTTTGGTTCAGCAATAGGACCATTAACCCATGCTACTTTGTTGTTCTTACGCGAGAACTGGACATTATTATTACAACTTAACAAAAGAGTAGCTGTTGGAGATTTACATATGACAGTGCGATCAGAAAAGATCTAGTAGCCTGTTCAGGTGTTCAAGCTGAAATATTACGGGGGTACACAAATAGGTGAAGGCCTTGATCCATATGCAGGGTAAACATTGTTTTGTATACTGGACTCTTGGATTCATCTTCCAGTTTGAACCTGAAGAAATGTATCAAGGTAGCAGCCATGATTTTCATCTGCCTGTATGCAAAATCTTTCCCCAAGCAGATACGTGGGCCTGCCTGATCATAGGAAGAAGACTTATTAATAAATAGTAAAAATTGCAATCTGGACTCTAAAGGAAAAATAAAATTATCTTTGCTTGTGTTTCTGACTTGAGAACCGATGATGTTAACCCAGGCAGACTTTTTTATTAGTTTTTGTGCAAGTGCTTGATGTCAGCTGCGGTACTATTCTGAAAGTATATCTATTAGCCGATGTTTCCGACTTCATTTGTAATGTAATGCTTGATTTTCTGTTTTATGAACAGAAGGTTATATTTAAATACCAGCAATTTGACTTTTTACTATGTTTTTCACCAAATACTAACTCATAGTGATGTTCTCGCATGTGCCTAACATGACCCAATTTGTCAGAGTGGGTTATGCTGACTTAATAAAATTATAGGCCCTCTGAACATGTGCAGAGATTGTTTCTCCAGTAGTACTTACATTGAAAGATATAAACTTGTAAGGGCTTTCTTGCTGAAAGATTCCATCCACTAGCCATCGTTCAGGCCTGAATTCTTCGGCGTCCTCACCCCAAAGGTATTTCATTCTCCCCATGGCATAGATCATGTAGTTCATTCCATCCCCTTTAATCACTCTGTAGCCATTGGGTAGCAAATCATCTTCATCTGCCATCTTGCCATCCTGTAAAATTGCAAAAGATCTTCTTAACCATTGCAATGCCATTCTGGAGATAATATATTTCTGTGCAGAAGTGTAGAATTTTCGAATTAATTATTTCTCTTAATCATTTTGACAACAGTTTAAGATTATATCGAGCAATTTATTTCTGCCCATTTTTCCAAGGGCTGCTATTCTAGTATTATCCTGACATTATTTTTTTTGGCAACTACAGTCCTCCCTTATTGATTTTTGTCTTTTTTTGGACAAAAGATGGGAAAGTGCATACATTACGTAACTATACATGCTCAGATTTGTCAAGATTATTATACAGCATCTGAATGTTTACTCATTTTAGTTGTATTCTACTCTCTACAAGGAATAGCTACTGAAGTTTGGAGTTATTCATACCACTGGAACAGCAGGATACAGTCGGAGCGTCTCAGTTAATGTAGCATGAAGGTACTGCAACTTGTCAATGGCACCTTGTTTTAACCTTGCAGTGAAAGTTTCCATGTTATCTTCTTGCGCCAATTCAACAGATTCCTTGATTTCATAGGCAATCTTATCCTGCACTACGGGGTTCTTGCAGAGCATGTAGACGAACCATGATAGGGTATTTGCCGTGGTATCTTTCCCAGCAATCAGGAAGCTGAGGACTATGTCACGTAGGTAACGGTCGTTCATCGTCACTGGGTCCTCCTCACTTGCCAGTATGAATCTTGATAGTATGTCTTCTCTAGCTTTCTGCATGCATCATAAAAGAGAACACATAGTTAATACATCATGGTACATGTAGCTATGCCTACAGCTTTATTTATTTGAAGAATGTTTCTTGAATTTTTAGCAGACCATATTCTGAACTTCCTCCAGAAATTCATTCCATGTGATATATATTATATACCTCAACTAATCCTGCCAAGCCTATTACAGGATGTGTATTTGAAATAATCTCCATATTCTAATCTGTTAGAAATTGATGCCATGTGATATATATTATGTACTTCAACTAATCCTGCCAAGCCTATTACAGGATGTGTATTTGAAATGATTTGGATACCAATATCTATTTCAATGCCATGTTAAACATTATTCCTCAAGTTATCTGTGTACGTGAGACTCGGACATTATAAAACTGTGTTATATCATACACAGATTGTAGCAAATTATAGCGAGATAGAGTTTCGTTGCCCTTACTTGATCATGCCTATTTTTCATTTGCTCTCTCTTTTGGTGGATCAACTGCATCACAAAATCATCGATTATCTGAATGTTCTTTTTGAGTTTGGCTTCTGATCCGATATTAAGCTGGCGCTTTACTTGCCAGAACATATCAACATATCGGTAGTAAACAAGAGAGCTTGCTTCATCGAACGCCTTGCTGAATCGGATGCTAGATTCATCTGATCCGGATAGTGTGTTAAGCTCAAAACCTAGCCCCACTTTGAACATGGAATCCATTGTTGTTCTCATCAAAAGGTCCTGATAAAATTTGCAATCAAAAGGTAGAAATAGGAAGAACGAAACAACCATGTTGGTCTCTGAACTTTGCAGTTGAGCTTGTTCAAGCCACTTAATTTTTTTTTTGCTCACTCAAAAACTTGAGATATGCATAGTCCAATCTACAAGTTTTTAGTGAAAGCCTTGCTCCAGTTTCTTCTCATTATAACTAGATTGAATTTGGGTTTGCTTGGGTGTAGGATTAAATTCACTTTAGTCTTTCGTATGTTAAAGTGCTAAAATAAAATGGAGAAGAGATAAAAGGTGCAAATATGATCTTATAGCACTTAATAATATTGTATTTTTTTATTATTGATAGTCATGGAAGTACCTGCATGTTTATGGTAAATCTGTTAGCTGCTGCGTATGAAATCTTCTCTGCCAGCTTTGCAGCATTAATTCTGAAAACATCACTGCTGAAGTCACGTAGCACTTTGGTTGAGAACTCGTGACTTGCTAGCTTCCTCTGGTGTCGCCAGTTCTCCCCATCAGTTGCGAAAATTCCATTCCCAAAGAGATCCCTCATGACTCGTGTGTTGAAATCCCCCTGTGAAATAGGCTCCAACGTCATAAAAAAATTGTGCTCAACGGCTCTTTTTTTTAACTTTTACATTCATTTGCAGTAACTATTCAACATGATCTTCTTCTTGTAGGGGTAAAACATGAGCAACCCAACTAGCCTGTATCTAGGTTTAAGGTCAATAGCTGCCTCTTTGCGATTAGATTCAGGGCAATATGCTGTTAATCATCCTATTCTGAATGGAGATTGCTCTGTGTATTGCACTATGAGTAGATTGTGTGTGTTTACTTAATAACTGTCAGCTGAATGTCTCACTACCTTGCAAAATACATTGTTATTCAATCATATCATAGCAAATTATAGCATGTAGTTACCACTGAAGAAACTACTCAAAGTTTGACTTGATCATCCATTGTATGAATCTTCAGGATTTATAATCATCAAAAAATTGAAATTCTGAATAAACTATCTATCTATCACTCCTCACTGTATGGAGGAACAGAGACGATCAACATGGACTAGTTATTAATCATTAAGAAAGGCAGAGGAGGAACAGACACGATCAACATGGACTAGTTATTAATCATTAAGAAAGGCAGAGGAGGAGCAGAGACGATCAGCATGGAGAATCACCTTACTGTATTTACTGAAGTTGGTCTTCAGAAAATGCTCGATGACAGCGGGGTCAGAGGTGAAGATCTCACTGTGCCCGGGATAGACCAGCCTGCTGGTGGGATGCAGAAGCGCATATGACACTTGTTCATCAAAGAGCTTGTCAAAGTTCTTGAGTTGACGAAGCACAGTCCCGATGAGCGGTGGCCGGTCTTGGGCTCTCTGAGCGAACTCTCTGGTGCAGAAGACTGCGAAGGACACAACAACGCCAAGGATGTAGAGGGTGATTACCAGGAAGGCTATGGCTAAAACTGAAACTAAGCAAATCCCCATGGACGCAGCAACGGAGGAGAGCTGGGAAGCCATTAGAGGTGCCTGCTGCTGCTTGCTGAATGTATGTTTACCATATGCATCTTATATATGTAATCTACTCGGCCAGCCATCCACTTTATCTCTTTGGGTTTAGTTAGTGTTAATGTCACTGTCTTCTAGACTAGAACAGTGACATGCATGTTTCTATATTCTTGGCGTTTTGGACTGTCCTATATGATAGTAAGTGGGCAGTGACCTGGTTAAACTATTCAAATGGCTAAAAAAACGCTTATGCTTTGATTAGATTTCAAGTTCAAATTTGTATCTGCAAATTATGTGTTCGGTAAGACTTTATGTGGATAATTTAGGCTTGGAACTCTCCTAGTAATCAAGTTATCCATATGCATATTTCACTTACCATTATATATTCTGTTACTTCAGGGTGAAGTATCTAATCGGGAAGACCAAGATAGTGGAGAAGAATCAAGTCCACCCTTGAGAACGAATAATAATTGGCAACTGTGTTGAAGATTCAGCTTTTGGTTCAACAAAATTAAGTATCCAAAATAGTGATATGTGTCACTGGCATGTGGCCTTAGGACTTAAACTCGCGTATAATAGCATTCTTTATGTACATCCTTGTTATGTTTCTACCGGGCAGCCTGGTGACTTAGCTCTTACATTTCTGCAAGAGTCTGCAGGATTCGACAGCTTGACCGCTGTGCCAAGGCTCCCCTTCACATCCTTGCTATGTTTTGAGGGGGAAAATGCACAGCATTGTTGTGTTGTGTCTTTGGAATTTACTTACTTAGCTGCTAAGTACCAGCAAGCTGAAGAATTCAGAAGGTGTAGTGACATAGCTGATTGCGTTAGCATGAGTTCAGCAAACTGGATGATGGCGAAACTAAGTTATACGGCAATTGGATTGGCAGTCAAGGACTTGCAACCCTGACAGCAACATCTACACGATGACATAGCAGTTAGATCTGTTTGTACTTTTATGTTTGGCATTGGTATGGGGAACAGTCCAGGTTTATTACTTCTGATACTACTA
Source organism: Aegilops longissima (assembly GCA_021605205.1). Classification (NCBI taxonomy): domain Eukaryota; kingdom Viridiplantae; phylum Streptophyta; class Magnoliopsida; order Poales; family Poaceae; genus Aegilops; species Aegilops longissima. The sequence continues at coordinate 33,101,379 of CM038682.1, forward strand.
TCACTGACAATATGTTTTGATGCATTCAGAACTAACTATTATGAATAAAGACTCCATTGGAGAGCCATCGCGCAGGTAGGTTTTAGTTTTCTTAAAAATTCCCTTTACCTGCCAGGCCGGGCCGAAGAAGCCCATAGCAAAAACAAGTGCTCGGAAGGCCTCTTTAGTTTACTCTAATCGAGCAACTGCACATGGATGCTTTTGTCTTCAATGGGTCATGGTAGGCGAACGAAATATTTTTAGGTTCCTTCTGCCTGATTGTGCCTTCATAGTTCTTGAGCTGATTGCTGGTGTGCGTTTGCTGCATATATTTTTTTTTAACTATGCAACTTCAGGACAAGTCAAAGATTTTTTTTCTTTCTTTCTGTAAAGTGCATATATTGTTGCTGGTATGTGTGAACTTGTTGCTGCTGCAAATCATTCCAGTAAGTTAGTATTGACACTTGTTACCACTTCTGTTATTTACTGTTGTAGGTCACACCTGGTGCTCAAGTTGGTTGATTGTCTCTGATCTTACACAGATTTTCATTTATCCGGCCAATTACACACCTGTCATGAGGTACCTATGATATACATTTCTCAGTCCAAAGCTGTATTTATGCCTCGTATTTGCATTGCTTACCATTGTACATTTGTTATGACACAATTTAGATGCATATTCACAATCCATTATAGATTTCCTTTTTCATATCTGTCATTTTTTCACCTTTCATTAACTCAGGACATGTCAGGATAATCCTAGGATAACACTACACTCCATGGGTCGTGTCTATACAATGAAAAAAATAGTGCGCTATAGCATTCTAAGGAATGTTTCGCTGTAGCATGATATAGCTTTGCTATAGTGCGATATAGGTTCGCTATAGTGGACTCTAAGTGCTGTGCTATTTTATTATAGGACTATTTTTTTCATGTGTCTGTATCCAAAATATTTGTTTCACAAACTCAGCATGCTTAATCCATTCTAGTTTCCTGCTTTAGCATGGGAGCTTGAAGCCCATGTACTGCCCGCTTGTGTACTGCACCCAGACATGGACCCCGCCGGAGCAAGCTATGACGACGGCGCTGAGCGCCAAGATGGCAGCAACCATGAGGACGATGAGCGAAACCCTGCCCGACCTCCTGATGGCCCCTTCTATCACGACCAGCCCAACGATGGAAGCCACAAAGCAGGTGAGGGCGTTGACCAATGCGCCCATGATCCCGTCAACTCCCAGGATTTTAAACTGGACCATCGACATGGAGGCGCAGAAGAGGACCATGAACATTGTCGTCGCTGACACTGTCTGAGAAATAAAATCAGCATCAGAACCATGAACTCATCAACCACGGAGCCTGCCGTTAGTTGTTGATTTGGACAAGACATGAACACCCAAAAAAGAAAAAGAGTTACTTTTGGGGGCACTCCAATGTGGAGTAAGACAGGATTGAGAAGCAGTCCTCCTCCAATGCCGAAGAGTCCGCCCATCACACCGGTCAGCAGAGCAGCCACCGGGAAGGCGTACACCGGCAAAGCGTCCAGCCTGCTCTTCACGGAAGTTGCCTTCGTGTGTCGTCAGACAAACAGAAAAGGAAAAAATGTTATCGCAAATCAAGTGAAAAAAGGAGGTGTTTTTGGAGACTGGCTAGTATGATCTGTCGCAGCGTACCAGCTCAACCACTTGGCTTTTCCGAGTCTGCGATTTTCCTTTTTGACGCACGATACATGCGGTGAAAGCCACGGCGACAGGGATTTGAGCGACCGTGATGAGCCAGTATGCAACGCCACACGGCTTTATGTGAAAGGCCCCCTGATGGAAGTATCCAATCCTCACAAATTTTTGTTAAGAAACATAGTACTAATTTGGAGCATTGAAGACATGACGATGGAAAAAGTTAATTGCATGATAAAGAACAGTCAGGATTCTGTCGTCGAGAGATTGTCATACCTTCGCATCCTCACCTCCTATGAACAGATGAATGACGAAGAAGCAAAGCCAGACGGAGAAAAGCACCGCTAAGTCCACCCAGTGATACCCATGGCCGGCCCCTTCTTTCTGGCCAATAAGCAGCGCTTCCTCGGCGCCCTCCCTGGTGCTCGCTCCCTCAAGCACCCCCCTTTCCGTTGCTGCCGACTCCGCTCGCCACCGCTTCAGCCCGGTGCCATATGTCTTGAACGTTGCCAAGGAGAGGAATGCGGCAAAGAGCACGGTGATGAGCCACTCAGGGAACATGACGTTGCACACCACCCCGACGCTCACCCCGAGGAGCAGGCATGGCTGCGAGACCACGGCGACGTCGTAGTCGATCAGCCTGGGGCCGCGGGCCAGCATGGTGTAGAGCACATTGGACAGCGTGCCGCCGGTCACCATGAACGTCGAGAACGCCACGGAGGTCTTGAGGCTCAGCCCGGCCACGATGTTGAGGATCGGGACGTACAGCGAGCCACCGCCGACGCCCGCGGCGCTGGACATGGTCGCCGCCAAGAAGGAGAGGATGCATGCAAGGACCGTGCGGAGGAGGCTGCTCTGCTGCGCGAGCAAGGAGGATTCCACTCCCATCATCACCTGTGATCTCCATTGGGACAGGTAGAAGGATGAGTTGGCCGCCGTTGCAGCGTTGAGGAGTTGTGAGGAGGAATCAATGTCTTTGGAGACGAGCTGCAGATCAAGAGGTGTTGGCTTCTTTGCAGTGCACGCCAACAAATAACAAATTGGCAACCCACGTAGGGTGATGTGCTAGCACAATTTCCCGGGCATTAACCTGTCTCCTCTCCTATATATATCTTAAAAATGATCGGCTAGTGGCCCTTCTGACCGTGCATTTGTCTCGGCAAAGATGCGAATGGGCAAACTCTGTCTATCTATAATAACATCCACTTGCTCCATATGCTGTGCAGCGTTCTACTCTTTGTCTCTAGTTTAGACTTCAGAGGCACTGCCAGCAGATTGTCTACTAATATGCTGTCAATTAACTAATTAGCAATTTTGGTTTTTGCCAGTTGTATGTATTTAGACGCTTCGCAGGTGTTTGACGTATCACCAACTGAAATGAAATAAGAGTGTTGGAATTCTCGAGGCTATCCTCCTGACAACCCGAGAGAAAAAAAGGGTGCGGGCTCCTTCGTCCCGATTTCTCTAACCTGTGGTCATCTGGAGTTCTGGACCTGATAGGTGTCCACAGGTGACTGGTCCAGCCTATAAATCATTGTATCTATAGGAAGGCCAATGCATTTGTTGGTATTATGTACTAGTACTGAGGGTGTTGGCGTCTTTCCTCGTATACGCACCAACAGATAAGAAAAGGGCAGTGTCTTTGCATAGACCCCAATGTGCAACAGGAATGAAATAAAATAGTTGGGTTGACTCTGTCTAGAATAGTTAATATCCACTTGCTCTGGTTATTTGTAGTTTAGAGGCACCAAAGGCACTTGTAGATGACTATATGATGTTAATTAACTAATAATTCAGTTTTTTCAACTATGTATTTAGACGCTTTGCAGGTGTTTGATGTATCACAAACTGAAATGTGAGAGTGTTGGAATTGATGGAGACACAATACCAATTTACTGGATGAGCTCCTTTACAGTACCCCTAAATGAATATGAACCCTCCATTTCTCTAGATCCAACGGTGGATGTCTATTGGTACTCCAACGTGTGCATGAGAGAGTGAAGGAAATATGCCCTAGAGGCAATAATAAAAGTTATTATTTATTTCCTTATATCATGATAAATGTTTATTATTCATGCTAGAATTGTATTAACCGGAAACATAATACATGTGTGAATATATAGACAAACAGTATGTCACTAGTATGCCTCTACTTGACTAGCTTGTTAATCAAAGATGGTTATGTTTCCTAACCATGAACAAGGAGTTGTTATTTGATTAACAAGGTCACATCATTAGTTGAATGATCTGATTGACATGACCCATTCCGTTAGCTTAACACTTGATCGCTTAGTATGTTAATGCTTTCTTCATGACCCATACATGTTCCTGTAACTATGAGATTATGCAACTCCGTTTACGGAGGAACACTTTGGTACTACCAAACGTCACAACGTAATCGGGTGATTATAAAGGAGTACTACAGGTGTCTCCAAAGGTACTTGTTGGGTTGGCGATTTCGAGATTAGGTTTTGTCACTCCGATTGTCGGAGAGGTATCTCCAGCCTTCTCGGTAATGCACATCACTTAAGCCTTGCAAGCATTACAACTAATGAGTTAGTTGTGAGATGATGTATTACGGAACGAGTAAAGAGACTTACCGTAACGAGATTGAACTAGGTATTGGATACCGACGATCGAATCTCGGGTAAGTAACATACCGATGACAAAGGAACAACGATGTCGTTATGCGGTTTGACCGATAAAGATCTTCGTAGAATATGTAGGAACCAATATGGGCATCCAGGTTCCGCTATTGATTATTGACCGAGAATGGTTCTAGGTCATGTCTACATAGTTCTCGAACCCGTAGGGTCCGCACGCTTAACGCTTCGATGACAGCTCATAATGAGTTTATAAGTATTGATGCACCAAGGTTGTTCGAGTCCCGGATGTGATCACGGACATGACGAGGAGTCTCGAAATGGTCGAGACATAAAGATTGATATATTGGAAGCCTATGTTTGGACTTGGAAGTGTTCCGGTGAAATCGGATTTTACCGAGTACCGGAGGTTACCGAACCCCTCGGGAAGTCTATGGGCCTTAATGGGCCATGGGAGAAGAGGAAGGGCAGGCCAAGGTGGGCTGCGCCCCCCCCTCTAGTCCGAATAGGACAAGGAAGGGGCGGCGCCTTCCTCTTCCCTCCTCCAATCCTAGTCCAACTAGGAGAGGGGGAGTCCTACTCCGGTGGGAGTAGGACTCCTCCTTAGTCGCGCCTCCTCTAGGGCCGCCACCTCCCCTTGTCTCCTTTATATCTGAGGGCAGGGGCACCCCAATACACACAAGTTGATCTACGGATCTTTCCTTAGCCGTGTCGGTGCCCCTTCCACCATATTCCACTTCGGTCATATCGTCGCGAGCTTAGGAGAAGCCTGCGCCGGAGAAGTCATATCGTCGCGGAGCTTAGGCGAAGCCCTGCGTCGGTGGAGCATCAACATCGTCACCACGCCGTCGTCTTGACGGAACTCATCCCGACACTTTGCTGGATCGGAGTCCGGGATCGCCATCGAGCTGAACGTGTGCGTAACTCGGAGGTGCCGTCGTTCGGTGCTTGGATCGGTCGGATCGTGGAGACGTCGACTACATCAACCGCGTTGTTTTAACGCTTCGCTTTCGGTCTCACGAGGCGTGGGCGGACGGACACTCTCCCTCTCGTTGCTATGCCATCACCATGGTCTTGCGTGATCGTAGGAAATTTTTGAAATTACTACGTTCCCCAACAATGGCATCCGAGCCTGGTTTTATGCGTTGATGTCATGTGCACGAGTAGAACACAAGTGAGTTGTGGACGATACAAGTCATACTGCCTACCAGCATGTCATACTTTGGTTCAGCGGTATTGTGAGATGAAGCGGCCGGACCGACATTACGCGACGCTTACGCGAGACTGGTTTCACCGCTCCGAGCACTCGTTGCTTAAAGGTGACCGGCGGGTGTCTGTCTCTCTCACTTTAGTTGAATCGAGTGTGGCTACGCCGGTCCTTGAGAAGGTTAAACGGAGTCTATTTGACGAAGTATCGTTGTGGTTTTGATGCGTAGGTAAGAACGGTTCTTGCTCAGCCCGTAGCAGCCACGTAAAACTTGCAACAACAAAGTAGAGGACGCCTAACTTGTTTTTGCAGGGCATGTTGTGATGTGATATGGTCAAAACGTGATGCTATACTTTATTGTATGAGATGATCATGTTTTGTAACCGAGTTATCGGCAATGGCAGGAGCCATATGGTTGTCGCTTTATTGTATGAAATGCAACGCCATGTAATTGCTTTACTTTATCACTAAGGAGTAGCGATAGTCGAGAAGCAATAGTTGGCGAGACGACAACGATGCTACGATGGAGATCAAGGTGTCGCGCCCGGTGGCGATGGTGATCATGACGGTGCTTGGCGATGGAGATCACAAGCACAAGATGATGATGACCATATCATATCACTTATATTGATTGCATGTGATGTTTATCCTTTATGCATCTTATCTTGCTTTGATTGACGGTAGCATTATAAGATGATCTCTCACTAAAATTATCAAGAAGTGTTCTCCTGAGTATGCACCGCTTGCGAAAGTTCTTCGTCTGAGACACCACGTGATGATCGGGTGTGATAGGCTCTACGTTCAAATACAACGGGTGCAAAACAGTTGCGCACGCGAATACTCAGGTTAAACTTGACGAGCCTAGCATATAACAGATATGGCCTCGAACACGAGAGACCGAAAGGTCGGCGTGAATCATATAGTAGATATGATCAACATAGTGATGTTCACCATTGAAACTACTCCATCTCACGTGATGATCGGACATGGTTTAGTTGATTTGGATCACGTAATCACTTAGATGACTAGAGAGATGTCTGTCTAAGTGGGAGTTTTTAATATGATTAATTAAACTTAAATTTATCATGAACTTAGTACCTGATAGTATTTTGCTTGTCTATGTTTACTGTAGATAGATGGCTCGTGCTGTTGTTCCGTTGAATTTTAATGCGTTCCTTGAGAAAGCAAAGTTGAAAGATGATGGTAGCACGGACTGGGTCCGTAACTTGAGGATTATCCTCATTGCTGCACAGAAAAATTACGTCCTGGAAGCACCGCTGGGTGACAGGCCTGCTGCAGATGCTGAGCCAGAAGTTGTGAACGTCTGGCAAAGCAGAGCTGATGACTACTCTATAGTTCAGTGTGCCATGCTTTACGGCTTAGAACTGGGTCTTCAACGACGTTTTGAACGTCATGGGGCATATGAGATGTTTCAGGAGTTGAAGTTAATATTTCAAGCAAATGCCCGGATTGAGAGATATGAAGTCTCCAATAAGTTCTATAGCTGCAAGATGGAGGAGAATAGTTCTGTCAGTGAGCACATACTCAAAATGTCTGGGTATAACAATCACTTAATTCAGCTGGGAGTTAATCTTCCGGATGATAGTGTCATTGACAGAATTCTCCAATCACTGCCACCAAGCTACAAGAGCTTCGTGATGAACTATAATATGCAAGGGATGACTAAGACAATTCCTGAGCTCTTCGCGATGCTGAAAGCATGGAGGTAGAAATCAAGAAAGAGCATCAAGTGTTGATGGTCAGCAAGACCACTAGTTTCAAGAAAAAGGGCAAAGGGAAGAAGAAGGGAAACTTCAAAAAGAACAGCAAGAAAGTTGCTGATCAAGAGAAGAAACCCAAGTCTGGACCTAAGCCTGAAACTGAGTGTTTTACTGCAAGCGACGGACACCGAAGCGGAACTGCCCCAAGTATTTGGCGGATAAAAGGATGGCAAGGTGATCAAAGGTATATGTGATATACATGTTATTGATGTGTACCTTACTAATACTCGCAGTAGTACCTGGGTATTTGATACTGGTTCTGTTGCTAATATTTGCAACTCGAAACAGGAACTACGGATTAAGCGAAGATTGGCTAAGGACGAGGTGACGATCGCGTTGGAAATGGTTCCAAAGTCGATGTGATCGCAGTCGGCACGCTACCTCTACATCTACCTTCGGGATTAGTTTTAGACCTAAATAATTGTTATTTGGTGCCAGCGTTGAGCATGAACATTATATCTGGATCTTGTTTATTGCGAGACGGTTATTCATTTAAATCAGAGAATAATGGTTGTTCTATTTATATGAGTAATATCTTTTATGGTCATGCACCCTTGAAGAATGGTCTATTCTTGTTGAATCTCGACAGTAGTGATACACATATTCATAATGTTGAAGCCAAAAGATGCAGAGTTGATAATGATAGTGCAACTTATTTGTGGCACTGCCGTTTAGGTCATATCGGTGTAAAACGCATGAAGAAACTCCATACTGATGGGCTTCTGGAATCACTTGATTATGAATCACTTGGTACTTGCGAACCGTGCCTCATGGGCAAGATGACAAAACGCCGTTCTCCGGAACTATGGAGCGTGCAACTGATTTGTTGGAAATCATACATACTGATGTTTGTGGTCCAATGAATGTTGAGGCACGCGGCGGGTATCGTTATTTTCTCACCTTCACAGATGATTTGAGCAGATATGGGTATATCTACTTAATGAAACACAAATCTGAAACATTTGAAAAGTTCAAAGAATTTCAGAGTGAAGTGGAAAATCATCGTAACAAGAAAATAAAGTTTCTACGATCTGATCGTGGAGGAGAATATTTGAGTTACGAGTTTGGTTTACATTTGAAACAATGTGGAATAGTTTCAACTCACGCCACCCGAACACCACAGAGAAATGGTGTGTCCGAACGTCGTGTCGTGCTTTACTAGATATGGTGCGATCTATGATGTCTATTTCGATTTACCGCTATCATTTTGGGGTTATGCTTTAGAGACGGCCGCATTCACGTTGAATAGGACACCGTCAAAATCCGTTGAGACGACGCCTTATGAACTATGGTTTGGCAAGAAACCAAAGTTGTCGTTTCTTAAAATTTGGGGCTGCGATGCTTATGTAAAGAAACTTCAACCAGATAAGCTCGAACCCAAATCGGAAAAATGTGTCTTCATAGGATACCCAAAGGAGACTGTTGGGTACACCTTCTATCACAGATCTGAAGGCAAGATTTTCGTTGCTAAATTCGGGTCCTTTCTAGAGAAGGAGTTTCTCTCGAAAGAAGTGAGTGGGAGGAAAGTAGAACTTGATGAGATAATCAGTATCTGCTCCTTATTGGAAAGTAGTTCATCACAAGAAATGGTTCCTGTGACAACTACACCAATTAGTGAGGAAACTAATGATGATGATCATGAAGCTTCAGATCAAGTTGCTACTGAACCTCGAGGTCAACCAGAGTAAAATACGCACTGAGTGGTACGGTAATCTTATTCTGGAAGTCATGTTACTTGACCATGGCGAACCTACAAACTATGAAGAAGCGATGGTGAGCCCAGATTCCGCAAAATGGCTGGAAGCCATGAAATCTGAGATGGGATCCATGTATGAGAACAAAGTATGGACTTTGGTTGACTTGCCCGATGATCGGCAAGCCATTGAAAATAAATGGATCTTTAAGAAGAAGACTGACGCCGATGGTAATGTAACTGTCTACAAAGCTCGACTTGTTGCAAAAGGTTTTCGACAAGTTCAAGGGGTTGACTACGATGAGACTTTCTCACCCGTAGCGATGCTTAAGTCTGTCCGAATCATGTTAGCAATTGCCGCATTTTATGATTATGAAATTTGGCAAATGGATGTGAAAACCGCATTCTTGAATGGATTTCTAGAAGAAGAGTTGTATATGATGCAACCAGAAGGTTTTGTCGATCCAAAGGGTGCTAACAAAGTGTGCAAGCTCCAACGATCAATTTATGGTCTGGTGCAAGCCTCTCGGAGTTGGAATAAACGCTTTGATAGTGTGATCAAAGCATATGGGTTTGTACAGACTTTTGGAGAAGCCTGTATTTACAAGAAAGTGAGTGGGAGCTCTGTAGCATTTCTGATATTATATGTGGACGACATATTATTGATTGGAAATGATATAGAATTTCTGGATAGCATAAAAGGATACTTGAATAAAAGTTTTTCAATGAAAGACCTCGGTGAAGCTGCTTACATATTGGGCATCAAGATCTATAGAGATAGATCAAGACGCTTAATTGGACTTTCACAAAGCACATACCTTGATAAAGTTTTGAAGAAGTTCAAAATGGATCAGGCAAAGAAAGGTTTTTTACCTGTATTACAAGGTGTAAGATTGAGTCAGACTCAATGCCCGACCACAGCAGAAGATAGAGAGAAATGAAAGATGTTCCTATGCTTCAGCCATAGGCTCTATCATGTATGCAATGCTGTGTACCAGACTGACGTATGCTTAGCTGTAAGCTTGGCAGGAAGGTACCAAAGTAATCCAGAGTGGATCATCGGACAGCGGTCAAGAACATCCTGAAATACCGAAAAGGACTAAGGATATGTTTCTCAGATATGGAGGTGACAAAGAGCTAGTCGTAAATGGTTACGCCGATGCAAGCTTTGACACTGATCCGACGATTCTAAATCGCAAACCGGATACGTATTTTTATTAAACGGTGGAGCTGTCGGTTGGTGCAGTTCTAAACAAAGCGTCGTGGCGGGATCTACATGTGAAGCGGAGTACATAGCTGCTTCGAAGCAGCAAATGAAGGAGTCTGGATGAAAGAGTTCATTTCCGATCTAGGTGTCATACCTAGTGCATCGGGACCGATGAAGATCTTCCGTGACAATACTGGTGCAATTGCCTTGGCAAAGGAATCCAGATTTCACAAGAGGACCAAGCACATCAAGAGACGCTTCAATTCCATTCGGGACCAAGTCCAAGTGGGAGACATAGAGATTTGCAAAATACATACGGATCTGAATGTTGCAGACCGTTGACTAAGCCTCTTCCACGAGCAAAACATGATCAGCACCAAGACTCCATGGGTGTTAGGATCATTACTTTGTAATCTAGATTATTGACTCTAGTGCAAGTGGGAGACTGAAGGAAATATGCCCTAGAGGCAATAATAAAAGTTATTATTTATTTCCTTATATCATGATAAATGTTTATTATTCATGCTAGAATTGTATTAACCGGAAACATAATACATGTGTGAATATATAGACAAACAGTATGTCACTAGTATGCCTCTACTTGACTAGCTTGTTAATCAAAGATGGTTATGTTTCCTAACCATGAACAAGGAGTTGTTATTTGATTAACAAGGTCACATCATTAGTTGAATGATCTGATTGACATGACCCATTCCGTTAGCTTAACACTTGATCGCTTAGTATGTTAATGCTTTCTTCATGACCCATACATGTTCCTGTAACTATGAGATTATGCAACTCCGCCACCGGAGGAACACTTTGGTACTACCAAACGTCACAACGAATCGGGTGATTATAAAGGAGTACTACAGGTGTCTCCAAAGGTACTTGTTGGGTTGGCGATTTCGAGATTAGGTTTTGTCACTCCGATTGTCGGAGAGGTATCTCCAGCCTTCTCGGTAATGCACATCACTTAAGCCTTGCAAGCATTACAACTAATGAGTTAGTTGTGAGATGATGTATTACGGAACGAGTAAAGAGACTTACCGTAACGAGATTGAACTAGGTATTGATACCGACGATCGAATCTCGGGTAAGTAACATACCGATGACAAAGGGAACAACGTATGTCGTTATGCGGTTTGACCGATAAAGATCTTCGTAGAATATGTAGGAACCAATATGGGCATCCAGGTTCCGCTATTGGTTATTGACCGAGAATGGTTCTAGGTCATGTCTACATAGTTCTCGAACCCGTAGGGTCCGCACGCTTAACGCTTCGATGACAGTTCATAATGAGTTTATAAGTATTGATGCACCAAGGTTGTTCGAGTCCCGGATGTGATCACGGACATGACGAGGAGTCTCAAATGGTCGAGACATAAAGATTGATATATTGGAAGCCTATGTTTGGACTTCGGAAGTGTTCCGGGTGAAATCGGGATTTTACCGGAGTACCGGGAGGTTACCGGAACCCCCCGGGAAGTCTATGGGCCTTAATGGGCCATGGGAGAAGAGGAAGGGCAGGCCAAGGTGGGCTGCGCCCCCCCCCTCTAGTCCGAATAGGACAAGGAAGGGGGGGCGCCCTTCCTCTTCCCTCCTCCAATCCTAGTCCAACTAGGAGAAGGGGGAGTCCTACTCCTGGTGGGAGTAGGACTCCTCCTGCGCGCCTCCTCTAGGGCCGCCACCTCCCCTTGTCTCCTTTATATACGGGGCAGGGGCACCCCAATACACACAAGTTGATCTACGGATCTTTCCTTAGCCGTGTGCGGTGCCCCTTCCACCATATTCCACTTGGTCATATCGTCATGAGCTTAGGAGAAGCCCTGCGCCGGAGAAGTCATATCGTCATGAGCTTAGGCGAAGCCCTGCGTCGGTGGAGCATCAACATCGTCACCACGCCGTCGGTTGACGGAACTCATCCCGACACTTTGCTGGATCGGAGTCCGGGATCGCCATCGAGCTGAACGTGTGCGTAACTCGGAGGTGCCGTGACGTTCGGTGCTTGGATCGGTCGGATCGTGGAGACGCATTTACTACATCAACCGCGTTGTTTTAACGCTTCGCTTTCGGTCTCACGAGGGTACGTGGACGGACACTCTCCCCTCTCGTTGCTATGCCATCACCATGGTCTTGCGTGATCGTAGGAATTTTTTTGAAATTACTACGTTCCCCAACAGAGAGTACCTACTAAAAAAGTGAGGGAGTACCTTGTGCTTGGGGGTAAAAAGGTAAACTGATTTTTCCCATCGGTGCATCACGGCTGATACAGATTTGACTCGATCGCTGGAACCCTAATTCTTCTTCTAATAAAAACCTAATTCTTCAATAGGATAAGCGCCGGCAGCCACTGTGTGGTCTGCGCGCGTACAAGAGACGGCCTCTGGGCCGCGGACTTGCCGGAATGGCATGGATTGGGAAGTGGGAATGTCCGACGACCAGGGCTGGGGGCGGAGCCGCCACCATCGCCACGCGCTGAAGCAGGATGATGCCTAGGGCGAGGCAGGATACTCAGGCTGGGTGGAGATCTATCACGTCAGCTGTCCAGCCTGATATCTCTTGCGGGCTGATTATTAAGTGATGAACATCTTGCGAGCCTGATCTCTTGCGTGTATTCCACAACAATGTATATCTGTGTTTTAATTTCCTTTGTACATGTTAGAGACTTTGTGTGGATTTCCACAACTTGTTATCCACTCGCTCTCGATCAGTGCAAGGAAGCAATGGCGCGGTCATCATGAAGACATATAACAGCGTTAATGTGATGGCGGCTGCGTTGGTGATCTGATTAGAAATCAGAGAATGACCTAATTAAGAGTTGAAAAGACTAAACTGCCATTATAAGTGGAGGGTCAGATTTAAGTGGTACTCCATCTCTGCTGGAGGGAGTACCAGGGTACTGTAAAAAGGCTCGTCTGGATAGAGGTGAAACCAAAACTTTTTCTTGAGTGAATTGGCAGTCATGGATTTGCAACAACTTGACAGGAAGATCTAGATGACGACATAGCAATTAGATCCAACTGTTTGTACTTGTACGCATGACACTGATATGGAGAACAATTAATCCAGGTTAGTACTACTGGTATGCTCACTGAACACCTACAGGTTAGTACTCCTGGTATGAAGGAGAGGATGCATGTGAGGACCCAACCGTGCAGAGGAGGCTGCGGCGCTGCGCTACTGCGCGAGCAAGGATGATTCCATTAGCATCATCACATGTGATCTCCATTGGGATAGGTAGATGGTTGGGGTGGCTGCTGTTGCAGCTAGCTGTGAGAGGTTGTGAGGAGGGACTCCATTGATCTGGTCAATGTCTTTGTGACGAGCTGCAGGTCAAAGTAACAAATTGGCAACCCACGTAGGGTGATGTGCTAGCACAATTCCCGGTGCATTAAGCTGTCTCTTCTCGTTGCTAACCAGTCTACGACTCTAGCCTCTCACATTTACATAAAAGGTGAAAGAGTTGAAATATTGGCAGATATGTCTCTGGTTTCTGACAGTTAAATTTACTCTCTTTAATATGAATCTAAATTCATGGTCAATTTTCAATCTGGTGACGCATATTTTTACAACTTCTTGAAAAGAGTAGATGTTGGTAATGTACATAGTTCATTGCAGCGACAGAGGATCTAGTAGCTTGTTCTCCTGTTCTAGCTTAAATTTCACGGGGGTGCACAAATAAATTAAGTTTGTTATCCATGTGGAGGGTAAACATTGTTTGTATATTGGAAACTTGGATTCATCATCCAAGATGAGCCGAAAGAGTTCTATCAGCGTAGCAGTAACGATTTTCATCTGTAGGAGTGAAGGATAAGTAAACACCAGAAAATTGACAAGTTCATGCAAGACTACATTTGGTAAGAAAGGAAACAATCAAACTTCTTGCTCCGCAGAAAACACGGGTACTTGTTCTAGTATTTACAATTTTACATATACAAGCTGCCAAACTGGAAAATTTTCTGCTTTATTCATGAATATCGCCTTCGTATTGCATATATGCATCTAATATAGCCCACGTATAACTAGAAGTCCGCTAGAACTTGTACAAGCTAGTCATGATTTGAAAGCAGTAAGGAACAAGTCAAGGAAGTTCATGTGTCAACTGGAAACTTGGCTAAGGTGCTTACAACTACACTGTTCAGCAACACTAGCATAAGCTGGTCTTGTTCTCAAGAAAAGGGCTACGCTTGATGCCAACCCCATCAATGTGATGCAGCCCCACACGAAGAACGTTGTCGAGTAGCACCTTACACCCATGCACACTATCATGCTGTCTACTTTGCCTGTAGTGCTATCCAGTACCGCCTTCCTTAGCCCGTTTGCATCGTATACCAGGGCAGCAATCTGGCCGTAGAGGAGTGAACCAAGAGGGATGTTGGTGATGAGGATGTTGTGGTTCATGCCAATGCTATTCGGTCCAAAGAGCTCGGATGTCACTGACACTGCCGCGGCAAAGATGAACCCTGAACTTAGGCCAATTATTGTTGTTCCTATCACCAGAGTGTTGTCACCATGTGATTTCCACATTAGGAAGAATGCCACTGGCATGGGCACCAAAGCAGCCGCAAGCCACCCTGTCCGAGCAAATGAGACCTTCCTGTGTGCAAATTGCAACATATAACGTAGTCAGTTAGGTAGCATGTTGGATAAGATGTAAGATATCATCTGCATGTACAATTTTACATAGAGTAAGACAAGAGACCTGTGAAGGAATTCAGGGAGTGCAGAGAGAAGCCGTCCGAAGAAGGAGCAGCAGGAGTAGATGACGAGAAGCTTGGTGAGCTGCGATTGCCGGTTCAATGACTGCGCAATCTGCCCCAAATTGTTGCTGTACACCAGCCCAACAGTGGCACCACAAAAGTAGGCTGTGTAGTAGAGCCAGAAATCAACACACCGGAGGAGCCTCTTCACACTATGCTCCTCACCAAGAGCCAGCACTCGGCCCTTTCCTAGGATCGTCCCACAACACGGCCCCTGTAGCTGGTTCTCCTGGTGAACATTGGTGGTCAGGAGCGGCTTTTGTATGCCATCGTAGTTGAGCTGCATTGCAGGCTCAGGACCATGGATGTTCGCATGGGAGTGACTCCAGGCGGCAGGGATGATTAGAGGAAGGGCAAGGAGGGCAATGGCACATGAGAGAACGACCCACGCAGTGGAGCCGGTCGCGGTGAAAGACCCGCTAATCACTAGATATATGCCCGTGACGGAGGCGAGCATGTAGAAGCCGAGGAAGGCACGCTCCTCGTGCTCGGGCACGGCGTGGCGGCCATCCTGTGGGTGGCAGATGAGGAGGATTGCTGGTAATGCGATGATGGACACAGCAAGAGGGAGGATGGCGTTGAGGAGCAGATAGACGGAGGGGGAGGAAGGGCCGAGGGCGTTGGCGAAGAGCGTGTAGAAGGTGGTGCTGAGTCCGTTGAAGCTTGTGGACAGGGAGAGGGCCAGGGGGCGGCTGCTGGGAGAGAAGCTGCGCGTGCAGACGACGAAGCAGACCGTGTTGAACCAGCAGATGCTGCATCCTGCTACCAGGCAGACCAAGAACACCTGCCATGAATGGATGCAACAGGTACGTCAAGCATGAGCACTCAATCAGTTGATGAAATGTAGTTTGAGTAGCCTCTTCACTCTATAGCATCGGTTGTTCATGCCATATTCAGTGGAAGTTGAAAGTGCATGCATACATAGTTGCCAGCTGGCCAGAGAAGTTAATTTGTTGGAGTGATCAATCCATAGTTGCATCCATCCATACTAGTAAAACCCTAGTGACAGTCCTGAGATCCTACTGATCAAATTCTACGACGTATCTATCAATCAACAATCAGTCGCAGCTTGATTTTTTTTCTAATATATGTTAGATCACTGCACTATACACGCAACCTACCTATCTCCATTATGTTCACCGGTAAGTACGACAAATGCTGTTTGGAGATGCTAGCATGGAGGAGGAGCAGGGCACGTACGAGGGGGTAGGGGATGGACGAGGAGGCGGACTGGAGGATGCAGTACTGGACGGCATAGGCGGTGAGCCCCAGCGCGGCGGGGAGGAGCAGCACCGCCGACAAGGGCATGTAGAGGAGGGCGAGGCCGGAGGACCAGCCAAATGCCTTGCCGAGGTCGGAGGCGGTGGCCAGGTAGTTGAGGGACTGCTGGGAGATCCCCAGCGACGACTTGAGCGCCGACGAGTAGGCCGAGAAGTCGAAGTTGGTCCCCGTCAGCGCCTGGATCCACACCGTCGCCACCAACGCGGACCAGCGCTGCCACTCTGCGAGCTTTTTAGTTAAGCATGGAGGCACACCGTGGGCCCCAGTCTAGAGGCAGCACCCCCTCTTAGCACTGCTGATGCTCTAAGCAGAATGGAGCAAGCTGTTGCAGCTGTTGGGTTGGCCGCTGTTGCACCTGTGATCTCTCCATTGGGTTGGCCGCTGTTGCAGCTGCGAGGAGGAGGAATTCATCGTGTACGTTCTGGTGGTCAATGCCTTTGGAGACGAGCTGCAGATCATGTGGTGCTGGCTGCTTCGCTTCGCAGTGCACGCCAACAAATAGTAACAAATTGGCAACCCACATATATAGGGTTGATGCATGTGCTAGGCTGCTAGCACAATTTCCCGTGCATTAAGCTGTCTCTTCTTCTATCTTAATAAGCATTATTAAAGATGGGTTAGTGCAGTGGCACATCTGAACGTGCCTTTGTCTCGGCAAAGATGCGAATGGGCAAACTATGTCTATCTATAATAGCGTCCACTTGCTCCGTACGGTGTGCAACGTCCGACTCCCTCTGTAAAGAAATATAAGACTTCTTAGATCACTACTTTAGTGATCTAAAAGGTCTTTACTCTTTGCTCCAGTTTAGACTTCGTCTACTAACATGCTGTTAATTAACTAACATTTTTTTAGTTTTTTCAATTATATGTATTTAGACGCTCTGCAGGTGTTTGATGTATCACAAACTGGAATGAAATAGGAGTAAGGGTGTTGAATTGATCTCGAGGCTAACCTCCTGTAAACCCGAGAGAAAAAAGGGGTGTGAGCTACTTAGTCCCGATTCCTGTAATCTGCACCTGGTAGTATTGTGTACACAGGTGAATGGTCCAATGCATTTGTTAGTATTGTGTACTATTATTGAGGGTGTTGGCGTCTTTGCACGTACTGTCTAGAATAACAAAATGGCATTGTCTTTGCATAGACCCCAATGGGCAACATGAAAGGAATAAAAGAGTTTGGACTCTGCCTAGAATAATTAATACCCACTTGCTCTGGTTATCTGTAGTTTAGAGGCACCAACGACACTTGTAGATGAATACATGCTGTTAATTAACTAACAATTGAGTTTTGTCAACTATGTATTTAGACGCTTTTGCAGGTGTTTGATGTATCACAAACTGAAATGAGACAAGAGTGTTGGAATTGATGGAGTTTACTGGATAGTGGTGAAACCAAAACTATTTCTCGAGTGAATTGGCAGTCAACGACTTGCAACTGGACAGCGGCATCTACATGACGACATAGCAGTTAGACTTAGATCCATCTGTTGGTACTTCAACGCATTAATATGGGGGACAATCCAGGTTTGAATACTCCTGCTATGCTCACTGAACACCTGCAGTTTGATGCACTCTGAACTAAATTTGGAGGAAAAGTAACTAGCTAGGATCAGCGCAAGTTTCATGTAAAGGGAAGCCTAGCGGAACAGCATCCAAAATATGCAAATTTGGGGTTGATATCTCTCTGGTTTCTGAAAGTTTAATTTACTCTGTTTCGTGCAAAGTTAAAATGATATAAATAATGTAAATTCAACCGGTGACATTTATTTTTACAACTTGAAAAAGTAGATGTTGATAACATACATAGTTCAGTGGAACAACAGAGGATCTAGTAGCTTGTTCTGATGTTCAAGCTTAAATTTCACGGGGGTACACAAATAGATGGAGGCCGTTATCCATGTGCAGAGTAAACATTGTTTTGTATATTGGACCCTTGGATTCATCTTCCAGTCTGAACCTGAAGAACTGTATCAGTGTAGCGGCCACAATTTTCATCTGTCTGTATGCAAATTCTTTCCCCAAGCAGATACGAGGTCCTGCCTGATCATTGGAAGAAGAGTCGTTAAATGAAAATGGTTATTTATACTCTAAAGGAAAAATGAATTTATAACTTGAGAAGTGATTTTAAACCATGCAACTTTCTTATATTAGGGTCTGGGTAACTGCTTGCTGTTAGTTGCCGTACTCTTCTGAAAGCACAAGTGATTAGTAGTTGAGTAGCATGGTGTTCCCTACTTTAGTTGAAATGCAATATTATATGCTTGATTTTCTGCTTTAGCAACTGAGGGCCAGATTTAACTACCACTAATGTTACTGTTTTCTAGGTTCTTGGCCAACTCTTGGTGGGTATCTAGGTTGTGCCCAACACAAACCTAATCTGTTAATTAATTAGACATGTTCAGTTAGTAAAATTATTATAGGCTCTCTAATCATGTCTTCTCTGTAGTACTTACATTGAAAGCTATAAACTTGTAAGGGCTCTCTTGCTGGAAGACTCCATTCACAAGCCATCTCTCAGGCCTGAATTCTTCAGCATCCTCACCCCAAAGGTATTTCATCCTCCCCATGGCATAAATCATGTAGTTCATTCCATCTCCTTTTATCACTCGTTGGCCGTTTGGTAGTACATCATCTTCATCTGCCATCTTACCATCCTGAAATTGTAGCACAAATTAAGTTACCGTGTATGCCAGATCCAAATTAAATTATGTCGAAGCTATCTGGAATTGTTATTTTTGGACTCTACTATTAAAATGAATAGCAAGAGGAATGATTTGTACCACCGGAACACCAGGATACAGCCGGAGAGTCTCGGTAATCGCAGCATGGAGGTAGTGCATTTTGTCAATAGCACCTTGTTTCAATCTTGTGGTGAATATTTCCATGCTGGTATCTTCTTGCGTCCGCTTGACATATTCTCTGATTTCAAAGGCAACCTTATCCTGCACTACTGGGTTCTTGCAGAGCATGTAGAAGAACCATGTAAGGGTATTTCCTGTGGTGTCTTTACCAGCAATCAGGAAACTGAGGACTATGTCACGAAGGTAACGATCGTTCATCGTCTCAGGATCCTTCTCACTTTCCAGTATGAATCTTGACAGTATGTCATCTCTGGCTTTCTGCATTTATCATAAAAGATAGAATTGAACATATGTAAATTTTTGAAATAGTTGTAACAAACTACCGTACAGTTTTGCTTACATGGCCACTTATGTTTTTCATGTTCTCTCTCTTTTGATGGATCAACTGGAACACAAAGTGGTCAATTATCTTTATGCTCTTTTTCAGTTTGGCTTCTGACCCGATATTAAGATACCTTTTCAGCTTCCAGAACATATCAACATACCGATAGTAAACAAGAGAATTTGCCTCATCAAAGGCCTTGCTGAATTCAATGCTGGATTCATCTGATCCAGATAGCGTGTTAAGCTCAAAACCGAATCCCACTTCGAATATTGAATCCATAGTTGTTCTCATCAGAAGGTCCTGAGGAAATGGTAGAAATTAAGAGAACTGCCAGCAAATGCGCATTAAATCACTCCAAGTGTGTACCTAAAACTTCAAACTCGGAGTCAATTCATTCTTTGCTCACTCAGAAATCTGAGTAATGGATAGACCAATTCAGAATTTCTGAAGAAACTAGGTTTACCCCAGTTATTTGCCATGGATGTTTAACTGAATTTTTGTTTGGCAGTTTAGGTCTAGCTAGGATTTGATTTGCTTCTCTCTTTTGTAGGTTATAAAGTTCTATATTTGACAGGCGTTGACTGAACTATTAAAGCTAGATATATGATCTTAGCAGTTACAATATTATCCTATTTATATTGATGGTAGGTAATCATGGAAGTACCTGCATGTTTATGGTAATTCTGTTAGCTGCTGCAGATGAGGTCTTCTCTGCCAGTTTTACAGCATTCATTCTGAAAACATCAGTGCTGTATTCACGTAGCACTTTGGTTGAGAACTCATGGCTTGCTAGCTTCCTCTGATGCCGCCACTTGTCCCCGTCTGTCACAAAAATCCCATTTCCAAAGAGATCTTTCACGATTTCTGTGTTGAAGGCCCCCTGTGAAATAGGATCCATCATTGTCAAATTGTAGTCAGACTTTTTGTAATTAAATTGCCAGGCATTCAGTTTACTCTCTAAATAGTAAATAGCACGTATATGATTAGTCTCAAGTTTTGCAGGATCCAGTTTAACATCTGTCATGCAGACTGAGCCATCTACCACCATATTACTGGTTAGGAGGAAAGAGAGGAGGAACAAAAATGATGAGCAAAGGAGAACTACCCTGCTGTATTTATTGAAGTTTGTCTTGAGGACATGCTCGATGACGGCAGGGTCGGCGGTTAAGATCTCACTGTGCCCTGGATAGACGAGCCTGATGGTGGGGTGCAGGAGCGCATACTTCACATGCTCATCGAAGATCTTGTCAAAGTTGTTGAGCTGCCGGAACACGGTACCGATGAGCGGCGGCCGGTCATGGGCTCTCTGGGTGAACTCTCTGATGCAGAAAACGGCAAAGGATCCGGCGGTGCCTAGGATGTAGAGGGTGATCACCAGTAGGGATATGGCGAAAGCTGAGACTACACATATGCCTGCGGATGCAGTGAGGGAGGAGAGCAGGGGAGCCATGATCAGAGCTAGCTGCTGCTTGCTGAGAGTAAGTTTACCATCTCCAGAATCTTATATATGTGATCTGCGCTGCAACTGTATTTGTTTTGATTTGGTTGATGTCACTGTCTTCTAGAATAGGACAGTGACATCAATGCTTCTATACTTTCAGGTTTTGGACAGTGTCGTAGAAAATGAACAATATGTGTTCAAACTATCTCCATGGTACGGGAGAACATCGCCTATGCGCTGAGTGGTCGTTGAATATGAATTTGTATCTTCAAATTTTGAGTTTGGTAAGACTTTGTGCAGATCATTTTGGCTTCAAGGCTTTCCTAGCAACCAGCCAAGATCTGAAAAAAAAAACAACCAAGATTTCCATATGCTTACACCATGTCACACTGTTGTTTCAGGACAACTGAGATTCAACTTGCAATTTACCAAAATTTTGGTACCCGGGTATATATCGCCGACATGTGGGCGCAGACCCGCAATGCTATCTAGTACAGTGCCACATCAATTTGCGTTGTGTTTGCAGAGTTTCCCGCTAATTCTCTGATTCTAATGCAGGGCATTATTTTAATGCTATGAACCAATTTGCATTGTTGTGTCAGCAAATAGAGGAGAGGACGTCAGGGGAGGCAGTGACATAGCTGATTCCGTGGGCATGAGTTCAGCAAACCTGAATATTAGTTTCGCTCCCATTAACTGGAACGGCAACTTACATTGACACTTTGACAGCAACACCTACACAGCATACGTAGCAGCTGGATTTATCTGCTTGTATTCATGTGCTATGCCAGCATTTTATGTGACAGGAGGAAGAGCTCACGTCATTGGAGGATGGGAGTTGACAGGGCCGCATAAGAATGTTGTATGGTGCATCAGATTACGATTCTAGAAGATGCGCTGGGCCAGGTGACCATAGCATTCTCTCTTTGCTTTCTGCCTTTTGACCCTAATTCGTTTCCACACATCCACCGTTCAGTCTAGTGACTTGATTCAGATTTAGTTCCCTCTGGAGTTTAGCCGTCCTACCTTCCCTGCTTCGTCTCGGAGGTACGTTACGTACCACCAAAACCTGTCGATAGAACCCCTGCAAAAGTGTCCACTCTAGGAGCTAAAGCATGTGGAATTAAACGTGCTTGCTAATGTCCTGATGTCTCCAGTTCCCGCATTATGTCCATACACATCTCTCGGTTCTGAGAGATACTTTTTTTGTGGTTGACGCCAATCTTATGGGCTTACACATATGCCCAGTAAGAGAGTCGATCACTAGTTAGGACTGTAGGTATAGGATTTTGTGAAGATGGAGTGGTGTATATAAAGGGCGAGATACATGGAGAACATTACTCACGCAAGTGTGGGTGTTTGGTGGAGTCTTCATTCCTTTTCCACGAGATGAATGCTCACGGCCTGCTCTAGCCTACACGTGTGGTCCTTTATATGCTGGTAATTAACTTGGTAGGCACCCCTATCTTTGGAGGGATATTTCAAACCTAATTATTAGTAGAGAAAATGGTTTCACTATTGTGTTGACTCCCTTGACCTCTTGTTTACCTTCATATATGCTCACCTTTATTCATCGGCTTCGACCTTCTATGTCTTCGACATGCTTTGTCCCTCTTGTACAATGTTTTTTTTTGGGTGCTCCGAGAACCAGGCATTTAGCTTGTTTGCCACACTGCAACTTATAGGTTGGCATGGAGTTATCCATAAACTGATTTATATGCTACTTGTTTTTTTACTTTGGGGATGGTGACAGTCACGGCTCACATGTCGGCGGCATATACCCGGGTAGGCTGACTTTTAGTGGACCTGTTTGTGCCAAAAAAAATGCAAAAAATTGTAAAACCGCCAGAATTACACGGGCCGACGAGGACAGGGGCGGAGTTACGTTGGGGCAAAACCCGGCCGTGACCCGCCAAAGTAGAACCAAATAGTGAAGATTAAGGGGCCCCTAATAGGAAAGTAATCAAGGTCAGCTTTAATCTAGCCTGTTTGGCCCGCCCAACGATGTTACCGTTGCTCCGCCACTGGACGAGGATATAGCGGATCTTCTAGAGTTTCTGTAATAGGACAGAATCTTTAGAGAATGGGAGTTGATTATCACACTGCTGTTTCGGGAAAACCAATATTCAACTTCTGATTCACAAATTTTTTTGGTACACGGGTATGTCGCCGACATGTGGGTGCAGACCCGCAGTACGAGCTAGCAATGCCCGTATAATTTGCGGTGTATTTGCAGTGTTTCAGGTTAATTCTCTAATTCTAATGAAGATCATTGTTGTATGTTAAGAACTACTACTTTTGTAAACTTTTATATTATCGTTTAGATCACTACGATCTTATAAAAGTTTACAGAGGGAGTAATTAACATTGTTGTATCAGCAAACAGAAGAGAGGACGTGAGGCGAGGCAGTGACATAGCTGGTTCCGTGGGCATGAGTTCATCAAAACTGGATATTGTGTCCTAATTAACGTTTTTTAACACCGTTCTAATTAACTATAGAACGGCAACTTGACAGCATTGGACCAATTTCTGGGCTAATTTTGGTATGGAAATGGACAACATTGTCGTATCTTTTGAACTAACTAACTTAGTTGCAAGGTACTAGCAAATAGAAGAGAAGACATCACACGAGGCAGTGACTGTACCTATATGTGTTAATCCCCATGAAAATGCAATAAATATGGTTAGAGACTATGCGAAAAAAAGATAAAAAAGACGTGACATTCTTTTCGTATTTAGTTTCGGTATTTTCAGGATTACATGTTCTCATCTCTGCATCAAGCGAATTTTGCAAGAGAACCAAATCCAAGTTTGTGAAGATCATGATTTGGACTGGCACACATTACTATGTATCGGTACACACAAGTGTAACACTAGTCTCCTAATCAACCCATCAGGGCATCAATCATTTGTTCACGTAATCATCATATAGAGAACCGCGGGGAATTTCTTTGCTAAAGAACCTTGCCACCACCCTCTCTTCCAACACCATCATCGCTTCTTTTGACCGAATAGCCGTTGGAGTCTTGTACTGACCCGCCGATGCGCCCCTAGACACAAAGAAGTCCATCAGAGAGTCGAACGCGCCCTGCTCAAGAACCCTTATCTCGAGCGCGGTGATGTTCGCGCGCTGCCTGATTTTGCAGTACATTTGGTCGAAGCATTCTTCAACTGTCGAGCAACAATTCTCCATGACGGTTTGATCGGGGATGTCGCCAACCCCGTGGTTACTCCTTGCGTTGGTTAGCTCCCAGAACAGGACGTAGTGGCCTGGCAACTTGGATATGTCTGCAAACGCGGTGCTTCCACTGAGCATGTATCCAAGAGGGCCAAGATGGAGCTCAATAGCCTCTGAAATTGCCCTGAGTAGTTCCTCCTCGCTTATCTTCTCATGGTCTATGCTTAAGATAACATCATGTCGTCCTGAGAAGAGGAACAATGGTGTTGCGTTGTAGAAGCCAGTCACGGTGAGAAGGTCACCAACTCGATACCTGTAAAGACCTGGTATGGTTTGCACATGTTATATATGAAATCAAATCATAGCTACTGAACTAATAAATAATTCGTACGCAAGTTGGCTAAACACAATAATTCCTATTACTTTTCATCATCAATTATTGTTAGTATTATTGCAATCCTTTATCTGTATAGGCAGACAATGACTGGTTGCAAGCCCGGGATTACGGGACAAGAACATTTGACTTAAAGTTTCATATTTTCTTTATTTCTTGGAACTAGAAACTTATGTAAAGTCTGCTTTTACAAAGACAATGCCAGGCAAAAAAGACTATTCTAGAATAAAACACCGAGTGAAGTAGGGCAATATACAAAAATCAAGATACTTCAAGGCTTATATAAGGAGGAAGTCTTAGCTAGCTAACCTGCAAAGGTGGTGACAACCAGCTCATAGGTCTGACCAATTTTGACATCCACAAGATCTACAAGCTTCATCTCACCCGGATCGCGATCGTCATCAACAGTAGGAGTTTCTTCATCACGAGGCTGTATCTCGACAAACTCAAAGTAGGCGATGTTAGGAAGCAACGCATACGACGCATGGCTGGGCGGGTCGAGAGGCCTTAGATTGACTCCGGCGGCACACTCGGTAGATGCATAGCAGGGCGAGACTATCGGCAACCGGCCACCGCAGTAGCTCCGGAGGATCGGAATGTACTGCGCCATGGAGCCGGTGACAATGGTGAGGGCACACCGTGCCCGCGGCCATAGCCTGGCGACAATACCGTCCCAGGACCTAGCAGCGCACTCCGACGCGACCGCGTCAGCCAGTGCCGGATCGGGCCCTCGCAGGTATCGCTGGATGACGGCGTCACGCAGGGGCGCATGCGTTATCCGGCCACTGAGGCTGCCGGTGCGGATGTCGGAGCACATCTCCTCCCAGTTTTGCTCCAGGAACTTGATGGCTCGGACGAGGCTGTTGGCGAAGGAGGTGCCGACGTGGTTCACGGCCTCGCGGTGGAGGAGGCCGCAGAGCAGCTGGCAGTACATGCTCTGCTCGGCGTCCGGGCAGAGGATGGCCTCCATGGGGCTGGTGCACCGGTCGAACCCGCCGACCTCCTGGTCCCGGAACTGGCTGCTGCGGTAGTAGGCGGTGGTGGCCGCCTGGACCTGAAGGCCGGACGGCGTGTGTTCGACGGGGAAGGTGAGGGTGAGGCGCATCCCCATGCCGCGCTTGCTCTCCTGGTCAGCATGTAAATGCCTAGATCGAACAACGCCATCTTGATTAGTATCTTGTTGAGATCACCAAGCTTTCTCGATCAAGCGAGCAATGCAATATATGTAATACTATGTGTTTACACGTACATGTTCCTCACAAGTGCCTGGACGCCATAGAAGAAGAGCTTACGGTCGAGCTCCTGCGCGGTGGAGGGGAAGATCTTCTGCTTCCCACCAGACGTGCCCGAGCTGCACGCCACAACACGGAAGAAAGGACAGTAAAAGGGAGTGGTAGTTTTTAATTTGGGTCAGTCGATCATTCTCTGCCCTTGATTTATGATCTAACGGCCAGAGTGTGTCTTCTTCCTCCAACCGTTTCTTCCTCAAAAACAGATCACAACCGCCTCCATCTTTTTCCTCCCGTCGCCTGTTTCCACCGGCGTGATACAGCCGCCCGCGGCCGGTGACACTTCCGCGCCAGCCTCGCCGCCCACCCTCCCCCCAAACGCCTCCCACTCTCGTGTTGCCGCCGCCTCCGGCCATCGCTCTAACCCCGGGAATGAGCAGATTTTTTTCCCGGTGAACTTGCACACCCCCAACCCCCACACCTCTAAGATAGATCGCCGGCGAGCCTGCCACCCTACCACTCTAAGATAGGACATCGACGGCTGCTCCTTCCTTCCTTCCCTCCTTCCCTCCGGTGAGCATGCTTCTTCTTCCAAAAATCGACTAATTAACCCAAATTGTAAGTTCGTTCTTTATCGATTTTTTTTTTTGTAAATTCGTTATATATAGCTATTATGGACATAAAAACATGTTGAAACTTGATATGGCCGCACCGCACGGGCACAGCTTAATTTACCTTCTGATGAGGTGGGTGATGGACTCGGAGCAGAGGAGATTGGTGGACGGCTCGCAGCCTGATGCGATGCGATCCACGTACGGCTTGATGTCGTCGTAGCAGGAGATGGGCACAAGCTTCTTGAAGGCCTTCCGCAGGTCGCCGTCCGCTGGCAAGCTGCCATCCGGCCGGAGGAGGAATGGGCGAAGGTACTCGGTGTGGGCGTTCCGCTTGAGGATCTCTGTGAGGAGCTCTCGCTGGAGCGCCGCGGCGTCGGTGGTGAGGCGCTTGACAAAGGCATGGCCGGCGAGCATGTCTGTCGTGTCAAATTCCGGCAGCCATGGCGACGGCGCCATTGCTTGCATACAGGAGCTCGGTCAGCTGGCTGGGTCAACACGATGGTTCAACTTCTACGGTGGAGTGGATGGAGCGAAGCTAGCCTGATACATAGATAGTGTTTTGGATAAGCAGATAGCTATTTATCCGCAGATTCGATCTTGTTTCCTTTTCCCTCCGTCCGGAAATACTTGTCTTAGGAATGATTGTATCTAGATTTATTTTAGTTATAGATACATCCATTTTCAACCATTTCTAAGATAAGTATTTCCGGACGGAGAGAGTAGTATTTTTTTAAGCTGGATAACTGTTCACCGGTTTTGGATCAGATCGGATCTCCTCGAATCAAATCATGGGCCAACCTTCCTCACTCATTTGAGTTGACTTTTATTTCATGATTTTAAATAACCCGCTATAGCTCGAAAAAGCATAGTAGAGGCCAAGCTCTACAGAGCTCTTTATTCTTTTTCAACAAAAATAGTATTTGCACATCTAAAGTAAGGTGTTTTCGCCGATTTTTTCATCCATTCACTATCAATTTTATTTTTCTACTCGAGGTGGTAATAAATTCTTATGCGTTTGTCTGCTTGAAAAAGAATTTTTTACTACGCGCTATGGCCCGCTGAAGGCAGCCACTTATTTTACCGCCCACGCAGCCGGGTAATTCTATTTTCTGCACTGGGCGAGAAATAGGCGGAGATTCGCACACGACAACCAGTAATGTGCTGGTTCATTTTTCGTTTTTTATTTGTTTTATTTCTATTTTTATTCTCCTTTCTTTATATTTTTTTTCCTTTCCAAGTTTATTTTTATTTTATAATTTATTTCGTAAATTAAAAATTCTCAAAAATCTTTCAGAACTAAAAAATATTATTGGAAAATGTTCA
The DNA here is from genome assembly GCA_021605205.1 of Aegilops longissima. NCBI lineage: Eukaryota > Viridiplantae > Streptophyta > Magnoliopsida > Poales > Poaceae > Aegilops > Aegilops longissima. The sequence continues at coordinate 33,128,929 of CM038682.1, forward strand.
AAATTCCAAAATGTTGTTGCTATTCCCAAAAATCTAGGAACTTGCAAAAGTTGGCCATTTTCTTAAAAAACTATTGTTTTTCAAAATTGTTCGAAATTTCTAAAGGAAAATCACATTTCAAAATATCCTAAAACTTAAAAAATGTTCATGGTTTAGTGAAATTTTGAAATTTAAAATAATGTTCGTGTATAAAAGATACAGATTCTCTAAAATCTCATGAATTTTCAACACATGTTCCTGTTTTAGGAAAATGTTCACAAATTTAAATAATGTTCATGTTTTTATAAAATGTTGGTCTTTCAGAAAATGTTTTGAATTTTAAAAGATGTTTCCTTTCAAATTTTGTTCATGTTTTTTTCGAAAATGTACATAATTTTTAAAAATTGTTTATGATTTTCTTTTTTCATATTTTCTAGAATATTCAGAAACTTTGTACCTTAAAATCACCTCGATTGAAAGGATTGAAAGGAAGAGTAGATTGAATAACTCACTTCCCGCAGAAAAAAAGGGATTGAATAACTTATGGGCCTTCTCTGGCGTAGGATGACGTAACAAAACTCTTAAATGACATCGATCAATGAATGAAAAAATAGCGGAATGATTCCTTCACACACGGTGAAACTGAGAAGCTAAATGTTCCTTTGTCATGTGCACACAGGATTTTGCTTGCACATATAATTCTCACTGACATCAAATGCATACTACTCCCTCTATATATTTCAACAAGTGACTACATACTGAGCAAAACGAGTGAATCTAAACTCTAAAATATGTCTACATACTTCCGTATGCACTAGTCTATTTGAAATGTCTAGAAAGGCAAATATTTAGGAACGGAGAACACACAGGCATAGGTGCTAGTATTGAAAAAGTCTGAAAAAAGTATATATATGTATATTTGTAGTATATATGCATGGATAAAATTTCATGAAGATAAATGTTAACATTTAATGTATGCAGAAAAGATAAATACACGGATTAAAATGGGCTTTATCTTTGTTGTTTTTGGGCCAGATATTTATCTTTTTTGTGTAGCATGCAAATAATCGAATTACCTGATGAAACTTTTTTGAAACTTGACGAACAGTCACATGTATTTGAATGTAAAAAATTGATATTTTTGAAACTTTTAAGTATTTTCTGATTACTTTTTTTGGTAAAACAGGCACCATGGAGCCCGGCCTTTGCGACGCCTCATTCGATATAGCTCCACTATAGCACGCAGTAACTTTTATAAAAGGTCTTGCGCTAAGAGATATTGGTTCAAACAAATGAACAAACATTTTAAATAGTGCACTATAGTGCCCTTTTAGCGCGCTATAGCATTTAGAAGAGGTTCGCTGCTAAGAGGCTTGGCGCGCTATTTAAAACTATAGTTTATTTGGAGATATTTTGTAGGAGTTGTTATTCAGTTTTTTTGGGGGAGTGCCGTTGGTCTAGCTTTATTGATTTTCAAGCAAAGATACTTAGATACTGTTGGGGAACGTAATATTTCAAAAAGAAAATCATATGATCACGCAAGATCTATCTAGGAGAAGCACAACAACGAGCCGGGAGAGTGTGTCCACGTACCCTCGTAGACCGAAAGCGAAAGCGTTAAGTAACACGGTTGATGTAGTCGAAAGTCTTCGCGATCCAACCGATCAAGTACCGAACGAACGGCACCTCCGCGATCTGCACATGTTCAGCTCGGTGACGTCCCTCGAACTCTAGATCCAGCTGAGGCTGAGGGAAAGTTCCGTCAGCACGACGGCGTGAGACGGTCATGATGAAGTTACCGGCGCAGGGCTTCGCCTAATCACTACTACGATATGACCAGGTGCAAAACTGTGGACGGGGGCACCGCACAAGGCTAAAGGTCAACTTGTGTGTCTATGGGGTGCCCCCCTCCCCCGTATATAAAGGAGGGAGGAGGGAAGGGCCGGCCGGCCCCTAGGGCGCGCCCCAAGAGGGGAATCCTACTAGGACTCCAAGTCCTAGTAGGAATCCACCAAGAGAGAGAGAGGGGGAAGGAAGGAAGAGGGGAAAGGGAAGGAAAGGGGGGCACCGCCCCTTTTCCCTAGTCCAATTCGGACACAGGGGTCGCGCGGCCAGCCCCTCCTGGCCCTTTCTCTCTTCCCACTAAGGCCCATAGAGGCCCATTTGTTCTCCCGGGGGTTCCGGTAACTCCTTCCGGCACTCCGGTTTTATCCGGAACTCTCCGGAACAATTCCGCTGTCCGAACAACATGGTCCAATATATCGATCTTTATGTCTCTACCATTTCGAGACTCCTCGTCATGTCCGTGATCTCATCCGGGACACCGAGCAACCTTCGGTACATCAAATCACATAAACTCATAATACCAATCGTCATCGAATGTTAAGCGTGCGGAGCCTACGGGTTCGAGAACTATGTAGACATGACCGAGACACCTCTCCGGTCAATAACCATTAGCGGAACCTAGATGCTCATATTGGCTCCTACATATTCTACGAAGATCTTTATTGGTCAAACCGCACAACAACATACATTGTTCCCTTTGTCATCGGTATGTTACTTGCCCGAGATTCGATCGTCGGTATCACTATACCTAGTTCAATCTCGTTACCAGCAAGGCTCTTTGCTCATTCCGTGATGCATCATCCCGCAACTAACTCATTATTCACATTGTTTGAAAGGCTTATAGTGATGTGCATTACCGAGAGGGCCCAGAGATACCTCTCCGACAATCGGAGTGAAAAATCCTAATATTGATCTATGGTAACTCAACAGACACCATCGGAGACACCTATAGAGCATCTTTACAGTAACCCATTTACGTTGTGACATTTGATAGAACACTAAGTCTCCCTTCGGTATCCGGGAGTTGCATAATCTCATAGTCATAGGAACATGTATAAGTTATGAAGAAAGCAATAGCAATAAACTAAATGATCAGAGTGCTAAGCTAACGGATGGGTCTTGTCCATCACATCATTCTCTAATGATGAGAACCCGTTCATCAAATGACAACTCATGTCTATGGCTAGGAAACTTAACCATCTTTGATTAACGAGCTAGTCAAGTAGAGGCATACTTGGGACACTCTGTTTGTCTATGTATTCAAAGTTTCAGTTTAATAAAATTCTAGCATGAATAATAAACATTTATCATGATATAAGGAAATATAAATAACAACTTTATTATAGCCTCTATGGCATATTTGTTGGGGAACGTAGTAATTTCAAAAATTTTCCTACGCACACGCAAGATCATGGTGATGCATAGCAACGAGAGGGGAGAGTGTTGTCTACGTACCCTCGTAGACCAAAGCGGAAGCAATCACAACATAGAGGAAGTAGTCGTACGTTCTCCTCGCGATCCAACCGATCCCAGCGCCGTTACATTCGGCGCCCGAGTTCTTAACACACGTACAGCTCGATGACGCCCTCGGCTCCGATCCAGCAAAGCTCCGGGAGAGAGAGTTCCACAAGACGACGGCGTGGTGGACGATCTTGATGTTCTACCGACGCAGAGCTTCGCCTAAGCACCGCTACGATATGACCGAGGTGGAATATGGTGGAGGGGGCACCGACACGCTAAGGAACGATCTCAAGGATCAACTTGTGTGTCCATGGGGTGCCCCTGCCCCAGATATAAAGGAGGGAGGGAGGAGGAGGCCGACCTAGGGAGGAGGCGCCATAGGGGAGTCCTACTCCCACCGGGAGTAGGATTCCCCTTCCTAGTCCAACTAGGATCCTTCCATGTATTAGGAGTAGGAGACTAGGAAGGGAAAAGAGAAGGAAGGAAGGAGGGTGCGGCCCTTCCCCTAAGCCCAATTCGGACTAGGGCAAAGGGGGGCGCGCAGCCTGCCCTAGGCATCCCCTCTCTCTTTCCCGCAGGGCCCAATAAGGCCCAATACTTCTCCCCGGCGAATTCCCGTAACTCTCCGGTACTCAAAAATACCGAATGACTCGGAACCTTTCCAAACTCGAATATAGTCGTCCAATATATCGATCTTTACGTCTCGACCATTTCGAGACTCCTCGTCATGTCCCCGATCTCATACGGGACTCCGAACTCCTTCGGTACATCAAAACTCATAAACTCATAATATAACCGTCATCGAAACCTTAAGCGTGCGGACCCTACGGTTCGAGAACAATGTAGACATGACCGAGACACGTCTCCGGTCAATAACCAATAGCGGGACTTGGATGCCCATATTGGCTCCTACATATTCTACGAAGATCTTTATCGGTCAGACCGCATAACAACATACGTTGTTCCCTTTGTCATCGGTATGTTACTTGCCCGAGATTCGATCGTCGGTATCCAATACCTAGTTCAATCTCGTTACTGGTAAGTCTCTTTACTCGTTCCGTAATACATCATCTCACAGCTAACTCATTAGTTGTAATGCTTGCAAGGCTTAGTGATGTGCATTAACGAGAGGGCCCAGAGATACCTCTCCGACAATCGGAGTGACAAATCCTAATCTCAAATACGCCAACCCAACATCTGCCTTTGGAGACACCTGTAGTACTCCTTTATAATCACCCGATTACGTTGTGACGCTTGGTAGTACCAAAGTGTTCCTCCGTAAACGGAGTTGCATAATCTCATAGTTATAGGAACATGTATAAGTCATGGATAAAAGCAATAGCAACATACTAAACGATCGGTGCTAAGCTAATGGAATGGGTCATGTCAATCAGATCATTCTCCTAATGATGTGATCCCGTTAATCAAATGACAACTCATGTCTATGGTTAGGAAACATAACCATCTTTGATTAACGAGCTAGTCAAGTAGAGGCATACTAGTGACACTGTTTGTCTATGTATTCACACATGTATTATGTTTCCGGTTAATACAATTCTAGCATGAATAATAAACATTTATCATGATATAAGAAAATAAATAATAACTTTATTATTGCCTCTAGGGCATATTTCCTTCAGTCTCCCACTTGCACTAGAGTCAATAATCTAGTTCACATCGCCATGTGATTTAACATCAATAGTTCACATCTATATGTGGTTAACACCCATAGTTCACATCGACATGTGACCAACACCCAAAGGGTTTACTAGAGTCAGTAATCTAGTTCACATCGCTATGTGATGAACACCCAAAGAGTACTAAGGTGTGATCATGTTTTGCTTGTGAGATAATTTTAGTCAACGGGTCTGTCACATTCAGAGCCGTAAGTATTTTGCAAATTTCTATGTCTACAATGCTTTGCACGGAGCTACTCTAGCTAATTGCTCCCACTTTCAATATGTATCCAGATTGAGACTCAGAGTCATCTAGATTAGTGTTAAAACTTGCATCGACGTAACCCTTTACGACGAACCTTTTTTCACTTCCATAATCGAGAAACATATCCTTATTCTACTAAGGATAATTTTGACCGCCGTCCATTGATCTACTCCTAGATCACTATTGCACTCCTTTGCCAAGCTTAGTGGTAGGGTATGCAATAGATCTGGTACACAGCATGACATACTTTATAGAACCTGTGGCTGATGCATAGGGAATGACTTTCATTCTCTTTCTATCTTCTGCCGTGGTCGGGTTTTGAGTCTTACTCAATCTCACACCTTGTAACACAGGCAAGAACTCTTTCTTTGACTGTTCCATTTTGAACTACTTCAAAATCTTGTCAAGGTATGTATTCATTGAAAAACATATCAAGCGTCTTGATCTATCTCTATAGATCTTGATGCTCAATATGTAAGCATCTTCACCGAGGTCTTTCTTTGAAAAACTCCTTTCAAATACTCCTTTATGCTTTGCGAATAATTCTACATTATTTCCGATCAACAATATGTCATTCACATATACTTATCGAAATGCTGTAGTGCTCCCACTCACTTTCTTGTAAATACATGCCTTTCCAAAAGTCTCAGATAAAATCATATGCTTTGATCAACACATCAAAGCGTATATTCCAACTCCGAGATGCTTGCACCAGTCCATTGATGGATCGCTGGAGCTTGCACATTTTGTTAGCACCTTTAGGATTGACAAAATCTTCTGGTTGTATCATATACAACTCTTCTTTAAGAAAACCATTAAGGAATGCAGTTTTGACATCCATTTGCCGATTTCATAAAATGTGGCAATTGCTAACATGATTCGGACAGACTTTTAAGCATTGATACAAGTGAGAAAATCTCATTGTATTCAACATCTTGAACTTTGTCTAAAACCTTTTCGACAAGTCTAGCTTTGTAGATAGTAACACTACTATCAGCATCTGTCTTCCTCTTGAAGATCCATTTATTTTCTATGGTTTGCCGATCATCGGGCAAATCCATCAAAGTCCATACTTTGTTCTCATACATGGATCATATCTCAGATTTCATGGCCTCAAACCATTTTATGGAATCTGGGCTCATCATCGCTTCCTCATAGTTCGTAGGTTCGTCATGGTCAAGTAACATGACCTCCGAATGGGATTACCGTACCACTCAGTGCGGATCTCACTCTGTTGACCTCACGAGGTTCGGTAGTAACTTGATCTGAAGTTACATGATCATCATCATTAGCTTCCTCACTAATTGGTGTAGGAATCACCGGAACTGATTTCTGTGATGAACTACTTTCCAATTTGGGAGAAGGTACAAATTACCTTATCAAGCTCTACTTTCCTCCCACTCACCTCTTTCGAGAGAAACTCCTTCTCTAGAAAGGATCCATTTTTAGCAACGAATATCTTGCCTTCGGATCTGTGATAGAAGGTGTACCCAACTATTTCCTTTGGGTATTCTATGAAGACGCACTTCTCGATTTGGGTTCGAGCTTATCAGATGAAACTTTTCACATAAGCATCGCAACCCCAAACTTTAAGAAACGTCAACTTGGGTTTCTTGCTAAACCACAGTTCATATGTTGTCGTCTCAACGGATTTAGATGGTGCCCTTTTAATGTGAATGCAGCTGTCTCTAATGCATAACCCCAAAACTATATTGGTAAATCAGTAAGAGACATCATAGATCGCACCATATCAAAATAAAGTACGGTTATGACGTTCGGACACACCATAACGTTGTGGTGTTCCAGGTGGCGTGAGCTGTGAAACTATTCCACATTGTTTTTCATTGAAGACCAAACTCGTAACTCAAATATTCATCTCCACGATCAGATCGCAGAAACTTTATTTTCTTGTTGCGATGATTTTCCACTTCACTCTGAAATTCTTTGAACTTTTCAACTATTTCAGACTTATGTTTCATCAAGTAGATATACCCATATCTACTCAAATCATCTTGTGAAGGTCAGAAAATAACGATACTTGCCACGAGCATCAACACTCATTGGATCGCATACATCGGTATATATGTGTTATTTCCAACAAGTTAGTAGCTTGTTCCATTGTTCCGGAGAACGGAGTTTTAGTCACCTTGCCCAAAAGGCACGGTTCGCAAGCATCAAATGATTCATAACCAAGTGATTCCAAAAATCCATCCTTATGGAGTTTCTTCATGCGCTTTATACCGATATGACCCAAACGGCAGTGCCACAAATAAGTTGCACTATCATTATTAACTTTGCATCTTTTGGCATCAATATTATGAATATGCGTATCACTACGATCGAGATCCAATAAACTATTTTCATTGGGTGTATGACCATCGAAGGTTTTATTCATTTAAACAGAACAACAATTATTCTTTGACTTTAAATGAATAACCGTTTTGCAATAAACATGATCAAATCATATTCATGCTCAACGCAAACACTAAATAACATTTATTTAGGTTTAACACTAATCCCGAAAGTGTAGGGAGTGTGCGATGATGATCATATCAATCTTGGAACTACTTCCAACACTCATCGTCACTTCCCCTTCAACTAGTTTCTGTTCATTCTGCAACTCCTGTTTGAATTACTACTCTTAGCAACCGAACCAGTATCAAATACCGAGGGGTTGCTACTTAACACTAGTAAAATACACATCAATAATTTGTATATCAAATATAGCTTTGTTCACTTTGCCATCCTTCTTATCCGCCAAATACTTGGGGTAGTTCCGCTCCAAAGACCAGTTCCATTGTAGCAAAAGCACTTAGTCTCGTGCTTAGATCCAGACTTGGGCTTCTTCACTCGAGCAGCAACTTGCTTGCCGCTCTTCTTGAAGTTCCCTTCTTCCTTTGCCCTTTTCCTTGAGACTAGTGGTCTTGTCAATCATCAACACTTGATGCTCTTTCTTGATTTCTACCTTCGTCGATTTCAACATCATGAAGAGCTCGGGAATCGTTTTCGTTATCCCTTGCATACTATAGTTCATCACGAAGTTCTAGTAACTTAGTGATGGTGACTAGAGAATTCTGTCAATCACTATCTTATCTGGAAGATTAACTCCCACTTGATTCAAGCGATTGAAGTACCTGACAATCTGAGCACATGCTCACTAGTTGAGCGATTCTCCTCCATCTTTTAGCTATAGAACTTGTTGGAGACTTCATATCTCTCAACTCGGTATTTGCTTGAAATATTAACTTCAACTCCTGGAACATCTCATATGGTCCATGACGCTCAAAACATCTTTGAAGTCCCGATTCTAAGCCGTTAAGCATGGTGCACTAAACTATCAAGTAGTCATCATATTGAGCTAGCCAAACGCTCATAACGCCCATCTGCTCCTGCAATAGGTCTGTCACCTAGCGGTGCATCAAGGACATAATTCTTCAGGCAGCAATGAGGATAAACCTCAGATCACGGATCCAATCCGCATCATTGCTACTAACATCTTTCAACACAATTTTCTAGGAACATATCAAAACAAACATATGAAGCAACAACGCGAGCTATTGATCTACAACATAATTTGCAAAATACTACCAGGACTAAGTTCATGATAAATTTAAGTTCAATTAATCATATTACTTAAGAACTCCCACTTAGACAGACATCTCTAGTCATCTAAGTGATTACGTGATCCAAATCAACTAAACCATAACCGATCATCACGTGAGATGGAGTAGTTTTCAATGGTGAACATCTTATGTTGATCATATCTACTATATGATTCACGCCGACCTTTCGGTCTCCGTGTTCGAGGCCATATCTGCATATGCTAGGCTCGTCAAGTATAACCTGAGTATTCTCGCGTGCAAAACTGGCTTGCACCCGTTGTAGATGGACGTAGAGCTTATCACACCCGATCATCACGTGGTGTCTCGGCACGACGAACTTTGGCAACGGTGCATACTCAGGGAGAACACTACTTGATAATTTTAGTGAGAGATCATCTTATAATGCTACCGTCAATCAAAGCAAGAAAAGATGCATAAAGGATAAACATCACATGCAATCAATATAAGTGATATGATATGGCCATCATCATCTTGTGCTTGTGATCTCCATCTCCGAAGCACCGTCGTGATCACCATCGTCACCGGCGCGACACCTTGATCTCCATCGTAGCATCGTTGTCGTTTACGCCATCTATTGCTTCTACGACTATCGCTACCGCTTAGTGATAAAGTAAAGCAATTACAGGGCGTTTGCATTTCATACAATAAAGCGACAACCATATGGCTCCAGCCAGTTTCCGATAACTTCGGTTACAAAACATGATCATCTCATACAATAAAATATAGCATCACGTCTTGACCATATCACATCACAACATGCCCTGCAAAAACAAGTTAGACGTCCTCTACTTTGTTGTTGCAAATTTTACGTGGCTGCTACGGGCTTAAGCAAGAACCAATCTCACCTACGCATCAAGACCACAACGATACTTCGTCAAATAGACTCCGTTTTAACCTTCTCAAGGACCGGGCGTAGCCATACTCGGTTCAACTAAAGTGAGAGAGACAGACACCCGCCAGCCACCTTTAAGCACGAGTGCTCGCAACGGTGAAACCAGTCTCGCGTAAGCGTACGCGTAATGTCGGTCCGGGCTGCTTCATCTCACAATACCGCTGAACCAAAATATGACATGCTGGTAGGCAGTATGACTTGTATCGCCCACAACTCACTTGTGTTCTACTCGTGCAAAACATCAAACCATAGAAACCTGGCTCGGATGCCACTGTTGGGGAACGTAGTAATTTCAAAAATTTTCCTACGCACACGCAAGATCATGGAGATGCATAGCAACGAGAGGGGAGAGTGTTGTCTACGTACCCTCGTAGACCAAAGCGGAAGCAATCACAACGTAGAGGAAGTAGTCGTACGTTCTCCTCGCGATCCAACCGATCCCAGCGCCACACTCGGCGCCTCCGAGTTCTTAACACACGTACAGCTCGATGACGCTCCTCGGGCTCTGATCCAGCAAAGCTCCGGGGAGAGAGAGTTCCGTCAGCACGACGGCATGGTGACGATCTTGATGTTCTACCGACGCAGAGCTTCGCCTAAGCACCGCTACGATATGACCGAGGTGGAATATGGTGGAGGGGGGCACCGCACACGGCTAAGGAACGATCTCAAGGATCAACTTGTGTGTCCATGGGGTGCCCCTGCCCCCGTATATAAAGGAGGGAGGGAGGAGGAGGCCGGCCTAGGGAGGAGGCGCGCCATAGGGGAGTCCTACTCCCACCGGGAGTAGGATTCCCCCTTTCCTAGTCCAACTAGGATCCTTCCATGTATTAGGAGTAGGAGACTAGGAAGGGAAAAGAGAAGGAAGGAAGGAGGGTGCGGCCCTCCCTAAGCCCAATTCGGACTAGGGCAAAGGGGGGCGCGCAGCCTGCCCTAGGCATCCCCTCTCTCTTTCCCGCAGGGCCCAATAAGGCCCAATACTTCTCCCCGGCGAATTCCGTAACTATCCGGTACTCAAAAAATACCCGAATGACTCGGAACCTTTCCGAACTCCGAATATAGTCGTCCAATATATCGATCTTTACGTCTCGACCATTTCGAGACTCCTCGTCATGTCCCCGATCTCATCCGGGACTCCGAACTCCTTCGGTACATCAAAACTCATAAACTCATAATATAACCGTCATCGAAACCTTAAGCGTGCGGACCCTACGGTTCGAGAACAATGTAGACATGACCGAGACACGTCTCCGGTCAATAACCAATAGCGGGACCTGGATGCCCATATTGGCTCCTACATATTCTACGAAGATCTTTATCGGTCAGACCGCATAACAACATACGTTGTTCCCTTTGTCATCGGTATGTTACTTGCCCGAGATTCGATCGTCGGTATCCAATACCTAGTTCAATCTCGTTACTGGTAAGTCTCTTTACTCGTTCCGTAATACATCATCTCACAGCTAACTCATTAGTTGTAATGCTTGCAAGGCTTAGTGATGTGCATTACCGAGAGGGCCCAGAGATACCTCTCCGACAATCGGAGTGACAAATCCTAATCTCGAAATACGCCAACCCAACATCTGCCTTTGGAGACACCTGTAGTACTCCTTTATAATCACCCAGTTACGTTGTGACGTTTGGTAGTACCCAAAGTGTTCCTCCGGTAAACGGGAGTTGCATAATCTCATAGTTATAGGAACATGTATAAGTCATGGATAAAAGCAATAGCAACATACTAAACGATCGGGTGCTAAGCTAATGGAATGGGTCATGTCAATCAGATCATTCTCCTAATGATGTGATCCCGTTAATCAAATGACAACTCATGTCTATGGTTAGGAAACATAACCATCTTTGATTAACGAGCTAGTCAAGTAGAGGCATACTAGTGACACTCTGTTTGTCTATGTATTCACACATGTATTATGTTTCCGGTTAATACAATTCTAGCATGAATAATAAACATTTATCATGATATAAGGAAATAAATAATAACTTTATTATTGCCTCTAGGGCATATTTCCTTCAATATTTCCTTCAGTCTCCCACTTGCACTAGAGTCAATAATCTAGTTCTCATTGCCATGTGATTTAACACCAATAGTTCACATCACCATGTGATTGACACCCATAGTTCACATCGCCATGTGACCAATACCCAAAGGGTTTACTAGAATCAGTAATCTAGTTCACATCTCCATGTGATTAACACCCAAAGAGTACTAAGGTGTGATCGTGTTTTGCTTGTGAGAGAGGTTTAGTCAATGGGTTTGCCACATTCAGATCCGTATGTATTTTGCAAACTTCTATGTCTACAATGTTCTGCACGGAGCTACTCTAGCTAAATGCTCCCACTTTCAATATGTATCCACATCAAGACTCAAAGTCATCTAGATCGGTGTCAAAGCTTGCATCAACGTAACCATTTACGACGAGCTCTTTGTCACCTCCATAAACGAGAAACATATCCTTAGTCCTCTTCAGGTATTTCAGGATGTTCTTGACCGCTGTCCAGTGATCCACTCCTGGATTACTTTGGTACCTCCCTGCTATGCTTATAGCAAGGCACACATCAGGTCTGGTACACAACATTGCATACATGATAGAACCTATGGCTGAAGCATAGGGAATGACTTTTATTTTCTCTCTATCTTCTGCAGTGGTCGGGCATTGAGTCTGACTCAACTTCACACCTTGTAACACAGGCAAGAACCCTTTCTTTGCTTGATCCATTTTGAACTTCTTCAAAACTTTATCAAGGTATGTGCTTTGTGAAAGTCCAATTAAGCATCTTGATCTATCTCTATAGATCTTGATGCCCAATATATAAGCGGCTTCACCGAGGTCTTTCATTGAAAAACTCTTATTCAAGTATCCTTTTATGCTATCCAGAAATTCTATATCATTTCCAATCAGCAATATGTCATCCACATATAATATTAGAAATGCTACAGAGCTCCCACTTACTTTCTTGCAAATACAGGCTTCTCCGAAAGTCTGTATAAAACCATATGCTTTGGTCACACTATAAAAACATTTATCCCAACTCCGAGAGGCTTGCACCAGTCCATAAATGGATCACTGGAGCTTGCACATTTTGTTAGCATTCTTTGGATCAATAAAACCATCCGGTTGCATCATATACAACTCTTCTTCCAGAAATCCATTCAGGAATGCAGTTTTTACACCCATTTGCCAAATTTCATAATAATAAAATACAGCAATTGCTAACATGATTCGGACAGACTTAAGCATCGCTACGGGTGAGAAAGTCTCATCGTAGTCAACTCCATCAACTTGTCGAAAACCTTCCGCAACAAGTCGAGCTTTGTAGACAGTAACATTACCATCAATGTCAGTCTTCTTCTTGAAGATCCATTTATTCTCTATGGCTTGCCGATTATCGATCAAGTCAACCAAAGTCCAAACTTTGTTCTCATACATGGATCCCATCTCAGATTTCATGGCCTCAAGCCATTTCGCGGAATCCAGGCTCATCATCGCTTCCTCATAGTTCGTAGGTTCGTCATGGTCAAGTAACATGACTTCCAGAACAGGATTACCGTACCACTCTGGTGCAGATCTTACTCTGGTTGACCTACGAGGTTTCGTAGCAACTTGATCTGAAGTTTCATGATCATCATCATTAGCTTCCTCACTAATTGGTGTAGGAATCACTGGAACTGATTTCTGTGATGAACTACTTTCCAATAAGGGAGCAGGTACAGTTAACTCATCAAGTTCTACTTTCCTCCCACTCACTTATTTCGAGAGAAACTCCTTCTCTAGAAAGGATCCATTCTTAGCAACGGATATCTTGCCTTCGGATCTGTGATAGAAGGTGTACCCAATAGTCTTCTTTGGGTATCCTATGAAGACACATTTCCCCGATTTGGGTTCGAGCTTATCAGGTTGAAGCTTTTTCATATAAGCATCGCATCCCAAACTTTAAGAAACGACAACATGGGTTTGTTGTCAAACCACAGTTCATATGGTGTCATCTCAACGGATTTAGAAGGTGCCGTATTTAACGTGAATGCAGTAGTCTCTAAAGCATAACCCCAAAACGATAGCGGTAAATAAGTAAAAGACATCATAGATCGCACCATATCTAATAAAGTGCGGTTACGACATTTGGATACACCATTACGCTGTGGTGTTTCAGGTGGCCTGAGTTGTGAAACTATTCCGCATTGTTTCAAATGAAGATGGACCTCGTAACTCAAATATTCTCCTCCACGATCAGATCATAGAAACTTTATTTTCTTGTTACGATGATTTTCCACTTCACTCTGAAATTATTTGAACTTTTCAAATGTTTCATACTTATGTTTCATCAAGTAGAGATACCCATATCTGCTCAAATCATCTGTGAAGGTCAGAAAATAACGATATCCCCCATGAGCCTCAACACTCATCGGACCGCATACATCAGTATGTATTATTTCCAACAAGTCTATTGCTCGTTCCATTGTTCCGGAGAATGGAGTTTTAGTCATCTTGCCCATGAGGCATGGTTCACAAGCATCAAGTGATTCATAATCAAGTGATTCCAAAAGCCCATCTGCATGGTGTTTCTTCATGCGCTTTACACCAATATGACCCAAACGGCAGTGCCACAAATAAGTTGCACTATCATTGCTAAACTTATATCTTTTGGCTTTAACACTATGAATATGTGTATCATTAATATCGAGATTCAACAAAAATAGACCACTCATCAAGGGTGCATGACCATAAAAGATATTACTCATATAAACAGAACAACCATTATTCTCTGATTTAAATGAATAACCGTCTCACATCAAACAAGATCCAGATATAATGTTCATGCTTAACGCTGGCACCAAATAACAATTATTCAGGTCTAAAACTAATCCTGAAGGTCGATGTAGAGGTAGCATGCCGACGGCAATCACATCGACTTTGGAACCATTTCCCACGCGCACCGTCACCTCGTCCTTAGCCAATCTTCGCTTAATACGTAGTCCCTGTTTCGAGTTGCAAATATGAGCAACAGAACCAGTATCAAATACCCAGGCACTACTGCGAGCATTAGTAAGGTACACATCAATAACATGTATATCAAATGTACCTTTCACTCTGCCATCCTTCTTATCAGCCAAATACTTGGGGCAGTTCCACTTCCAGTGACCAGTCCCTTTGCAATAGAAGCCCTCATTCTCAGGCTTAGGTACAGACTTGGGTTTCTTCACTTGAGCAGCAACTTGCTTGCCGTTCTTCTTGAAGTTCCCCTTCTTCCCCTTACCCTTTTTCTTGAAACTAGTTGTCTTGTTAACCATCAACAATTGATGCTCCTTCTTGATTTCTACCTCCGCAGCCTTTAGCATCGCGAAGAGCTCGAGAATAGTCTTGTTCATCCCTTGCATATTATAGTTCATCGCGAAGCTTTTGTAGCTTGGTGGCAGTGATTGAAGAACTCTGTCAATGACACTATCTTCAGGAAGATTAACTCCCAGTTGAGTCGAGTGGTTGTGGTACCCAAACATTCTGAGTATATGTTCACTGACAGAACTATTCTCCTCCATTTTGTAGTTATAGAACTTATTAGAGACTTCATATCTCTCAATCTGGGCATTTGCTTGAAATTTTAACTTCAACTCCTGAAACATCTCATATGCTCCATGACGTTCAAAATGTCGTTGAAGTCTCAGTTCTAAGCCGTAAAGCATGGCACACTGAACTATCGAGTAGTCATCAGCTTTGCTCTGCCAGGCGTTCACAACGTTCGGTGTCGCTCCTGCAGCGGGTCTGGCACCTAGCGGTGCTTCAAGGACGTAATTCTTCTGTGCCGCAATGAGTATAATCCTAGAAACACAGTCCGTTTAGTTGCTACCATCATCTTTCAACTTAGCTTTCTCTAGGAACGCATTAAAATTCAAAGAAAAGTAGCCCGAGCCATTGATCTACAACAACATAGACATGCAAAATACTATCAGGTACTAAGTTCATGAAAAATTAAAGTCAATTAATCATATTACTTCAGAACTCCCACTTAGATAGACATCCCTCTAATCATCTAAGTGATCACGTGATCCTTATCAACTAAACCATGTCCGATCATCACGTGAGATGGAGTAGCTTTCAATGGTGAACATCACTATGTTGAGCATATCTACCATATGATTCACGCTCGACCTTTCGGTCTCAGTGTTCCGAGGCCATATCTGTATATGCTAGGATTGTGAAGTTTAACCCGAGTATTCTGCGTGTGCAAAACTGGCTTGCACCGATTGTATGTGAACGTAGAGCTTATCACAACCGATCATCACGTGGTGTCTCGGCACGACGAACTGTAGCAACGGTGCATACTCAGGGAGAACACTTATACCTTGAAATTTAGTGAGAGATCATCTTATAATGCTACCGCCGCACTAAGCAAAATAAGATGCATAAAGGATAAACATCACATGCAATCAAAATATGTGACATGATATGGCCATCATCATCTTGTGCTCATGATCTCCATCGTCACCGGCGCGACACCTTGATCTCCATCGTAGCATCGTTGTCGTCTCGCCAACTATTGCTTCTACGACTATCGCTACCGCTTAGTGATGAAGTAAAAACAATTACATGGTGATTGCATTGCATAAAATAAAGCGACAACCATATGGCTCCTGCTAGTTGTCGATAACTCTGTTACAATACATGATCATATGATACAACAATTTATATATCATCATGTCTTGACCATATCACATCACAACATGCCCTGCAAAAACAAGTTTGACGTCCTCTACTTTGTTGTTGCAAGTTTTACGTGGCTGCTACGGGTTTAGCAAGAACCGTTCTTACCTACGCATCAAAACCACAACAATTTTTCGTCAAGTGTGCTGTTTTAACCTTCAACAAGGATCAGGCGTAGCCACACTCGATTCAACTAAAGCTGGAGAAACAGATACCCACTAGCCACCTGTGTGCGAAGCACGTCGGTAGAACTAGTCTCATGAACTCGGTCATATAATGTCGGTCTGGGCCGCTTCATCCAACAATACCGCCGAATCAAAGTATGACATGCTGGTAAGCAGTATGACTATTATCGCCCACAACTCTTTGTGTTCTACTCGTGCATATAACATCTACGCATAGACCTGGCTCGGATGCCACTGTTGGGGAACGTAGTATTTCAAAACAAAAATCCTACGATCACGCAAGATCTATCTAGGAGAAGCACAACAACGAGCGGGGAGAGTATGTCCACGTATCCTTGTAGACCGAAAGTGGAAGCGTTAAGTAACGCGGTTGATGTAGTCGAACGTCTTCGCGATCCAACCGATCAAGTACCGAACGCACGGCACCTCCTCAATCTGCACACGTTCGGCTCGGTGACGTCCCTCGAACTCTAGATCCAGCTGAGGCCGAGGGAGAGTTCCGTCAGTACGACGGCATGGTGACGGTGATGATGAAGTTACCGACGCAGGGCTTCGCCTAAGCACTACAACGATATGACCTAGGTGTAAAACTGTGGAGGGGGGCACCGCGCACGGCTAAAGAACAACTTGTGTGTCTATGGGATTCCCCCTCGCCCGTATATAAAGGAGGGAGAAGGGGAGGGCCGGCCGGCCCCTAGGTCGTGCCCCAAGAGGGGAATCCTACTAGGACTCCAAGTCCTAGTAGGAATCCACCAAGAGGGAGAGAGGGGAAAGGAAGGAAGAGGGGGAAGGGAAGGAAAGGGGGGCGCCGCCCCTTTCCCCTAGTCCAATTCGGACCCGGGGTGGGGGGGGGGGGAGGGGGGCAGCCCCTCCTGGCCCTTCCTCTCTTCCCACTAAGGCCGATAGAGGCACATTAGTTCTCCCGGGAGTTCCGGTAACCCCTTCCGGCACTCCGATTTTATCCAAAACTCTCCGGAACAATTCTAGTGTCCTAACAACATGGTCCAATATATTAATGTTTATGTCTCCACCATTTCGAGACTCCTCCTCATGTCCGTGATCTCATCCGGGACACCGAACAGCCTTCGGTACATCAAATCACATAAACTCATAATACCAATCGGCATCGAACGTTAAGCGTGCGGACCCTACGGGTTCGAGAACTATGTTGACATGACCGTGACACCTCTCCGGTCAATAACCAATTGCAGAACCTGGATGCTCATATTGGCTCCTACATATTCTACGAAGATCTTTATCGGTCAAATCGCACAACAACATACGTTGTTCCCTTTGTCATCCGTATGTTACTTGCCCGAGATTCAATCATCGGTATCACTATACCTAGTTCAACCTCGTTAGCGACAAGTCTCTTTACTCGTTCCATAATGCATCATCCCGCAACTAATTCATTAGTCACATTGTTTGCATGTCTTATTGTGATGTGCATTACCGAGAGGGCCCAGAGATACCTCTTCGACAATCGGAGTGGCAAATCTTAATCTTGATCTATGTCAACTCAACAGAAACCATCGGAGACACCTGTAGACCATCTTTATAATCACCCAGTTACGTTGTGACGTTTGATAGCACACTAAGTGTTCCTCCGGCATCGGGAGTTGCATAATCTCATAGTGCTAAGCTAACGGATGGGTCTTGTCCATCACATCATTCTCTAATGATGTGATCCCGTTCATCAAATGACAACTCATGTCTATGGCTAGGAAACTTAACCATCTTTGATTAACGGGCTAGTCAAGTAGAGGCATACTAGGGACACTCCGTTTGTCTATGAATTCACACATGTACTAAGTTTCCAGTTAATACAATTCTACCATGAATTTAAACATTTATCATGATATAAGGAAATATAAATAACAACTTTATTATTGCCTTTAGGTCATATTTCCTTCAGATACATCGCATCAGCCTAGGCAAACAAAGCTAGGAGGATCAATTTGGTAACTACAGTCGGGTGTAACCGCATAGAGTTGAACTCCGACAACATCGAGGTGATAGGGACAATGAAGAATGGAGGTCGATCTTTCGGTTTATCAGTGGTTAGTTTTTGATGATATATAGCACCTTGCGTGTGATTTCCTGCATATTATTTTTGAGCATGCTCCTTGAGAGTCTAATTATACTGCCCATGATTTAGCAAAACTAGCTAAAACTAAGGTGTGTGTGCGGTGGATGGAAGATTCATCTGTAGAGATTGTTGATACTCTTGTAAAAGATAATATTGTGACCACCTTGCAATTTGATGTCAAAAAAGCTAGGAGGATCATTGTTAATTTTCCAAAATTTGGATTTTTTTAAATATCAGAAGGAATTTTTTCCTTTTTTTTGCTTAGCAAGTTTTGATTAGGAATTTTCCATTTTTTGGAATTATTCAGAACACTAATCTGTCATTTAGGTAATATTTATCAAGCAAAAATTGAGATCACAAAATGCTTAAGACGTTCAGATAAATATTTTGGGATGGAAACAATTTCCATAAACTCGTAGATTTTATTTGAAACCCTAATGTCAATTGGGAATTAGACTGAACACCAGAATATTTAGGGAATAAAATTATGCCCTAAAATAGGGTGAAAATTAAAATTTTAACTTGTGTTGTGAAGTATTTTTCACAAGTCCCATATAATTTTATATGCCTTGTTTTTCAAACATGTGTAAGTAAAATTTTCATTTTTAATTAATTCAGCAAACAAAGGGAATTGTTTCAAAAAGGGCTACATTTTAATTTTTTAGGAAATTAAATTCCATAAGTCCTAAATATTGACCTTGACCCCTATGTTAAATTTCCAAGATGTATTTAAACAAGTTTATGTTTTTAACGAATTTGAAGTTAAAAAGGGAAATAGAGAAACAGAAAGTAAAAAGAAAAAGAAAATCTAGCTGAACAGCATCTAAACACATACAAATTTGGGGTTGACATCACACCAGTCTGTATATCTCTCTGGTTTCTGACAGTTTACTTTACTCTCTTTCGCCAAAGTTAAACTAATATAAATAATCTGACTAACCCGATGAAAACTCAATGGTGACACTTATTTTTAGAACTTCGTGAAATTTAGATGTTGGTAAGGTACATAGTTCAGTGCAACAACAGAGGATCTAGCAGCTTGCTCTGATGTTGAAGCTGACATGTTACGGGGGTACACAAATAGATGAAGGCCATTATCCATGTGAAGGGTAAACATTGTTTTGTATGTTGGACCCTTGGATTCATCTTCCTCTCCGAACCTGAAAAATTGTATCAGGGTAGCAGCAACGATTTTCCCTGGCTGCATGCAAATTCTTTCCCCAAGCAGATACGAGGTCCTGCCTGATCATTAGAGAAGAATTGTTAAATGAAAATAGCAATTTAAATTCTATAGGAAAACGAAACCATCCTCCCCATCGTCCCTCCGAAGATATTTCATTCTCCCAAAAGGTATTTCATCCAGCACTAAATTCTTCAGCGGGCAATTTCAACATGGTCCCTCCAAAGGTACTTCATCCTCCCCATGGCATATATCATATTGTTCATTCCAGCTCCTTTTATCACCTGATTGTCGTCCAGTATTACACCATCCTGAAAGTGTACCACAAAGTAAGTTACTGTGTATGCCAGATCCTAATTAAACTATGTCGATGCATATCTGGAGTTGTTATTGTTGGACTCTACACTCAAAAGTTAATAGCAAGAGGAATCAGTTAAATTACCAGAATACCAGGATACACCCGGAGAGTCTCGGTAATTGCAGCAAGGAGGTAGTGCATTTTGTCAATAGCACCTTTGTTTCAATCTTGCGGTGAACATTTCCATGCTGGTATATTCTCGTGCCCACTCAATAGATTCTATGATTTCAAAGGCAACCTTATCCTCACCCGCCCAAAAAAGGCAACCTTATCCTGGACTACTGGGTTCTTGCAGAGCATGTAGAAGAACCATGTAAGGGTATTTCATGTGGTGTCTTTACAAGCAATCAGGAAACTGAGGATTATGCCACGAAGGTAACGATCGTTCATCGTCTCAGGACCCTTCTATGTGTTTCTGCATTTATAATAAGAGATAGAACTGAACATATGTAAAATTTTGAAATAGTTGTTACAAACTACCGTATAGTTTTGCTTAAATGGCCACTCATGTTTTTCATGTTCTCTCTCTTTTGAGGAATCAACTATAACACAAAGTGGTCGATTATCTTTATGCTCTTTTACAGTTTGGCTTCTGACCCAATATTAAGATACCTTTTCAGCTTCCAGAACATATCAAGATACCGATAGTAAGCAAGAGAATTTGCCTCATCGAAGGTCTTGCTAAAATAAATGATGGATTCATCTGATCCAAATAGCGTGTTAAGCTCAAAACCGAATCCCACTTCGAATATTGAATCCATAGTTGTTCTCATCGGAAGGTCCTGAGGAAATGGTAGAAACTAAGAGAACTGACAGCAAATGCGCATCAAGTCCATCAGCCTTTGGTACAAGTGTGCTACCTGAAACTTCAAACTTGGAGTCAAATTAATTTTTATCTTTACTTTGCTGACTCAGAAATCAGAGTAATGCATAACCCAATTCAGATGTTCTGAAGAAACTATGTTTAGTTTACCCAAGTTATTTGTCAAAAACAGCTAACTGTTTTTTTTGCCCATTTAGGTTAGGATTTGATTTGCTTCTCTCTATTCTAGGTTAATGTTCTAAAGCTGGCACGCGTAGACTGAACTTTCAAAGGTAGGAATATGATCCTAGCACTTACAACACTATATTCATGATAATCATGGAAATACCTGCAGACTCAGTTTACTCTCTAAATAGTAAATATCACGTATATTATTCGTCTCAAGTTTTTACTGTTGACCATCCTCTATTCAAATTTTCCAGGATCCAGATCTGACATGCAGACTGAGCCATCTACCACCATATTACTTATTAGGGGGAAAGAGAAGAGGAACAAAAATGATGAGCAAAGGAGAACTACCCTGCTGTATTTATTGAAGTTTGTCTTGAGGACATGCTCAATGACGGCAGGGTCGGCGGTTAAGATCTCATTGTGCCCTGGATAGACGAGCCTGATGGTGGGGTGCAGGAGCGCATACTTCACATGCTCATCAAAGATCTTGTCAAAGTTGTTGAGCAGCCGGAACATGGTACCGATGAGCGGCGGCCGGTCATGGGCTCTTTGGATGAACTCTCTGATGCAGAAAACGGCAAAGGATCTGGCGGTGCCTAGGATGTAGAGGGTGATCACCAGCAGGGCTATGGCAAGAGCTGAGACTATAGATATGCCCACGGATGCAGTGAGGGAGGAGAGCAGGGGAGCCATGATCAGAGCTAGCTGCTGCTTGCTGAGAGTAAGTTTACCATGTCCAGCATCTTATATATATGATCCGCACTTCAACTGTATATTTTTTGATTTGGTTGATGTCACTGTCTTCTAGAATAGGAAAGTGACATGAATGTTTCTATACTTTCAGGTTTTGGACAGTGTCGTAGAAAATGGACAATCTGTGCTCAAACTATGTCCATGGTATGGGAGAACATCGCCCATGCGCTGATTGGTCGTTGAACTTGAATATGAATTTCTATCTTCAAATTTTGAGTTTGGTAAGACTTTGTGCAGATCATTTTGACTTCAAGGCATTCCTAGCAACCAAGATCTCTATATGCATATACCATGTCACACTGCTGTTTCAAAACAACCATGATTCAAATTTTCATTCATAAAAAATTGGTACCTCCCCCAAAAAAATTGTATCTGGGTAAATGTGTCCGACATGCTGGGGCAGACCTGCAGTGTTGTGCCCCATCTAATTGCGCTGTACTTGCAGTGTTTCGAGCTAGTTCTCTGATTCTAATTGCGCTGTACTTGCAGTGTTTCGAGCTAATTCTCTGATTCTAATGCAGATCATTGTTGCATTATTGTATCAGCAAACAGAAGAAAGGACGTCAGGGGAGGCAGTGACATAGCTGATTCTGTAGGCATGAGTTCAGCAAAACTGGATATTAATTGTGCCCTAATTAACTAGAGCGGCTACTTTCATTGACAGCAACACCTACACAGCAACTTGCAGCAGGATTTATCTGCTTGTACATGTGCTAGGCCAACCTTTTATGTTACAGGAGAAAGCCTTCATGTCTTTGGTGGATGAGAGTTGACATGCCGCGTCGGAATGTTGTATGGTACATGGGATTCCGATTCCCAAAGATGTGATGGGTAACCATAGCATTCCCTCCAAGCTTTCCGCCTTTTGGACTCAATTTTGTTTACCATGTCCACATTTCATTCTGGTGCGACAACTGGCTTCTGCACAATTGTCACTTGGTTCAGTTCGAGTTATCTGGGGAGCTTAGCAGTCTCACAGGCCTTGCTTTGTGTCGGAGGTACGAGCCACCCAGTTTGTCAATAGAAACCCAGAAACAGTGTTTGCTAATGCCCTGATGTCTCCAATTCTCATATTATGTCCATATATATCTCTCTGGTTGTTTTAGCACGATATACTCATTATTTTTGTGGTTGACAACTACCTCATGGGCTTACATATATGCCTAGTAAAGAATCACAATTTAGAATGTTCTGTGGATGGACGAACAATATAATTGGGTGAACAAGGAGTGGTATATATGAAGCGTGAGATGGATGGAGAGCAATACTCTCACAACTGTGAGAGTTTGGTGGAATCTTCATTCTTTCTCTCCGGGATGAATGCTCGTGGCCTGTTGTAGCCTGTATTGGTCCTTTGACCATAAAGTATACCCACCACCATATGTGGCATGGATGTACATAGCCGATCCGCCCGCGCGTCACACAAACAGGCGCCCCCCTCCTCCGTCCTAGGCCTGGCCCATTGTTTTTAGTGTTCTAACCTTCAAAAAATACGTGCGTGAAGTAGGATTGAAACTCCCAACCTCTTGATTTACCATCACCCACTGTCACGAAAAGGACAACCCACTTGTTCTGCCTAATTACTTCTTTTATTTTTCACAAGCAAAAGCGCGCGTGCATTGCAACGGGAGCAACGATCGGGTCTGCTGCCCCTTCCTTCTCAGCGTACAGCTGCAGATTGGATTAATGGTTTATCTTCGAATGTATGCTACAAGAAATGGGCTGAGGACAGAGGCGCCCGGGGATCTTACAAGATCCCAGTGATCTAAACCAAGTCGGAAAACAATAGCGTGACTAGCCCCCCGACCACGGCCGCGTCGCCCCCGCGGGCGGCCGGCCGCGCCTCCCCTCCTTCCCCGCGAGCCCTCCCCCTATCCTGTTATGTAACCGTCATCCGAACCGGTTGAATATAGCCCGCGCTACCATCTCCCACTGGTTGCACCCAGTAACCAAAGGGTCCCTGGAGTCCATAGGAGTAAGGACCACGTATGGATCCATGCGGTAGCTCTGAAGATGACCTGCAAGAAAGTTAAAGTATGTTGCCTGTTAAAAATCATGAAGGGACACCTTAAATCTGCATTATCAATGGTGAAGATGTAAATACATGCTACTAGGATCCCGTAAATGTAGGTTACTCATTGTGAGTTGGATAATATCTACAAAAACATAACATCGCTTTTCGCCATTATGCTGTGGAATTTGGGTATCAACGCACCCCATGTGACCTTATGTTGGATTGACGTGCTAAGTTATTTACCATCGTATGAAAAAACGATAAAGGGGCAAGTACTAAGAATGGTGATTTCTGAGGAGAATACTAAGCTGACGAAGGCCCGTTAAGAACAAATAAATTATGTTGCCAAATATATATATTTGTTGACATTGTACATATATTCTACAGTATCTGACCAAAACGGAGCAAACTGATAGGGAGCTTTGGCAGACTGGGCTTGCAGATCTGCTCATCTCTTCGGGGATGCACTCAAGAGTGCCCAACTTGAAGCTTCCACATTTGTTCACAAGCTTAAGGAGATGCTGGTTGTATGATATGAACTAATTTGCATTTTCGTATCAGCAAACAGAGGAGAGGACGTCAGGGGAGGCAGTGACATAGCTGATTCCGTGGGCACGAGTTCATCAAAACTGGATACTGCGGCCTAATTAACGGGAATGGCAACGTGACAGCAACACCTACACGGCGTAAGTAGCAGCTGGATTTATGTACTCGTATACATCTGCTAGGGCAACCTTTTTGTGATAGGAGGAAGAGCTCACGTCTTTGGACGATGAGAATTGACAGGCCACATAAGAATGCTGCATGGTACACCGAGATTATAATTCTTGAAGATGCTCTCCGATCTCTTGACAGAACTCCTAAAAAAGTGCTCAGTCCAGGAGCCAAAGCGAGTGAAAAAGTGTTCGCTAATGTTCTGATGCCTCCGGTTCCCGCATTATGTCCATACATACATCTTCCGTTCGTTTACATACACTCTCTTTTTGGGGTTGGCACCTATCTTATGAAACGCTAGTTAGAATTGTGGGTGGAGGAACAATTACATTTTTTGTGAAAATGGAGCGGTATATATGAAAGGCGAGAGGCACAGAGAATATTACTCCCACAAGTGCAAGAGTTTGGTGGAGTCTTCATTCCTTCTCCACAAGATGAGTGCTATGGCCTCCAGATGTGGTCCTTTATATGCTGGTAACTTGGTAGGCGCCCAATCTTTGTAGGGAGATTTCGAATCTAATTATTAGTACAGAAAAATGGCTCCACTATTGTGTTGACACTCTTGACCTTGTTTACCTACATATATGGCCACTTTTTACACCTGGTTCAACCTTCTATCTCTTCGACGTGTTTTATTCCACTTGTACAAAAACTTTTTTGGTTCATGGAAGGTGGATGTGCTCCAACAACAAGACGTTATAGGTTCGCATGGAGTTATCCACAAACCGATAACATGCTACTAGTCTTTACTTTGGGGATGGTGACAGTCTGTTGTTGCTTTTTTACTGCAAAATATTGATGGGACCCAGATCCACTAGGAAGCCTATCCCACTACAGGAATCAGCTACTTTGCCATCTGCCACGGCGGACGGCAAAGGCATGGATGGCAGACGGCAAAGGTCTTTACCGTCCGCGGCGGACGGCAAAAGTGGACGGCAAAGTACGGGACGGCTAAGAGCTACGTTGCCGTCTGCTTCGGGCGGCTGACGGCAAAGGAGCCTTTGCCATCAGCAGCCGACGGCAAAGAATGCAGACGGCAATAAATGCGCTGTTACATCCGTTAGGTGGTTAACGGCAAGCCTTTGCCGTCGGCCGCTGACGGCAAACTTCGTAAGGCCTTTGCCGTCAGCCACTGTAGGCAAACTGACCAAATTGGTCAGCCTCCCAGGAAGCACAGTTGCCTGCCACGTGGCCTCTTTGCCGTCCGCTGCTGATGGCAAAGAGCCCTTTGCCGTCGGTGGCAGACGGCAAAGAGCCTGCATATTGGCTTTTTTCCTGTTTTTTAAATCCAACAATTTTCACAGCAAATATATATGACATATATAGATATATTTCACAGGGCTATTTAACAGCACATAAGTTTCATCGTACATACATATATAGCAAGTTGCACATACACATAAGTTGCAACCATTAGGAAGTTGCACATACATATTACAATGCAAAGTTTCATCAAGATAGCAAGTTCCATCGTAGCAAGCTAGAAGAATACTAGAAGAGAATGAAATAAAAAACAAGCACTCCATCATAGCAAGCTAGCTTCCGAGAAGTGAATGAAATCTGCAAAATGGCAAATAAGAAAGTTAGGAAAAGGTGACTAGAAGAAGAAGACTAGAAGAAGAAGCACGCCATCGTTTATGAGGTAACTTAGGTGAAATGGATCGTTTATGAGCTAACTTAGGTAAAATGCATCATTTTAGAGCTAACGTAGGTAAAATGGATCGTTTATGAGCTAACTAAGCTAATTATGCCGTTTTTTTACATAAGCAAGGTAAGTACATGTCATTATTGAGCAAACCTAGTTAACTAAGCATATTATAACTAACTTAGGTCATTTTGGAGGAAACAAAGCTAAGTATAGATCGTTTTAGAGCTAACTTAGGTAAAATGGCTGGTTTTGGAGGTCAGTAAGCTTATTAAGTCATTTTACAGGAAAAGAAGCTAACTCTAGACCATTAAGGTAAGCATATTGGATGAAATAAAGCTAAGTCTAGGTCTTTATGCATTTTTTAAGCAAAAAACCAGAGAAACTTACCTTGATCATGGAGGTGTGGGAGCGGGCTGGCTCATGCCAGTAGCTGAAGAAGGATCGTGTGATGCTTGTGTGGAGTTACGCTGCACCAAAGATCATTCCAATGTTTTGTTAGCATGATGACACTCAAATGTTAAGACTAGCAAGTAACGTCCATTCAAATTAAACTCACCGTGGTCTCAGGAAGAGCCCTTTAAGTGTATCATCATCAAGTACAACATAAAAAAATTGAATACCTGACACTACTAATAATCTCGATCAGTATCATCAATAAATGCATAATCATCATCATCACTATAATCAATGACGGGCTCATAGGGTTCAGTGGCATCAACATGTGGAAGGCCACCTTTACGTAATCGGTCAAGCATTGAGAGGTCGTCCGCAGCAGTAACCTCTTCTTGTTCCGGCTCTTCGTGTTCCTCCTCTGGGGTGATGTGGGATTCACTGTCGCTGTCTACTTAAATGTTTTGGGGTGAAGTATACCGGTTCTTGAAACGCTTTTTGGAAAGACGTGTCTCTTGGAAGAATTCTCCTTCATATGTGTCTGGGTTATAGTCTTCATAATCCTCTTCCTTTGGGGGAGATAGTCTAGCACGTGGCGGCACTTCATAAACGACATCCCAACCTTTCAGATTTGGATTAGTTTGGCAGGCCCAGGGTAGATAGAATACTTGGGTCGCCTGTTGAGCCGTAATATAGACATCAAGAACATCTAAATGGGTGCTTTGGTTGATTTCAACTAGCCCTATATGTTCATGAGTCCTTCTAGTCTCCTTCGACTGAAACCAATAACATTTGAAGACTACGACATTCGGTGGGTTTTCACCATAGAATAGAAGTTCATAAATTGCTTCAACTCTCCCATAATACTCGGTACCTCCTTCGCCGATAGCAGATACACAACAATTTGTAGACTTTCGGTCAGCCATAGATAGCTCTTTGCCGTAGGTACGAAAACGATACCCGTTGATGTCGTATTTGTCAAATGAACGGACCTTATAGTCAAAACCATTAGCGACTTGTCTCAATTCGGCGTCCATAGACTCTGAATTAGCCTACAAGTTTAATATGAAAGGATTGTTGCATTACGCACAAATTAGCGAATGAAATGAAATTGTCTAATAGAATTTACCGTTTGTTTGAACCAAGAGATGAAACTGGGATAGCCGCCTCCCTGGTTTGCGAGAAGCTCATACTCTTCGACGGAATCCTTTTGGATCACCGCTCCATACGAGAATAGGGTGACGTATCGATTGTATGAAATATCCAGGAATAAGAGCAGTTCAAAGGAAATAGAAGTTGCGAAACAATGTACCGAGAACTTACTCGATGTACGGCCGCACTTAACTGATCCCTGGACGCTCTGGATCTGGCTCAAGAGCGTTTAACTGATCCAGGGTCTGTTGGCCTGTCAACGCAGGTGGTGCAGAGTTTTTGACAACTCTACCTCTGATGAAGTTCTTCTTGTCTTTCCTGAACTTATGGCGAGGATCCAGGAACTGTCTATGCATGTCGAAGCAAGAAAACTTGCGACCGGCCTGAAGCCAACGAAACTCAAGAGCTCCCTTGCATGTGGGGCACGGGAACCTTCCATGCACACACCAGCCAACGAATAGCGCATACGCCGGCAAGTCATGCGTCGAGTACATGTACCAGACAGGCATTATGAAGTTTCGTTTGCTATAAGCGTCGTATGTCTTGTACCCATTATCCCAGGCTTCTTGCAATTCGTCCTTAAGCGGCTGCATGTACACATTCATAATTTTCCCCGGATAGTTGGGCCCTGGAATTATCAACGTCAGAAAAATGTTCTTTCTTTGCATAATCTGTCCAGGGGGAGATTGAGTGGAAAGACAAATACGGGCCAACAACTGTATTGGGCTGCCGTCATACCAAACACACTGAACCCATCGGTGCTGATGCCGACTCGAGGATGCCTCGGATCTGCCGCTTTGTCAGCATGTAATTCATCAAACTTTTTCCACGCAACACCATCCGATGTGTGTACCATCATCAGATTCCCATCTGCATCTAGTTCGGTTCTTTTGCCTGTTCTGTGCCATGTCATCTGTCTGGCCGTCTCTTCGACCATGAAAAGACGTTGAAGTCTTGGTACGATTGGCATATACCGAAGAACACTAACAGGGATTTTGGTCTGTGTCTTCTCACCCATACCGTTGTCTACCACAATATACCTGGAAGACTTGCAAATGGGACAATAGTTCAAGTCCGCATAGTCAAGCCTAAATAAGGCACATCCTTTCTCACAGGCATGTATCTTCTCATAGGGCATCTTCAGTGCACGGAGGATTTTGTCCGACTGGTACAGGTTTGCAGGCATTACATGGCCTTTGGGTAGAAAGCATCCAAATACTGTCATAATTGCGTCATAGCATTCTCTGCCCAAGTTGAACTGAGCCTTCAAAGCCATTACTTGTGAGATGGCATCCAACTGACAAAGCTCAGTGTGCTCGTGGAGCGGACGTTTTGAAGACTCCAACATTTCATTGAAGGCCTTTGCAGATTCCTCCATCTCCTCGTCCGAATCCCGAGCATCATCATAGTCTTGCACCATGTTTTCCATCCCAGTACCATGGTCGTCGGTGTGACGATGATCCACCTCAGCTCGGTCACGTTGGGCAGACTCACCATGAAATGTCCACACCGTATAATCGGGCGTAAAACCATTCTTCTGCAGGTGTTTACCCATTTCAGCCTCTGTCCTCTTTTCCCAATTGCCGCATCGGAAACAGGGGCACCAAGTTTTCCTCTGGCCATTTGCAAATGCGGCTTGCACAAACCCCTTGGTTTTTGTGAACCATTCAACGCTCCATTTGTTCTGACCAGTGTGACCGGTATACATCCACGCACGATCACTCATCTTGACTTTCAGAGCTACTGGACACACAACAATTATATATATAATTCACCATGTATATATTCATCAGTTGATCTACTTTGTCAATTTTATTACGTCCATGCAACCTACACTCTAATAGGTAATGATAGGTCCTATCCCACTCGAGTATGTGTAGATTGGGTTCATTTTCCCATGCTATGCTCCGGATCCGACGCAAAATTTCGGCAGCACCTCCCCGCTGTTCTCCTGATACACGTCTCTGCAATAAACAGAGAGGATGTGTACCCGGAGAACAACAGGGGAGGCACTGACGAAATTTATGCGTCGGATCCGGAGCAAAGCATATGGGAAAACGAACCCAATCTACACATACTCGGGCTGTCCATGGATAGCGTTGGACAATTCAAAGAATCAAGGTTATAAATATGCAAATGCATGCATATTTATAACTATGACGCTTTCGAACGGGAGACACATATTGGTTACGCATACTGATGATTCAAGACACATATATAGCTAGCTATCAAGTTTCATCGGCACGAACACCGGAACAGAGCAAATAATTAATGGGGGAGGAGGACATGTCATTTGTGCTCACCCACGAACGAAGGGGCAGAGCTCGTCAAACGCACGGCGAGGTCGTCGAACACCAAACCTCGCAGCGGTGAAACAACTGCACATTTAAATCAACCCGATCAACACAATTATATATGATGTTTTTCATAACAAAATCGAAAAATATATGACCTAACTAATAATTCACAAATATAAGACCCTGTCGGCCTCGGGGGGTCGGGTGTCGGGGTGTCTGGGTGTCGTGTCGTTGTCGGGGTGTGGTGTCGGGTCGGGGTGTCGGGGTCAGGGGTCGGGGTCGGGTCGGGTGTCGGGGTCAGGGGTCGGGTGTTTCCTTCTATCCTTCTTCTTCTTTCTTTCTTCTTCTTCTTTCCTTTCTTCTTCTTCTTCTTTCATCTTTTTCTACTTTTTACTTCTTTTCGTTTCTTCTTTTCTTCTTCTTCTACTTCTTCTACTTCTTCTACTTCTTTTCTTCTTCTTCTTTTTTCATCTTTCTACTACTTCTACTTCTTCTACTTCTTCTAATTCTTTTCTAACACTAACACTAACACAATCTAGCACTAACAATTAAACAGCAAAAATAAAAAACTGAAAAAAGTAGTAGTCCCTCACCGAGCAATGGGACGGTCGGCGGGGGCACCGGGCGGTGGGGGCGGCGGGTGGCGGAGGGTGGTGGGCGACGGCGTCGGCGGGTGGGGTGAGGCGGAGGGTGGTGGCGCGACGGGCCAAGGGTGCGGGCGGGCGGCGCCGGGCGGGGCGGGCGGCAACAGGCGGCGGGGCGGCGCCGGCGGCGGGGGCGGTGGATCTAGCGGAGGAGAGAGGAAGAGAAGGAGAGTAACGGGGGGTGGCGCCCATTAGTTACTCGGCTTTTGCCGTCACCGCTCTTTGCCGTCGCCGTTATCTCTCTTTGCCGTCCACTAGCTGACGGCAAAGAAGTGGGGGTGCTAAGTTTTTTTTAAAACGGGCGGGTGGGTGGGGGCCACCTCCCTCTTTGCCGTCAGCTGGCTGACGGCAACGAAATGGCGCATGCCAAAGAGGTTCTTTGCCATCTGCCGTTTCTTTGCCGTCCGCTTTACGGTAGCTGATGGCAAAGAGCTTCTTTGCCGTCCGCTAGCGGACGACAAAGATCTGGCAGATGGCAAAGTAGCTGATTGCAGTAGTGTCCCATTTTCTTTTCCATCCTTGTGCCTAAGCATCATAATAATGCTTAAGTTTCCTTTGTTCAAATTGGTCACCATGAGTAGATCATTTTTCCCAATCCCATGACCTAAGGAAGTAATTTATGGGCATCACACCAGATAATTTTCATAACTATGTGGTATTAGAAGTTTTATTACAGATCTTAGAGACTCCCTATAATAGGCTTATCGATTGATAGTCATTTCCCTTTGATTAATTTCTTTTTGTACTTGATAACTACTGTACTTTCTATTGAAAGCGTAGAGTTTATTCTAATAAAAAAATTAAACAATGATTTGAGTCCATTTGAGCCAACCATCTCTACTGAAATTGATGAGTGACACAAGGTTCAAACATGCATCGTGGGAAGAATATGAAGAGTTCACATCTCTATAGGATGGGGGGGCGGCGTTTTGGCTCCCGGGTGCAAATGCACCCGGATGAACAGTACCGCGAAAAAACAAATTAAATGTTTTCAAAAAAATCTGAAAAAAATTGTAGATGATCATGTTGGTGTCAAGAAACATGCTTGACGAAATTCACGCGAACGGAGCAGCGGTGTTTCGTCGGTGAAAAAAACAAATTTTGGGTGACATTTTGAGGTGACATTTGGTCTTTGATTTGTTTTTTTTGCGCAAGCCAAAATGATTAGCATTTTTGTCTCAAGTTTTGTGGGTCGCGTTTATATGTGACAAAGATGACAAAAAAAATTTGTTTCAATTTTTTCGACATTTGAAAAAATCAAAAATGGCCCCGGGTGCAAATGCACCCGGGAGCCGAATTGATTTTCAGTCTTTGGAGGATGAGCGTGAATAAGCATACTCTTTTCAACATAGTCCACGGGAGGCCAACATAATAGAATGATGGCACGCAATCTTGCATGACATGCTTTTTGATTCGAACAATACAGTAGTATGGGAGGGTAATCCCCCGTCTTTTATCTAGCAGGATGTAATAAACGGTGTAACTCTTTTCAAGTTTAAATAAAGTGCGCCGTATGGCACTCCTCTAAAAAAATAACCAGGTTGTAGTGGCGGTGTTTGCAGAAGGGGAGCACACTGGTTGACTAGCAGAGGTGCTTTGCCTGCGTTCTGCAGTACCGGAGGAGGAACTCCAACCCTGCCCACTCGACGCTGGAATAGACTTGGCCGGGTAGATGAGTCGGCGCTTCACGCTTTCCTGATCCTCCCCAAAATCGTCGATCTGCTGCCTGAGACTGCACACATCCTTGCTAACCGCCTTCACATCCATAGTCATGGCATCAAACTATTCCAGCATTCCCGCCAAAGATTTCTGATGCTCTTCTCCATTTGATCCAACGCCAAAATAATTTGAGCAGAAGGATTGGCCGGCTTAGAAGGCGTCGTCGCAAGTTTTGTAGTGGAATTTTATGAGTCCGATCTCGAGGATTTGAGCGCGAGCGAGGCAATCTAAGGCGCTGATTACCTGGGATTTGAGGTGGGGAACAGAGTAGGACTGTAGAGGCGAGGATGAGAGTAGAATTTGGAAGATCTTGAGAGAAACCCAAAGGAAGAGGTTCAGAGAAAGAGAGAGTTCAGAGAGAGAGTGAGTTCAGAGACCAATTGACATCTTACATCCACCCACACGGCATCTGCATGTACTTATATCAAGCGCCTATCCCCACTTACAGGCAGTCCCAGGGACCCCCAAGTGAGCTGAGGGAGCCAACTACTTGCTGCTTACTGTGAATCTTTGCCTGATAGACGACTTGGTTCAGCTCTATCATAGGACATGGTAACTCGCTATCCGCACTCATAGGTGAAGCCGCGAAGGCATGGTACTCGGGGCATGTACCACTGAACACGTCGAGAGCCTAACAATTTTAACAACCGGATCATTGCCTTAGACGGTTTGCTAATATCCCGATGACTCCAATTCCGGCAAGTCCATACATCTCTGGTTCATTTCTTATGGTCTTTTATCTATGTGGTTGCCACTTGTCTTGTGTGCACATATGGAATATGCCCGCCAATACTAGAATCACTAGTTAAACATAAATCTGAAATGTGTGGACGGGTGAGCAGCATAGCTTGGTGAAGATAGAGTGGTGTATTTAAAGGGACGGACAGACCGAGAACATTACCGCTAGTAGAAAACAGGGCATTTGTCCCGGTTCGTAAGGGCCTTTAGTCCCGGTTCATGAACCGGGACTAATGGGTCGTTACTAATACCTCCCCCTTTAGTCCCGGTTCTTACACGAACCGGGACAAAAGGGCATCCACGTGGCTGCTGCCGGCAGCCCAGGCAGGGGGGTCTTTGGTCCCGGTTGGTGACATAAACCGAGACCAAAAGGCTTCCACGTGTCAGCAGCTGGCTGGAGCTGAGGTTTTCTTTTTTTGTTTTTTAAAAAAAGTGGCTGGTTTAGGAGTTTTGGGGGTTATTTTTAGGTTGTTATTAGCTAGCTAATAGAGAGAAGTGTCATCTCTTATATCTTGGTCCTTGGTTTACCAACGCTACTGCTATGTTCATTTCACCCGCAGATATATAATAACTCATGCATGCTCGCATCATACATCATCATATATAATAACAAGTCCTACTAATCATGCATCATCATACAACTTCTACTCGTTATTAATAATAAGTCATACGATCATCATCCTCATAGTCATCGAACCCAACCCTACATAATTGTTCTTAGCACATGATCATCAGTATCAGGTAGGACCTAAACACCCTTAAGGTAAAATAGCATAAAACAATATAGACCCTGACTCTCCATTATGAAGAATGGAGATCATCCTGTCTTCAATTCTTGCGCTTCGCTTCCTTTTGCTTCCAAGAAGCTCCTTACGACTGTCCATACATTTTTTCCATTCTTTGATTGTCATGTCTCCACTTCTTTTAGAAATCCGGTATGGACAGTTGAGATTCGTAGGATGACCTGGATATATGTTCAAAACATGAAGGCTTCCATTCTGATACATCAAATGAGGCACACAATCCTCTGGGATTCTCTGTTGAAAAACATAGTAATAATTTGGTAGTTAGCAATGATGTACTAGTTTTAGAAGTATGCAAAAAGATGCATGGATATCGTAATAGTAAAAAATCTTGCCAGGGTATCTCCATGGTAGTTACCGTAGTTCAACACGTGCACTAATGGCACGTATTGACCATAATGTTGAGGAGTTCGATTGTAGACATTGTAATTCTCAAGATCAGTACAAAACGCGATCAGATGATTTTTCTCCTTATAAGTTAATTCGGAGCCATCGGTGTAGTGGGTTTTGTCTACCATCTTTCGCACATTCTTTGAACAATCAAAATAAACTGTCAATGGAAATAAGCTGTCAACTATTTTGAAATAAACAATATAAATCACTTAATAACTATATTAAGCTCACATGGGGGAAGAATTGGAGGTGTATCCACAAGGACCCAAATCTCCATATTGTCTTGCTCGATTGTAGGATCACCAAGATCCATGGTGACAAGCATACCCTCATCAAAACCATACATATTGCAAAGTGCTTCCCAATTTTTGCAACCAAAATGGGTTACACTCTCAGCATTGTACAACTTTACTTGAAAATCCACACCATGATGGGTTCTTAGGAGAATTTTTTTGGTTTCCATACTTTCATGGTCTTCAAAACCCATCCTCTCCCAGACATAGCGTCTTGCATAACATGGGATAAGCTAGTCGAATTAGAAAAGATGAAAAATACACGTTAAAATAGTTGAAGTCGTGCTTAATTACAAAAAGACTATTGTCGTCGTTGCGTACCGTATGAATATCGAAGGTTTTCTCGAGCTTAATGCTGAAGCGCCGATCTTCGTCCAGCTCAATGAACCTGTCGCACATACCTCGGTCGTCGTGGCACCGGTCGCACTCCCCCGGGCGGTTTTCGTCGCCCGAGTACGACATTTCCGGCCTATGTTCATAATTCAAATATTAAACTTGTACAATTAAATATATGTACTAAAAAACCTAAATTAAATCATTACTATTAATCACGGGTTGACTATAGCGGTGATGGTATGTAGCTCCTCCTTTCATTCCCGAGTGCATTATTACACCAAATTGTCTAGCACACGGGAATGAAGGAGAAGCTACCCCCACGACGGAGTGGATGATGGAGGGGGCTCCTAGATTTCTGCATAGTGCTCTTCAATTTTAGCATTCAAAGTAAGAGTACTTTTCCGATATGAGCATTCAATAAGCAAAACCAAATCATAAAATAAAGTAGTATTAAAATTAGCATGCATTCAATTATAAGAAAAAGTACATCATCTCTTGTGTCCGTACGTCGTCAAATATTATCACTAATACTCCTCGAATACTATCATACATATAGCATCACTAATACAGCTAGAACCGTAGAGCCCGACGGGTACCGTCGCGGGCGGTGGACACCCAAAGATAAGGAACCATCACAGGATCATAGCTCTAGTGAGATCCCTGAAGAACCTGCCAGGTATTGTCGAACCTGCCCTCCAATGCAACCATGTAGCGACGGACGTGCTCGTCCTCCTCGCTGACACGGTGACGTACCACCTCCGCGGTGTCCGGAAGCCTTGGCACCGTCAATGGCCTACGTGACCGCCATCAAACAACAATCGGGTCAACAACGGGCTGCCTCCTCACCAACCTACGTCCCCCGGAAGGTAGCACCTCCCAATACCAGCGCGGTGGAGTCCAGTCCCGAACATGACCCTGATCAAACATGCCTCCACCGCCGAGTCGACGACGACGAGGATGCGGAATAGGCATCGCCGACGTCGATGCGGGAACTACTTCTATATATAGTTAAATAAAGTAATTTATTAAATCAACTAGATAGTTCAACTATATATGAAGCACTTACTATAAATAAAATAAAGTAGTACTTACTAAAAATAAACTAGTTTAACTATAGTTCTATTATTTTTCTAACTAATTATATCAAACACTTTATCATCTTATTTTTGCTTTTTCCTCTATTCTAAATATCAACATATTCATAAATGACTTATATCATTCACAACTTTCCTATACATACACAATAAATTCACAAAGAAAATACTATGAACAAAAAATCATTAAAATTCTATGAACAAAATTAAAACAGAAAAAATCTTAAAAATTTGACATCTAAATTACTTAGACAATATGAAAAATATTGACATCTAAATTACAACAGAAAAAATCATAAAATTTGACATCTAAATTACAACAGAAAAATCATAAAAAAATCTAACACAATATGAATAAATTAATTACCCAATATGAAAAAAATCTAACAGAAAAATCTATGAACTACACATCTAAATTAACTACACATCTAACAAAAAAATTCTATGAACTATAAAAAAATCTAAAAAAATCTAACTACTAACATCAATTAAATCAGTTGCTCACGGCGACGGTGTCGGGGACGGCGACAGCGACGGCGACGGCGAGGTCTTGGCGCTGGGCGGGCGGCGCGGCGACGAGCAGGGCGGGCGTGTCGCGACGGGGACGGCGACGGCGTCGATCGGGCGGCGCAATCATGCTGGGCGACGACGGCGACGGCGGGCAACCTGGCGGCGTCGGGAGGGCGGGGAAGAATGAACTGAACCAAAATTTCACGAGTGCTGCTTATATAGGCAGAGCATTGGTCCCGGTTCGAGAGACCAACCGGAACCAAAGGCTTCTTTAGTCCTGGTTGGAGCCACCAACCGGGACCAAAGGCCTCTTTTCAGCAGCCCAAAAGGCGGGAAGCAGAGGCCTTTGGTCCCGGTTGGTGGCACCAACCGGGACTAAAGGTCCCTGTGCTGCCCGCCCAAAGTTTAGTCCCACCTCGCTAGGTGAAGAAGGGTCGCACCTGTTTATAAGCGCGACTCTGCCAACCCATTTGAACTCACTATTGCAGGAGCCTAAACTTGTGTCTCTGCCTGTGGGCCTGCTGGTCCGTCTGCGGGCCTGAATCCTGGCCCAATAGGGTTTCTAGTCGTATTCAGGCCGTGGTGGCCCAGTAGGTGGCATTTTTTTTTTTCCCAGTTTTTTTGTTTTCTTTTTGGCTTTATTTATTGTAACAAAATTCTAATTACTTATTTATGTTCTTTTATGATAATTTTTTTTTGCTTTTAATGTTTTAAACAGAATTCTTATTACTTTTTTATTTTCTTTTATGATAATTCTTTTTGCTATTAAAGTTTGTAACAAAATTCTATATAATTTTAGTTTCAATAATACTAGAGGTTTATAAAAGCTTTTTATTTGATTCCTTCAGTACCAGTTCTAAGGCTGTTACAAAGGCATTTTATTTGGTACAGGTTTTAAGGCTGGTGCCCCACGAGCACCTTTTAGTACCGGTTCGTGGCATGAACCGGTAGAAGAGTTTTTTAGTTGATTCTTTCTGCAGCTGTTTTTTAGTCCCACCTCGCCAAGCGAGAGACACTCGCAACGGTTTATAAGCCCTGAGTGCGGAGATGATGAAGAAGAGGCTCAATGCTCACCTGCACGTTGCTTAGCTTCAAGCCTTGAGGAATAGGGTAGACTGCACGGAGCTATGTGCAGTGCAGTTTACACTATTTCGAAAGGCTTGAAGCTAATTAACGAGCATTGCGCCTCTTTTTTATTTTTAATGACTTATTATAACTCAGAAAAAATAGAAAAAAATAAATATAGTAGAAAAGAAAAAAAACTATATAAAAAACACCCAGAAATAAATAGAAGAAAAAACAGTTGTGATTAACTTTACTAAAAAATGAGCATGGATGCGCTTATAGAGAGAATTCAGCCTAAATTCATAATAAATTTCTACTAACTTGAGAGAAATTCAGTATGAATTTAAGTCAAATTCCCTGTATAAGGGCATCTATTTTCACTTTGAGAGGAGCTCAACAAGGCAGAGAGGAAGGGGCTTATAAACCGGTGTGAGCGCCTTTCGGTTGGCGAGGTGGGACTAAACTCTGACCGCAACGAGGACCAGCCCTTTAGTCCCGGTTGGTGGCATGAACCGGGACTAAAGGGCAGCCTTTGGTCCCGGTTCATGCCACCAACCGGGACCAATGGTGGCGGGCCAAGAGCGAGGCCCATTGGTCCCGGTTCGTCCCACCAACCGGGACTAAAAGGTCCAGACGAACCGGGACCAATGGCCCACGAGGCCCGGCCGGCCCCCGGGGCTCACGAACCGGGTCCAATGCCCCCATGGGTCCCGGTTCTGGATTGAACTGGAACTAATTGGCTGACCTGGCCTGGACCATTGCCCCCTTTTCTACTAGTGTACGTACTCTCAGAAGTGTAAGAGTTGGTGGAGTATTCATGCTGTCTCCATGAGGTGAATGCACATGGCTTGATTTGCAGTGAAAGGATAGAAATAAGGAGACTTTACAGGAAATGTGCACTCAAGTAAATCATCTATTGGAACAGTCTGCTACCTCAGATTTAGACTCGCAGTCAAATTAGTCCTTACATTTACTCTTCCCTTGTCAGAAATCTGGCTTATGCATATCCCAATTTGAACATATTAATGAAACTATGTGTGCTCCAGTCTTTGCCCACAATAACTAATTAAATTAGGGTTTAGCAGTTTAGGTGTACTAGTTGCCCACCCCTGCATTCACATGGGGTTTTTATTACTCCTACTTAGGTTATATTTGAATATACTACTTCATCCATTTGTTAATAGATGGATTTCTAAAACTTGTGCAGTTAAGTTTTTGTAACTTTGAGGACTTCTGGATAAAAAAATACATAGATTGGTAAGAAAACATAGTATCATTTATTTTTCTTTTATAAGAATTCATAAATGTTCATTTTCCTTTTTTTAATAATGCACTTACAGAAACTCCATACACCCATGTCTACAAAATGTGGAACACTGGTATTCGTGGGAGAGTTTTTTTAAATGATTGTCTTGTAGGCAAGTCAGAAGATCACCATGGATGCCACCCGAACTTCTACCTGCCGCGGCTGACCCAGCCCCCTCCAGCGTGGCCGAGCATCCGTGTGCCCACACCCCAGCCCGCTCCAACACGGCCAAGCGCCCGCCCGTGTGCACCCCTGCCTGCTCCGGTGAGGCCGAGCCCCGGCGCGCCCGCACCCCTGCCTGCTCTAGCGAGGCCAAGCCCCACGTGCCCGTTCCATCAGGGCCGAGCCCCAGCGTGCCCACCCCCTGCCTCCTCCCGCGAGCCCGGGCCTCAGCCTGCTCGGGCAAGGACGATTCGCCGCATGCCCATCCGTCGAAGTTAAGATCCAGTGTGCCCACAAAGGTTTTGGTTACCGAATAACGCAATTTTATCGAGGGGGACTGGTAAACGTGGTTCCCAAGGTTACCAAGAAATACCAAAAATATTTCAAACGAACTTTACAGTTGAATTTTGAATTCAAATAAGTGAACGAACATTCGAACCAGAGACCTCTCAAAACAGGAACTAGGTTGCTACCAACACGTCAGAACCAACTTCATGGCATTAATTAGATCCTACGTACTTTACAATAAATCGAGGGTTTAAATAAAAAAAAATTGGTATTTTTTGCTCGGCATAGGAATTTACCGAGGGGCACGGGAATACATGGTAACCATGGGAAATCTTGAAATTTTGACCGGTAACCAAAACCTTGGTGCCCACGCCCCTGCCTGCTCCAGCGAGGCCAAGCTCCCTGCGGTGCTCGATTTGGTCGCCGGCTCGAGAGTAGACATGCCCATTGCCTGTTTGTTGAAATGCATAAAAAAAGAAAGATAAAATACTTTGGCCGTTAATAAGTGGCACCGTTGTCGAACTCAGCATGTTATCCACGCAAGCACGCCATGTCCGCTCGACAAGTGGGCGCAACTTGTTAGTTTCGCTGTGAGAACGAGCTAACAGAAGAATCAGTGTGAGTTGTTGCTCACTTGCCACATAGTTGGTGTTTTTTGTGTGTGACAAAAATGGTGGCAATCCTACCCTGGTCACAAATTTACTCGCTTGTATACAAGAGGAAGAACTCACGTCTTTGAAGGATGAGAATTGACTGGCCACAAAAGAATATGGGGCGACTAGTTCATTTCCCCACCTTCACCTTTCAGTCTTGTGGGGCAACTAGTTTTGGCACACTAGTGACTTGATGCATCTAGCTTTCCGTATGATTTGAACTAATTTGCATTGTCATATCAGCAAACAGAGGAGAGGACGTCAAGGGAGGCAGTGACATAGCTGATTCCGTGGGCATGAGTTCAGCAAAACTGGATACTGCGTCCCAATTAACTTGAACGGCAACTTGACAGCAACACCTACACGGTGTATATAGCAGCTGGATTTATGTGCTTGTATACATGTGCTAGGCCAACCTTTTTGTGACAGGAGGAAGAGCTCACGTCTTTCGAGGATGAGAATTGACAGGCCACATAAGAATGCTGCATGGCACACCAATATTACGATTCCAGAACATGCTCTGGTGAGTGATGACCATAGCTCTCTCTCCTGGCTTTGCACCTTTTGAACCCTAACTCGTTTCCCTGCCTTCACCTTTTAGTCTTGATTCAGCTTGAGTCCCATGTGGAGCTTAGCGCTCCGAACTTCCCTGTTGTCTCAACGGCACATACCACCCAATCTCTCGACAGTCCAGCAGCCAACACAAGTGAAGTGATCATGTTTGCTAATGTCCTGATACCTCCGATTCCCGCATTATGTCCATACATATCTCTCCGGTTCTTTTGTCCTCGTATACACTCTCCTTTTGTGGCTGACACATATCTTATGAATCACTAGTTAGAACTGTGGGTGGAGTTATAATTACATTTTTTGTGAAGATGGATATGTATATATAAAGGGCGAGATGCACAGAGAACATTACTCACACAGGTGTGTATGTTTGGTGGAGTCTTCATTCTTTCTCCACAACATGAGTGCTCATGGCCTGCTGTAGCTATAGGTGTGGTACTTTATATGCTTGTAACTTAGTAGGTTCCCAATCTTCGTAGGGAGATTTCAAATCTAATTATTAGTACACAAAATGGCTTCACTATTGTATTGACACTCTTGACCTTGTTTACCTCCATATATGGCCACTATTGTATTGACACTATGCAAAGAGCAGGACGTATGTAAAGGGGACAAAATGCATGCAGGAGTTCGTGTGCTGCTGCTCGGTATGAGTCCTACAAACAAGCGTTCAGTGTCTAATGTGTCGTCTGTTACCATGTTGTTTGTTGCATGTCTAAATGCATTTTGCTTGGCTATTTTCTTGCAGGGCAAACCAAAAGAAGCAAATTCGAACTCTACACGTATCACGCGGCTTCGTGCGGTATGGATATCACCCGCGCGTGATGGCATGGCCAAGATCAAGGTTGTCTAGGTAGAAAACCTATGTCATAAGAAAAACATCCGTTAATGCGTGCACGCCGCGTCAATTGGGAAGATGTCAAAAAACGTAAGACTGACCTGCAGAAATAAATGGCAGGCATGCAGATACGTGACATCCTGTCCTGCCCTGATATCTGCCTTCACTCTTAAGCATGCAGCCATCAGCTCTTCTAACACGTACTCACACCAGTTGAACTCAGCTACGTGATCTACTTGCGCGAGCGCGCCCCAGTACTGTGTGTTCGTGCAATCATGGCTAGGTGATGGGGCTAGCAGATAACCAACAACAAACATGACAAAAGCCATTTTGAATGAGCTAATCTCCCTATCCGAGCTATCTTTGTCTAACGGCCTATAGATGATTTTTTCTACGGCAGTGAGAAGATTTTTCCCATGATGACTGATTTGCAGAAAATCGTGCACATGTGTTATGTCTAAGGCGGACGCTTTCTGCATATGCAAAGAACCGCATGGTACACCAAAAACCTTATGCACGTCGGATGCCCTGAAGGACATTTGCCGACCAGGCCGAATGTATATGGTCCTAGATACTTCGTCTACTCTAGACATCAGCCATATGCTTAACTTCAAATTCGTCCTAGAAATGAGTGGCACGTGCAAAATGCCTCCAAACTCCATCTCCTCAACCAGAGATTTCTTGAATGTATCAAGGGAGTCTACCATGGCACATACTTTTGTGGGAGAGGCCCTTGATGTAGGAGAAGGTTGCGTCGAT
The DNA here is from genome assembly GCA_021605205.1 of Aegilops longissima. Lineage (NCBI taxonomy): Eukaryota > Viridiplantae > Streptophyta > Magnoliopsida > Poales > Poaceae > Aegilops > Aegilops longissima. The sequence goes on from CM038682.1 coordinate 33,171,325, forward strand.
ATGACCATGCTGTCGCTCGTTTCCTGTGACTACATGAACTCGTCCATATGCTGTGTAAGCAAAAAGAAAAGGGGGAGGAGGCGTTAGCAAGACGATTCTGGTTCACAAACAAACACCATGGTGAAAAACAAATGGCGGTTGCTTACCGGGTCCGGCAGCTAGGAGACGCCGACGACAGAGATGGAATTTTGCTACTTGCTAGCGATAGAGGCCTGCTGGCGGGAGCGAATGTGATGTGGAACCGATGACGATCCCAGGCGATTTTATAAGCCGGCCGTTTGGAGCCCGGTGCATGCATCGTGCATCAATTGACTGATGGGTTGAATTACGTCCTGCAGGGCCAGCTGCGTCATTCATTATGCTGCTGCTGTATTTATTGCCCTGCCGGGGCGACGAATTATTGCCGGTGCAGTGCATGTGGTGAGTCGGTGTGTGGGTTTGGTTTAAATGCATTTTCATCCTCTCGATCGATTGGGCGGGCTTAATCAACGACATGCTCGCAAACACTGCCCATTCCTTGCATCTAAAACGGCATACATACACGGTACATACGAGATACAAATGAATGCATAAGATAAAACTACAGGAACTACAACTAATCTAGTACATAAGCTGGAACAGCTGACTCCACTACAAATGCTGCAACTGCTGAAACCAGTACAAATGCTTGGGCAAATATGTTGCTTCAGAACTTGTGCATGCAGCATATCGCCATTAGCACCATGTTCAGTACGCCCAAGATGAAGATGTTCTTCAACCATGCTTGGTTCTGCTCAAGCAGACAGACATGGCGATACACAGATGCGTGCGAGAGAAGATGCCCCCACCGATTGCTGAAGTACTGTATGTACTTGTTCTCCCACTTTCAAAAACGGAACCCACCAAACTGAAAAAACGGCAAAACAAGGTTGGATTGAGCTGACGACCTCTAGGAGAGGGAGATGGATGCCAAGAATCTGGAAATACTTACTCCATGGCGTTCGCACTTGTAGAAATGCCTCCCTGGGTTCTCTACAGTTCCAGAGACGAACCAGAGCACGTTGCCGGCATTGCATTCCGGGCAGCGGATCAGTGGGAGGGGTGGCATCTGGGACGCGGATTTTTGGGACATGCGGCCACGCGCTGCCGATATCCATCCCGTCCGCTCACGCTTTGCGATTCTTAACTTTAATAGGCCCTCTGGCAATACGGTGCTGCTCTATCCATAAAAGTGAGAATACATCTCTTTATACGTTGCGTGGTCTGGCCCACTTCGCATTTAAGAATCATATGAATACACGGACGAGACAACTCCCTGACGTGGTAATTAATTTCCCAGGGTGTCCGCTGGTCGTGCGTTTGGACGGGTCGTCCGGTGAACTCGCAGCACATCTAGCTCCCCCCCACTCGTGCATCGGCATCAATGTGTGGAGATGGAGTCCGCAGGGACGGAGATCAGGTCAGTATGCCTGCACCAATCCATCTGTTGTGTTCTTTCTCTTTCAGCATAGAGTTCATGCTTACACGGTGCCTCGTTTCCTCTCAATCCGCTAGCTTCACGTTCCCCGGTTCTGGATCTGGTGCATCCAATGGATGTAGCGGCCCGCCAGTCTCACCAGATTCGCCGCGGTTTGCAAGGCATCTTGGATCCCTGGGCGCAGTTCGTGAGGTCGCCGAAGATGATCCCAGTGGCCGATTTCCAAATTTATTAGATACAGTTGAAGCTGTTCTACGCCCATACTTCAGCGATTCGGAAGAGAATAAGGCCAGCAGGGCGGAGAATGTGTATGTAGCCCTGGACGACAAGGTTGGATGGGTTAGCAGGTAATTCCTGTTTCTTGCATCTCTGATTTAGCTCATCCCGGCCGGCTGGTCTGATTTGATTGCCTGTGTCCGTGGTTCAGGAAACGGCGAGATGTCATGCCAGACGAAAGACCGACAAGTGCAGACAGGGTCACCGCGCTGGAAAAAGCTCTAACTGGGTTTGCAGATAGGGATTCAGATTCTGTTGTGACTCCGTCCGTTGGGCTGTCATTTGACTCGATAAATGAGGCGTATGAATTCTACAACCTGTATTCTTGGGAGTGTGGATTTGGTGTTCGCTATGCAAAGAGCAGGACGAATGTAAAGGGGACAAAATGCATGCAGGAGTTCGTGTGCTACTGCTCGGTATGAGTCCTACAAACAAGCGTTCAGTGTCTAATGTGTCGCCTGTTACCATGTTGTTTGTTGCATGTCTAAATGCATTTTGCTTGGCTATTTTCTTGCAGGGCAAACCAAAAGAAGCAAATTCGAAGTCTACACGGTGTCAATGCCAGGCCATGATAAGGCTTCTCCGAACGGACGACGAAGGCTGGTACATCAACTAATTCAGGTCCAACCACAACCACCCCATGCTGAACACTTGTGCTGAGAAGTTGCATTTCCCATCGCATAGGCATATTGACAAATACACACGTGAGCTTGTTTCCCAACTGAGACAGAACAATGTAAATCTAAGCAAGGTTTATAGCATAATCGCAACATTTTTTGGTAGAGTTGAGAATGTGCCGTTCACCAAGAGATGTTTAAGGACTCTGTGTGGGAAGCTTAGCGGGGAGCAAGCTGATGACGATGTGCGAAAGACAATGGCTATTTTTTCAGAAATGAAAGCACAAGACATCGAGTTCACATACAACGTTCAGGTAGATGATGAGAGTAGGATACGGACCCTTATGTGGACGAACGGGCGTAGCAAAACACAGTACCATCACTTCGGTGACGTTATCCCCTTCGACACGACATACAAAACAAACCTGTACGATATGCCATTTGGTTTGTTTGTGGGGGTGAATAATCATTTTTAGAGTGTGTTGTATGCGGGGGTTTTGATGCGAGACGAGACCGAGGATACATTCAAATGGATTTTTGACGAGTTCGTTAAGATGATGGGTGGTAAAAAACCAATTACAATTCTAACAGGTAATGGGGACGTCTCCGGAGCACTTTTGTTTTCCTATCGTTATTTGTACAGCCAACCAGGTGCATGACTTTTGCATGTTTGCTTCACAGATCAAGCTAGAGACATGGAAAAGGCAATCGAGGAGGTGTATCCTGAATCCACGCATCGCTGGTGCAAATGGCACTTGCTGAAGAAGGCCAAAGAAAACCTGGGTGCTCATTACACTAAGAAGTCAGATTTCAGGGCCGAATTCCACAAGCTTGTGCATGAAATGCTGACTATTGACGAATTCGAGGATGGCTGGGCAGCATTGCTTGAAAAATATTCACTGAAAACAAATCCATATCTCGTGCAGATCTACGAGACTAGGGAGAAGTGGGCAAAACCTTACTTTGCCGGGAAATTCTGTGCTCGCCAAACCAGCACTGGCAGGAGTGAGAGTGCAAACCATATGCTGAAGCAGTATGTCCCACCGTCGTGCTCAATGAATCTTTTTGTCAAGCAGTACAACAAGCTCCAGTTCGACCGAGAACAGGAGGAAGGATTCCAGGAGAAACGTACTAGACTGGTAAGAATTTCTTGTTGTAGACCATGATCAATGGCTTACTCGGACTAACTGTGAAAAATGATATCTTTTTTTTCAAAACAGAGTCATGCTGTGCTGAAGGTGAACACCTCTCTTGAAGTACACGCAAGCAAGATATATACCAGGAAGATGTTTGAGATTTTTGGTGGCATACTGTATGAATCTGGAATGTATGAGGTCGAAGAAATCATAGAGAAGCAGAAATACATAGTGACACACCGGAAAGCCGAGCACCGTGAGAAGTGGTTCAAGTGCCGGTTTGAGGTCAACGTGTCTGATAACCTTGGTTATTTCTCGTGCATTTGCGGTCTGTTTGAGCACATGGGCATGGTCTGCTGTCACTCGCTACAGGTTAGTTGCGTGCGACCATTGGTATGATCCATATACATTGAGAAGTGCTTTGTTTTTGACGACTTTACACTTGTCTTCATGTTGAGCAGGTGATGGTTTTACTACGCCTGAAGCAGATACCTTCGAGGCATATATTGAAAAGGTGGAGCATACACGGCAGAGACAACCTGCCAGGGCATCTGAAGCACTATCAACAAGACATGGGTCCGCCGGATGCGCCAACTTTCAGGCATTCTGCTCTGTACATCACTGCCCTGGAGGTTGCAAATATGGGGGACAGGAACCCGGCGGCTTTTGAGTTTATGATGTCAGGCCTGGTTGAACTTAGAACAAGAGGCGCCGAGGTGTGCACGTTCAATGACGGCCTTGGCGTCGTTGAGCAACAGGTATCCAACAATGTAGTTCCTGGAGGTCCAAATTTAAAGTTTGTCAACGGCAAGACAAGTTGCTCCGTAAGAAGTGTGGAAGGCAATCGAACTAAATCACGCGATGCCGCGTCGGTGTCTGTGCATCCTCAAATTAGCCAGGCCTCAGAAGCATCATGCCCAAATGGTGATGAGTACAATTCAGATTTCTCTGAAGCCGCATCCAGCCTGATGCCCAATGTTGAACAGGAAGTGCTTGCCCCGGAAAGAAAAAACAAACGAGGCCGGCCAACCACTAGCCGTGACAAAGCTCCTTATGAGAAAGACAGTGCAAAGAGATCTAGGTTATGTTCCATCTGCAGGGGCAAAGGGCACAAAGCCAGCACTTGCCCTGATTGAGGTGATATCCCCAAAAAGGAAAGGAAGGTGGCCACATGCGTCAAATGCGGGGTTCCAGGGCATCGAAGGACGACTTGCAGCAAGCCTCTCGTGTCGATGATGCCTGGTGTCCCTCCTTCACATTAGACGGTTAATTTGGTATGCTGATTCCCCCGTGTAACATTTGCTTATGTATGGGGCGTGCTGTCTGAACGTCTATAGATGGACATGTGTCGTGCTGTCTGAACATACGTGCGTGCGCGTTATCCAATACCCCGCGTTTTATATAATCTATCAAGCGTGTTTGAATGATGAACATGTGTATTCAGTTGGCCGTGCTGTGTCGGAATGTACGTGATGAAAACTCCTGCTTCGAAATGTAACCATGAATTCATATTTTGCAGCTTTGCTCCAGGCATTTATGGATGCATTGATGCACCCAAGCCGTGTGTGGGGGCAGGATTTTCAAAATTCAAAACCTGCCCTTGCTGCGCGCTCTCCCCGTGTCTGTAAAGCCTTCCAATGCTCATCCTGGAGACATCACACGCTCGGCAGCCATGTCAAGCTCTAGCTCTGCGTACTCGAGCGAGAGAGAGAGCAGTATCCTTTGCCCGGAGACACCACAGGTTCGTCTACCTTCTGTCCCCGCAACCCATGTCCCTTCCTCTCCAGCTCACCTTTTTTGTTGCTACATGCGTGCAGCGCGAGCTTCACTCTGGGAGTACGGATGGGCAGATTGCAATACAGGGCGGAGTTTGTGGCAAAACGAATGTAAGCACACAATACGACTACACATTTGCTGATGGTTTGTCCAGTATTCTTTCTGCCAGAAAACCTGCAGTTACGATGACTGACTACTGTTGCATGCTGTCCTTTTTGTACAGCCAAGGGAGATTGAAAGAAAAGATGAGACGGAATTGGCAGCCTGCCCGGCCTCCACAGAAGAAGCGTATGATTTGACAGAAGGATTTGGCGAGAACGATCCGGTCGCTTGCCTCGATCCGGTGGAAGAGATAGAACCTGAACCATCTGTGGACCGACTCTTCACCGCTGTGCTGTACAAGCGGGCATGGGCCTCATGGGAGGACGATGACGAGGTTGACAGCCTTGCGTGCAAGAAGCCCAAATACTTGTAAGGCCCAGGAGCATCCTGGCTGGGGCTGTACTCACCCCGCATCCGTTTCAGAAGTTTGCCTGCGTGTTCTGATTGCTTTGGATGTTTTTTACATAGAAGAAATCACTTTTACAACAAGACTCTGCCCAAGCGCAAACACCGGCCATGAGCACTGTTGTTTCTTTTCTTTTTTTTAACTTGAGCACTGTCGTTTCAGATGTTTGCCTGCATGCTCTGATGTATCCACCTAGCACCCAATAGAAATGTTGTGTCGTGCGGGATTGTGCGTGTGCTGTTCTCGAATGAGTTTTATAAACTCGCTGTTTTTGTTTTATTTAAAGGTGCATGTGGTAAAAAATGAATGAACAATATCATCGTGTCAATTTTATCGTAGGAGTGCGAAAAATTGTGTAAAGAGGGGGAAACATTTTATCGTGTCATGATTGTAAAAAATTGAACGGGTAAAAAAAAGCCAATTTTTCAGATAAAGCCCATTTTATCATGGAGAATTATCGACGGAAGAGATGCAACTCTTTCTTGCAACAAGACCCATTTTTTCAGATAAAGGACTTTTCATTGAATAGATATATCGAGCTGTAAGCAATTAACGAAAGAGGAAAAACAATTCCTCCAAGCGTACTATACCCACAATGCATTTGCGTTTAGAGATGGGAGATAAAGCAGAATTATCACTGAAAAAAATGAAACCCTTTCTAGAGTCAAGTTGCACGACTGGAAAAAATTCCTCGTTCGAGAATTATCATCGGAATAGATAAAAACACTCGCCGTGAGCACGATCCTTCTTCTAATTGCTTTGGATGTTTTTTACATAGAAGAAATCACTTATACAAAAAAATAACGGTAGACTATCCCCACAATGCCTTGCCGTTTAGATATGTGGGAGAATGGAGAATTATCGACGGAAGAGATGCAACTCTTCATCGTTTTTTCCAAGATAAAAAGGTGTGTAAAAAGAATTCGAACCCAAATTCGTCATGCAAAATGAGCTGCCTAAAACAGAGAAATATGAACATCAATTTTGTAGCGCCCCCCTGAGTCTTGTTCTCATATCATTTTTTCCAAGTAAAAAGGTGTGTAAAAAGAATTCGAACCCAAATTCGCCATGCAAAATGAGCTGCCTAAAACAGAGAAATATGAACATCAATTTCGTAGCGCCCCCCTGAGTCTTGTTCTCATTTCATTTTTTTGGTCCCTGACTGGGGCGATCATGGTCTGGTCAGGGCGACTCGACGTGTGTGATGTGGCCGTGGCATGGGAACAGTTTCACCATTTTTTTCAAAACACGATAGGGTACATTGTGGATAGACGTATACACAGATCGCCCCAGCCATGACTAGTTGCTTGTGCTATGTTGCTACCGCTGGTTGCTCCGATGGGTCTCGCCTCATGAATACCCCAGCTGCTTCTTAATGATACTGCTGTAATAAGAGCGAGCTAAAGCCGGGTTCATCAATTTTTTTCACCGACTATCTGACCGAAAAACGTTTAATGCCAGGAGGGTGCTAAATGAGAGCCGGCGAGGATGGATCACGTGTGCCCGCGGCAGCAGTGGCCCTCGCTTTCGGCACTACGTAACGGCATGGCTGGGTCGTACATTCAACCGAGCTTGTTTAAAAAATCCACATAGTACGCTGCTCGCGAGGGCATGGACAGCAGAGAGGGAGCTGCTTTGAATCCACTGCCGGTGTGTACAGGGGCCATCATGACGCTTTGCCGCCGTGGCTGCTCGAGTTGACGGCTAGGCAGAGGTCTGTTTAGTCAGCCATTACTTCATCGTCCTTCATCGCAGCACCGTTTGCATAAGAAACGCGTCCCCGGCAAGCTAGCTCGGCAGAAGGAGAGCTTCAGCCAGTGCAAGAGCAAGCTCTCTGTTTCCTCTCCGACTTGCGGTGCCGAGCTGGAACAGTGCCTTCCGCTGGGAGCGGCGACCGACGGCGGGGCGAGCCTTCTTTTCGTTCCCTCTGCTTAATCATCGCTCTGCCTTTGTTTGCTTACTGATATGTTTTTTCTTACTCTTTTGTTCCTTCTCCCCCATTGTCCGTGTATCCTTGCTCCTTTTTCATATGTTCTTTCGTTCGCTAGATGTCCGACGATCTAGATGCGTATGCAAAAAGACACCCGCATAGGTCTAAATCATGGTCGAGGGTATACGAGTCTAGGAAGAAATCCAAGGGGACCAAGATCCATGTCGACAGTTGTTTCGCTCCAAAATATGTTTATGAAGTAGTATATCAGTTTACGGACGACCAGAGAGCGGCCGTAGTGGATATTGGGCTCGGGGGGATGCTCAACGTAGACAACTTCACGCACATGGACCGTGAGTTCTCCTGGAACTTGTTACTGAACACCGATGCCGAGCGCTCTGCCCTTAAGATAGAAGAAGGCGTCTACGTCACTTTTAACGTGATTGACATTCACAACATCTTAGGCACGCCTATCGGGGGAGAGATCGACATAGAAAACACATACGCTGCACCCACGTCAGACCAAATCAAGAAGATTAGGGCTATGCTAGATTTAGAAGATCTTCCTCTGTATCTGACGACCGCTGAACTGCGGTGGGCTCTCAAGAAACCTTGCCAAACCCCCTTTTCCGAGGAAGACAGAGTCAGAACCCAGGTTGGTTTTGCCATGCTTTGCATTGCCACATATTTCAGTCCTAGGGACAAAAGAACAACAATCCCAGGAGAAGCCTATGAGATATGCATGGAGCCCTCGAACCTGCATAAGGTGAACTGGGGAAATACATACACAGTGAACTCCTCCGTGCGGTAACAAGATGCAAGAAGGTTGTAAGAGAAAGGAAGACGCCCCACGTGTACGGATGCGTATTAGTGCTGCAGGTGAGTAGTATTTGGCAGCGCCATGAGGGCTGTTAGTTTTTTGTTAGGCTATAACGAGTTGACGAGCGTGCTTTGTTTTCGCGCAGGCGCTCCACTTTGACTCTGTTGACTGCTCTGCGTTTGTCAATCCCGATCTGTCTGTGCGTCCAAGAATAAGGTTCTTCACAGCTGGCACCCTCGGCAAACTTATACTTGGCAACACCATCCCTGGCACTGTCCCTAAGCAGTACGGTGTGATGAAGGTGAGAGACGCCTGGCATCATTTTTCTTAACTTTGTTTTCCGAAAACTCTCGCGTGAACTGATTGGAAATGCGTAACAGGTTAGGGTGGTGCCAACTCAAAACCTCCCGTGGGACACGACACATGTCAGGCGCAAAATCGCAGAGGTGAATCATAATCCTCCTGTGTACAAGCTAGTTCTTGGTTTACCATGATTTCATTGTGCGCTGAACGCTGACTGAACTTGTTTCAGGCTAAAGCTTTTATAAACAGGTCGCTGCATGAACACTCGTTGGCTAGTACAGAGCGCAACAAGAAGTTTTCCCAGAGGCTAGCTGAGCTTAACAGCGGGGCCATTTGTTTCGTGAACAACAACATGCGCAAGGAGATTGAAATGCACATGGAAAATGAGAGGGTAGTGACGAGGAGGCACATGGAAGCTTTAATTAAGTACGTTGATGAGCTGGGCCTGGGAGACTTTGGAAACGACCTAAAACAGCAACTCATTGCTGTGGCGGCTCAAACAGGTATATAACTGTTAGTGCATAAATGGCCCTATCCATTTTGTCTGGCTTTATATGGTAAAAATAAATCATTGCACATCAATATGCAGGTGCCTACAGCGGGACCGGAGAAGGGACGAGCCGAACCGAAGCATTAAATCCTGGCCAATTCATTCCTGCAGCGGATGTGCTCCGTCCTGGTATGGTTTCCTTTTGTAGTCTGATATGTGTGAAGCATTTATTGCTGCTCGCTGAACATCTGTACGCCTTTTAGTTGCCATTCGTCCGGAACCAGTGCATCCCCCGGTCCCCAATCGCGAGCCCCTTCAGCAAACTGGCAGTGGTGAGTACTAGAATAAATGCACATATCGACAGTGAGAATGCTAGTGGTAGTTGAATTTAACCAATTCATTTCCTTTCTGTCCAGTTTAACCCTTAATGCTGCCCGGGGAGGCTGAGGTAGACGAGATGGCCATTCCGGTATTGCCAAGCGTGCCAATTCGTATGTCCATGGGGTCTTTTGGACAGTTTTATCTAAATGGTGGCCTAGCTAATGTGCCACGCCCTGATGAAAACATGGGGTTTGTGCACCTGGGGAAGAGAAAAGAAAGAGATTTTGATGAGGGGGGTGAGATAATTATTTAGGAGGGAAAACGTAAGTTCTTGATCTTGCAGAATAAACAGCTCCCATTTGCCAGCCTGAATTCCTGATCTAATCTAATGTTGCTTCCCTTGTCGTAGGCGCCCCTCCTAAAGAATTGAATCTGTTGTCATGTTTTGGAGCTCAGAACTCTGGCAGCAGCTCCATGGCATGCATGCATAACGGGAGATCTCCATTCAGCATACCTGGCTTCACTTACGAGTTTGTTTCACCAGCAGTCGCCAACCAAGGATGGGAAAACATGACTCAGTGCTCACGTGATGTTTTAGACAGGTAACGTGGCGCGAGAGATTACTAGTTCCGGTTTTTTGGCTCCCTACAGTTTACTAACGCGTCTCGCGTTTATTGCAGTACATGGTTTGATCTCGCCGGGCCGCCCCACATCGTTATGTCCGGGATCGACTTCTATAAAAACTTTTATCAGCCGGGGGGCCTTGATGACAAGGGTTTTGAGGTTGTAAACATGGTTATGGTCGAGCATGATGGAAGGTGGCACAAAAGCTCGGACAGGAGCCGTTTCCGTCACCCTTTGCCGCCGTACTTTGCGGTAAGATTTGTATGACCAGGGCAATTGCAATGCAAATGTGTGTGGGGTGGCTGAAGTTTGTTGTATAATTTCAGGCCAAAGTCATGGAGCAAGGGTACGATTTCTTGACAGATCCTTACATAAAGACATTGTTTGTTGGAGAGCGTGTGCATTACGATGTGAAGACATGCCGTCTGGTAAATCCTTGTTATAACTTGCTTTGGGCTTCTCATTCCAATATAACTATAGAAATTTGACATCACCTGCCACGCTTGTGTTTCGCTAGATACTCGTCCCTTTGAAGGGTGGGAGCGGCTACCACGTGTTGTACATCTTCGACATGATGAAGAAAATTGTTCATGTGATGGATCCTAAGAGGGCGCACTACAATGTTCTTGAGCTCGAAAGGAAGCATACAGCATGCATCGACAGGCTCCTGTTCGCACTGTGCAAGTGCATAGAGGCGTTTTTCGATGGGTGGCATGTTAGAGAGGATGAATTCACAAGAAAAGCACACCGCATGATGCATGAGCCGTCCTCAAGGTATATTGCATTGGAAGTTTGTGAGTGGTCCATCGATTTGCTTGCAGTTCTAACTTGATCGGTATCTTGTGGCAGCAATGACTCCACCTTCTACAACATTCACTGCATATGGTGGTTTGATGGTGAATACATTCAGAAAGAGATCTGGCAGGTGGGTAAACTGGACCATAATCTATGTTGTTGCTTGATATTTGGTACGTTGGGACCTGATAGATGTCTGTTTTGCTGTATTTGCCTTCGCGCAGGACCAACTGACCCCGTTCAGACAGCAACTCATGAGGATGGTTCTCACCCTGCCCGGAAACAGAGCGCTGCCTCCACAGGACGTGGTGGACCCTGACGTGTGATGGATAGGAGGGTTTCTCGTCCGATAATCGTGTGCCTCGTACTAGTATTTGCATAATTCCTAGTTAAAACGTTTGAACAACATTCGACGTCTCGCGCAAGTATTTGTATAATTAAAAGTATCGTCTGGTGGATCTTTGTCATATTGAAAACAATCAGGCAAGTATTACCAGTTTGTGTGTGTGTGCAAATATGCTTCCTCTTTTACGTGTTTTTCTTATTATGTTGTTTTTTCAACAACCGTTTCTCCTTTTTTAATAACCAGCATCCACTTCATATAACTACCGTTAATTCGATAGTGCTTTCTTTAAATTGATGAATGGCACGCGAGTCACTTTTCTGGGTTTGTGGAAAAAACCCGACAACTTCGAATATGGGTGTTTGTTTTTGTCAAACTAATGTAAATCTCTCTCGAAAGAGAAGGAAAACAGTTTATCTTTCACCCACTGGGTGGTAATGATTTAAAAATCTAAAAAGTGATAATCATGAAATTTAATTTGTTTCTCCACCGTTGGTAATGATTCATTCTCATAGTAAAACACTCGTTTGTAATAACAAACCATGTCCTGCCAATGGAGAGTACCTAAACGCCCAGAACAATGATAAAACCATCATCCACTCGTTCCACCGATGTATTGAATATATAAACAATCGACGAAGTTGATCTACCACTGTATGAAGATTTTGTGTTTTTTTCTCCATGGTTGTTTTCGGTGTAAATTACGGTTGAAACGAGTATAATTTTTTGGTAACTCGTATTTCTCCCGGGTTTTTTCAAACGAGTGTAAATCGTTGTCGAGAAGAGACGTAAACCCAATTATCATTCACCACCTGGATTGATAATGTTTTGAGTGATATCTTCTCTTCCGATAATATTCAACACTGGCAAGGCATTGTGGGGTAGTGAGGGGGGTTGTTGAACTCATGTATTTTAGTTCAATTATTTCAACCCGTGCAAATGGAAAAAAACTCTCATGGTTCCCGTTGTTTCAAAAAGCGGAGGTCAACATGATTTGGAACAGGAGGGGTATACTTTGTGTTGATGTCTCCTCTTACAATAATATGTTAACCGATTTTCCTTTTTCAACAACCATCATCCACTTGTTCCACCGATATATTGAATATATAAACAATTGATGAAGTTGATCTAACACTGTGTGAAGATTTTGTGTTTGTTTTCTCCATGGTTATTTTCGGTGTAAAATACGGTTGAAGCGAGTGTAGTTTTTTGCTAGTTCAATTATTCCTGGTTGTCAAACGAGTGTAAATCGTTGTCGAAACGAGACGAAAAATCTTTTATCATTCCCCCCTGGGTGGTAATAATTTAAAGATATAAAAACATATTTACCTAGTCTCATTGATTTCGTAGTGTATTGTGTTAGGATTGATAATGTTTTGAGTGATATCTTCTCTTCCGATAATATTCAACACTGGCAAGGCATTGTGGGGTAGTGAGGGGGGTTGTTGAACTCATGTATTTTAGTTCAATTATTTCAACCCGTGGAAATGGAAAAAAACTCTCATGGTTTCCGTTGTTTCGAAAAGCGGAGGTCAACATGATTTGGAACAGGAGGGGTATATTTTGTGTTGATGTATCCTCTTACAATAATAAGTTAACCGATTTTCCTTTTTCAACAACCATCATCCACTTGTTCCACTGATATATTGAATATATAAACAATTGACGAAGTTGATCTAACACTGTGTGAAGATTTTGTGTTTGTTTTCTACATGGTTATTTTTGGTGTAAAATACGGTTGAAGCGAGTGTAGTTTTTTGCTAGTTCAATTATTCCTGGTTGTCAAACGAGTGTAAATCGTTGTCGAAACGAGACGAAAAATCTTTTATCATTCCCCCCTGGGTGGTAATAATTTAAAGTTATAAAAACATATTTACCTAGTCTCATTGATTTCGTAGTGTGTTGGGTTAGGATGGATAATGTTTTGAACGATATCTTCTCTTACGATAATAGTCTACACTGGCAAGGCATTGTGGGGTAGTGAGGGGGGTGTTGAACTCATCGATTTAAGTTCAATAATTTCAACCCGTGCAAGTGGGAAAAAACTCTCATGGTTTTAGTTTTTTCGGAAACGGATGACAACATGATTTGGAACAGGATGGGTAAATTTTGTGTTGATGTCTTCTCTTGCAATAATAAGTTAACCGATTCTTCTTTTGCAACAACCATCATCCACTCGTTCCAGCGATATATTGAATATATAAACAATCGACGAAGTTGATCTACCGATTTGGCAAACACATTCATGTAACTTCCTTTTATTTGATGAATGGCACGGAAGCATTGTCATTTTTTTGAATTTGCACGAAAACCAAGGAGTTAATAAATGGTTCAAACGTGTGGAGTTTTTGTGTTCGTCCTGATGTGGGTGTAATAAAAATGTGGGTGTACTCTGGTGGCTTATTTAACTCATTGATTTGAATTCGATTGTTTCAAACCGTTCCTCCTTTTCAAAGTATAGAAAAAAATATTCCATTAACCTTTCCATGAAAGGTAGCAAAACGTACGAAACAACGAAAAGCCACGATCCTTCTACTGTGCGTAAGTTGCATTAAAAAGTGATAATCATGAAATTTAATTTGTTTCTGCACCGTTGGAAATGATTCGTTGTCATAGTAAAAAAAACTCATTTGAAATAACAAACCATGTCCTGCCCATGGAGAGTACCTAAAAGTCCCGAACAATGATAAAACCATCATCCACTCGTTCGACCGATGTATTTAATATATAAACAATCGAAGATGTTGATGTACCACTGTATGAAAATTTTGTGTTTTTTTCTCCATGTTTGTTTTCGGTGTAAATTACGGTTGAAACGAGTGTAATTTTTTTGGTAACTCGTATTTCTCATGGTTTTTTGGTAAATCGTTGTCGAAACGAGACGAAAAACCTTTTATCATTTCCCCATGGGTGGTAATAATTTAAAGTTATAAAAACATATTTACCTAGTCTCATTGATTTCGTAATGTGTTGGGTTAGGGTGGATAATGTTTTGAATGATATCTTCTCTTACGGTAATATTCTACACTGGCAAGGCATTGTGGGGTAGTGAGGGGGGTGTTGAACTCGTCGGTTTAAGTTCAATAATTTCAACCCGTGCAAGTGGGAAAAAACTCTCATGGTTTCCGTTATTTCGAAAATCGGAGGTCAACATGATTTGGAACAGGAGGGGTGTATTTTTTGTTAACCGATTTTCCTTTTTCAACAACCATCATCCACTTGTTCCACCGATATATTGAATATATAAACAATTGACGAAGTTGATCTAACACCGTGTGAAGATTTTGTGTTTGTTTTCTCCATGGTTATTTTCGGTGTAAAATACGGATGAAGCAAATTTGCTTTCCCAAAAAATTAAAGTTTGGAAAACTTGTCAAAATCATTCGAAAAACTGATCATCCACTGTGGAATTCGTTCGCTATGGAAAGTCAACTCGAGGAAACATCACATATCGTGCACGCGGATTCGTCTACAGTGTCTGAAATACTGAGGCGATCTGCTACACTGTTCTATGAGTGCCTAGCTCGCTGGTAGGCACGGGGATAGCGTGATGGCGCCGTGATGTTGTCAGAACATGGGCGGCTGACCGAATCTGCGTGACTTTGACTAAGATTAAACTGGATACATCATGTGACGGTGCCGCACTCCCATGCGTACATCTACATTATTTTTAACAGTACAACAACTAGTTCCGACTGGGCGGCACTACTCGATTGCCCATGCATTAACTATGTCGTTGATGTTCGTCGGGAGGGATGCGTCGTTGTCTTTCATTTGAACGAGCTCTGCGAGAATCTCCTGCCGCTCCGCGATGATGGCGCCCTGTGTGATCAACGGCCTAGTTAATGCATGTTCAATGGTGACCACGTGGAAGTACAAAAAAAGTGTAAAACTTGATTACCTCTGACATGTCCGCCATGACATTCCTCCCATCGAAGTGTTTGGCCACACGAATGATCCACACGCCTGTGTCGGTTCTGAACAAACGTGTTGTTAGGGGGGACAGAGGTTAAACAGCTAATCCAGCTAGTGCAACAGTCTGAGATGCGCGACAAAATACAACGTGAAAGAATTAATTGGAGGGAATGCAATCATGTTTCTGTAAAAGAAAACTCACCGAAAAATCTGGCTCCATAAATTTACGCCATCTAGGTGCATTATTAGGGTAAAGGATCGCGCCGTCGATTTGGTCTTGGCGACGAAAAATCAACGCGCATAACTCGTGGTCGAGATGGTCTGAGTTGACAATCTGTGTAAGCAGTGGCGTCGGAGTGATCGAGATGAACCTTGGGGTGGCATGAGTTATAATTGCGCTGTGTTGAAAAGTGTTAGCTAGATGAACATTGCGCAACAAGCGTGTATGAGCCACTTGGGGGTGTGATGCATGTACCTTTCAAGCTCTTTCGCCGAGACCGTTTTTAAAAAACAAGTCGGCCGCTTTCCACACGGACACCAACACAGTGGGACGATCTCGGTCGTCAATCTAGTGCGGCGTGGCATACGCTGCATGCATCACTTCTTGCTTGGGCGGCAAGTCACGAGATGCCTGACCAAAAACCACTGTGCCGGCGATGTGCGTGGCCTCGCCGTCCAGCATCATAATTAAACCTATAAGCCCGTCCCACCATCCTTTCTGTTCGTCTGCTGGCGATTGGGCGATAACCAGGCTCTTTGATGGTACTGGCGTGAGAAAACCTGCACGCTCGCCGCTGGTGGTGTCCTGGTCTATGGACAAAGAATTCACAATAAGACACAACATTTATGATGTGACCCAAAAAAGGTATGCAAGATTTATGGAAAACACATGGTAACGTCCTGCACCAAAACAATGTATGCAAGGGTTGCGGATGCGAAAACATGGTGACGTACCGTGCACGACTATTGCCTTCATTTTCTTTGGCACCGATGAACGTGATGAGGTGTGCATTTTCCCAGACGAGCTTTCTCCTGTGAAAATTAGTAGCCGTTACACCGGTGGAAATATCTGTCTAACGGCATGAAAATGTATGGACGTACCATCGGAGTCGGCCATATCCAATTTGTGCCTGAAAATGTTGGTGCAGCGTGGAGAGTCGGGATGGGGTGGATTGTTAATGATGCATGGCAGTGTACGTAGGCTGCAACATATGCAGCCCTCGCCAAGCTCGCTAACGAGTGCGTTCAGAAAAGCGGTGTTCTCGGCAAACAAATCTGCCTTAAGACTGTTAGCGAGCCTAAATGTCGTGGCGTTATGCTTCTTCATCAGCATCCCGATCTTCGAGGTAGCCTGTTTTTTGCACGTGAGAGTGTTGTACAGAAATCATTTATTTGCCCAATCCTTGGAGTGACGTGCGTACTACTGATGAATAAGGATGTTTAGGCCATCATCGGCTTACCAGCTTGGGGTAATTTGCCTTCATGTACATTGAAAAGTCGCCGGCCGTGGCTGCCCGCGTGAACGCAGGCGCTGGAGTCGCTGGCGAGGGTGGGACCCCGTGTGGGCCATGTGGCAGCCTAAACGATATCGGCTGTGCGTTGGTGAAGAGGGGGGCACCATGAGGCCGGCTGGAGCCAGGCGCGGCGTTGTTGAAACTTGCTAGCCGGCCGGGGAACATGTTGTTGTTGCAAGGCACCGGATCCGGAGGGGTGTCCCACGCGCTCCTGGCGTAGCAGACCTGGTCCGCAGACCGAATCTGTGTAAATAAAAAAAAGGTTGGAACGTGTTGGTCGTACTAATAACGGCTACTAATGGAATGGCAAACAAGATAAAAAAAACCATTGCTCCGGAGAAGTCTGGTGTCCCATTAAAATGCCCCGCGCTGCATTGTACCCACATACGCTTGTATTATGTTTCGTCAAATGCAGATATTCGTGGAAATGTATTGCGGGAGGTTTAGTGATCCAAGATCAAGGTTGTCTAGGTAGAAAACCTATGTCATAAGAAAAACATCTGTTAATGCGTGCACGCCGCGTCAATTGGGAAGATGTCAAAAAACGTAAGACTGACCTGCAGAAATAAATGGCAGGCATGCAGATACGTGACATCCCGTCCTGCTCTGATATCTGCCTTCACTCTTAAGCATGCAGCCATCAGCTCTTCCAACACGTACTCAAACCAGTTGAACTCAGCTACGCGATCTACTTGCGCGAGCGCGCCCCAGTACTGTGTGTTCGTGCAATCATGGCTAGGTGATGGGGCTAGCAGATAACCAACAACAAACATGACAAAAGCCATTTTGAATGAGCTAATCTCCCTATCTGAGCTATCTTTGTCTAACGGCCTATAAATGATTTTTTCTACGGCAGTGAGAAGATTTTTCCCGTGATGACTGATTTGCAGAAAATCGCGCACATGTGTTATGTCTAAGGCGGACGCTTTCTGTATATGCAAAGAACCGCATGGTACACCAAAAACCTTATGCACGTCGGATGCCCTGAAGGACATTTGCCGACCAGGCCGAATGTATATGGTCCTAGATACTTCGTCTACTCTAGACATCAGCCATATGCTTAACTTCAAATTCGTCCTAGAAATGAGTGGCACGTGCCAAATGCCTCCAAACTCCATCTCCTCAACCAGAGATTTCTTGAATGTATCAAGGGAGTCTACCATGGCACATACTTTTGTGGGAGAGGCCCTTGATGTAGGAGAAGGTTGCGTCGATATGACCATGCGCTCGTTTCCTGTGACTACATGAACTCGTCCATATGCTGTGTAAGCAAAAAGAAAAGGGGGAGGAGGCGTTAGCAAGACGATTCTGGTTCACAAACGAACACCATGATGAAAATCAAATGGCGGTTGCTTACCGGGTCCGGCAGCTAGGAGACGCCGACGACAGAGATGGATTTTTGCTACTTGCTAGCGATAGAGGCCTGCTGGCGGGAGCGAATGTGATGTGGAACCGATGACGATCCCAGGCGATTTTATAAGCCGGCCGTTCGGAGCCCGGTGCACTCATCTTGCATCAATTGGCTGATGGGTGGAGTTACGTCCTGCAGGGCCAGCTGCGTCATTCATTATGCTGCTGCTGTATTTATTGCCCTGCCGGGGCGACGAATTATTGCCGGTGCAGTGCATGTGGTGGGTCGGTGTGTGGGTTTGGTTTAAATGCATTTTCATCCTCTCGATCGATTGGGCGGGCTTAATCAACGACCTGCTCGCAAACACTGCCCGTTCCTTGCATCTAAAACGACATACGTACACGGTACATACGAGATACAAATGAATGCATAAGATAAAACTACAGGAACTACAACTAATCTAGTACATAAGCTGGAACAGCTGACTCCACTACAAATGCTGCAACTGCTGAAACCAGTACAAATGCTTGGGCAAATATGTTGCTTCAGAACTTGTGCATGCAGCATATCGCCATTAGCACCATGTTCAGTACGCCCAAGATGAAGATGTTCTTCAACCATGCTTGGTTCTGCTCAAGCAGAGAGACATGGCGATACACAGATGCATGCGAGAGAAGATGCCCCCACCGATTGCTGAAGTACTGTATGTACTTGTTCTCCCACTTCCAAAAACGGCACCCACCAAACTAAAAAAACGGCAAAACAAGGTTGGATTGAGCTGACGACCTCCAGGAGAGGGAGATGGATGCCAATAATCTGGAAATACTTACTCCATGGCGCTCGCACTTGTAGAAATGCCTCCCTGGGTTCTCTACCGTTCCAGAGACGAACCAGAGCACGTTGCCGGCATTGCACTCCGGGCAGCGGGTCAGTGGGAGGGGTGGCATCTGGGTGGAGAAGTGGTGTGACGAGGGGGGACTAAGCTCGGACTTGGATGAACACATGCTTCCGAGGGGAGAAACGAATAGAGAAGATGTGAAAACTTGAGCAGGGTGTGTATCTACAAGGGGCGCGACAGTTTAAAAAGGCCGCGGGGCGCTTCGTGCAGCTAGCCGTTGGAACTGCCGTCCTGGACGCCCGCCAGCGTTTTAAATGCTTGCCCCGCGTCGTGGGTCACGCGCGGGATGTGTCAGCGGTAAATACAGTCTGAATACCGGATGCTATACGAATAAGTGAACTGAATATACAGCCTGCGCGTATTGATGTTGCACGAATCACGCGGCTTCGTGCGGTATGGATATCACCCGCGCGTGATGGCATGTCCACACGGGATTATTCGGTCTGTATCCAAAATATTTGTGTCATAAACTTAGCAGTTGAAATAGTGTAACTGTTACATGTGAACTCTTCACTAGCTAAACATCCTAGCATAGTGAAGTGTACAATTTTTATCAAACCCACAGCCTTACAGTGCGGCAGAGCGTGATAAACAAAAGGTTATTGGAACAACTCGGATCTCACTTGCACGGCTAAGCGTGCTTAATCCCTTCTAGTTTCTTGCTTTAGCATGGGAGCTTGAAGCCCATGTACTGCCCGCTGGTGTACTGCGCCCAGACATGGACCCCGCCGGAGCAAGCTATGACGACGGTGCTGAGCGCCAAGATGGCAGCAACCATGAGGACGATGAGTGAAACCATGCCTGACCTCCTGATGGCCCCTTCTATCACGACCAGCCCAACGATGGAAGCCACAAAGCAGGTGAGGGCGTAGACCAATGCGCCCACGATCCCGTCAACTCCCAGGATTATAAACTGGACCATCGACATGGAGGCGCAGAAGAGGACCATGAACATTGTCGTCGCTGACGCTGTCTGGGAAATAAAATCAGAATCACAACCACAAACTCATCAACCACGGAGCCTGCCGTTAGTTGTTGATTTGAACAAGACATTAACACCCAAAAAGAAAGAGTTACTTTTGGAGGCACTCCAATGTGAAGTAAGACAGGATTGAGAAGCAGTCCTCCAATGCCGAAGAGTCCGCCCATCACACCGGTCAGCAGAGATTTCCCGGGCATTAACCTGTCTCCTCTCCTATATATATCTTAAAAATGATCGGCTAGTGGCCCTTCTGACCGTGCATTTGTCTCGGCAAAGATGCGAATGGGCAAACTCTGTCTATCTATAATAACATCCACTTGCTCCATATGCTGTGCAGCGTTCTACTCTTTGTCTCTAGTTTAGACTTCAGAGGCACTGCCAGCAGATTGTCTACTAATATGCTGTCAATTAACTAATTAGCAATTTTGGTTTTTGCCAGTTGTATGTATTTAGACGCTTCGCAGGTGTTTGACGTATCACCAACTGAAATGAAATAAGAGTGTTGGAATTCTCGAGGCTATCCTCCTGACAACCCGAGAGAAAAAAAGGGTGCGGGCTCCTTCGTCCCGATTTCTCTAACCTGTGGCCATCTGGACCTGATAGGTGTCCACAGGTGACAGGGAGGCCAATGCATTTGTTGGTATTGAGTAGTATTGAGGGTGTTGGCGTCTTTCCTCGTATACGCACCAACAGATAACAAAATGGCAGTGTCTTTGCATAGACCCCAATGTGCAACAGGAATGAAATAAAAGAGTTGGGTTGACTCTGTCTAGAATAGTTAATATCCACTTGCTCTGGTTATTTGTAGTTTAGAGGCACCAAAGGCACTTGTAGATGACTATATGATGTTAATTATAACTAAATAATTCAGTTTTTCAACTATGTATGTAGACACTTTGCAGGTGTTTGATGTATCACAAACTGAAATGAGAGAGAGAGAGAGAGTGTGTTGGAATTGATGGAGACACAATACCAATTTACTGGATAGAGGTGAAACCAAAACTTTTTCTTGAGTGAATTGGCAGTCATGGATTTGCAACAACTTGACAGGAAGATCTACATGACGACATAGCAATTAGATCCAACTGTTTGTACTTGTACGCATGATACTGATATGGAGAACAATTAATCCAGGTTAATACTACTGGTATGCTCACTTAACACCTACAGTTTAGTACTCCTGGTATGAAGGGGAGGATGCATGTGAGGACCCGACTGTGCAGAGGAGGCCGTGCTACTGCGCGAGCAAGGATGATTCCATTAGCATCATCCAGAACTAGCTAGAACTAGTACAAGCTAGTCATGATTTGAAAGCAGTAAGGAACAAGTCAAGGAAGTTAACGTGTCAACTGGAAACTTGGCTAAGGTGCTTACAACTACACTGCTCAGCAACACTAGCGTAAGCTGGTCTTGTTCTCAAGAAAAGGGCTACGCTTGATGCCAACCCCAACAGTGTGATGCAGCCCCACACGAAGAACGTTGTCGAGTAGCACCTTACACCCATGCACACTATCATGCTGTCTACTTTGCCCGTAGTGCTATCCAGTACCGCCTTCCTTAGCCCGTTTGCATCGTATACCAGGGCAGCAATCTGGCCGTAGAGGAGTGAACCAAGAGGGATGTTGGTGATGAGGATGTTGTGGTTCATGCCAATGCTATTCGGTCCAAAGAGCTCGGATGTCACTGACACTGCCGCGGCAAAGATGAACCCTGAACTTAGGCCAATTATTGTTGTTCCTATCACCAGAGTGTTGTCACCATGTGATTTCCACAATAGGAAGAATGCCACTGGCATGGGCACCAAAGCAGCCGCAAGCCACCCTGTCCGAGCAAATGAGACCTTCCTGTGTGCAAATTGCAACATATAACGTAGTCAGTTAGGTAGCATGTTGGATAAGATGTAAGATATCATCTGCATGTACAATTTTACATAGAGTAAGACAAGAGACCTGTGAAGGAATTCAGGGAGTGCAGAGAGAAGCCGGCCGAAGAAGGAGCAGCAGGAGTAGATGACGAGAAGCTTGGTGAGCTGCGATTGCCGGTTCAATGACTGCGCAATCTGCCCCAAATTGTTGCTGTACACCAGCCCAACAGTGGCACCACAAAAGTAGGATGTGTAGTAGAGCCAGAAATCAACACACCGGAGGAGCCTCTTCACACTATGCTCCTCACCAAGAGCCAGCACTCGGCCCTTTCCTAGGATCGTCCCACAACACGGTCCCTGTAGCTGGTTCTCCTGGTGAACATTGGTGGTCAGGAGCGGCTTTTGTATGCCATCGTAGTTGAGCTGCATTGCAGGCTCAGGACCATGAATGTCCGCATGGGAGTGACTCGAGGCGGCAGGGATGATTAGAGGAAGGGCCAGGAGGGCCATGGAACACGAGAGAACGACCCACGCAGTGGAGCCGGTCGCGGTGAAAGACCCGCTAATCACTAGATATATGCCCGTGACGGAGGCGAGCATGTAGAAGCCGAGGAAGACACGCTCCTCGTGCTCGGGCACGGGGTGGCGGCCATCCTCTGGGTGGCAGATGAGGAGGATTGCTGGTAATGCGATGATGGACACAGCAAGAGGGAGGATGGCGTTGAGGAGCAGATAGACGGAGGGGGAGGAAGGGCCGAGGGCGTTGGCGAAGAGCGTGTAGAAGGTGGCGCTGAGTCCGTTGAAGCTTGTGGACAGGGAGAGGGCCAGGGGGCGGCTGCTGGGAGAGAAGCTGCGCGTGCAGACGACGAAGCAGACCGTGTTGAACCAGCAGATGCTGCATCCTGCTACCAGGCAGACCAAGAACACCTGCCATGAATGGATGCAACAGGTACGTCAAGCATGAGCACTCGATCGGTGGATGAAATTTAGTTTGAGTAGCCTCTTCACTCGATAGCATCGGTTGTTCATGCCATATTCAGTGGAAGTTGAAAGTGCATGCATACATAGTTACCAGCTGGCCAGAGAAGTTAATTTGTTGGAGCGATCAATCCATAGTTGCATCCATCCATACTAGTAAAACCCTAGTGACAGTCCTGAGATCCTACTGATCAAATTCTACGACGTATCTATCAATCAACAATCAGTCGCAGCTTGATTTTTTTTCTAATATATGTTAGATCACTGCACTATACACGCAACCTACCTATCTCCATTATGTTCACCGGTAAGTACGACAAATGCTGTTTGGAGATGCTAGCATGGAGGAGGAGCAGGGCACGTACGAGGGGGTAGGGGATGGACGAGGAGGCGGACTGGAGGATGCAGTACTGGACGGCATAGGCGGTGAGCCCCAGCGCGGCGGGGAGGAGCAGCACCGCCGACAAGGGCATGTAGAGGAGGGCGAGGCCGGAGGACCAGCCGAATGCCTTGCCGAGGTCGGAGGCGGTGGCCAGGTAGTTGAGGGACTGCTGGGAGATCCCCAGCGACGACTTGAGCGCCGACGAGTAGGCCGAGAAGTCGAAGTTGGTCCCCGTCAGCGCCTGGATCCACACCGTCGCCACCAACGCGGACCAGCGCTGCCACTCTGCGAGCTTTTAGTTAAGCATGGAGGCACACCGTGGGCCCCAGTCTAGAGGCAGCACCCCCTCTTAGCACTGCTGATGCTCTAAGCAGAATGGAGCAAGCTGTTGCAGCTGTTGGGTTGGCCGCTGTTGCACCTGTGATCTCTCCATTGGGTTGGCCGCTGTTGCAGCTGCGAGGAGGAGGAATTCATCGTGTACGTTCTGGTGGTCAATGCCTTTGGAGACGAGCTGCAGATCATGTGGTGCTGGCTGCTTCGCTTCGCAGTGCACGCCAACAAATAGTAACAAATTGGCAACCCACATATATAGGGTTGATGCATGTGCTAGGCTGCTAGCACAATTTCCCGTGCATTAAGCTGTCTCTTCTTCTATCTTAATAAGCATTATTAAAGATGGGTTAGTGCAGTGGCACATCTGAACGTGCCTTTGTCTCGGCAAAGATGCGAATGGGCAAACTATGTCTATCTATAATAGCGTCCACTTGCTCCGTACGGTGTGCAACGTCCGACTCCCTCTGTAAAGAAATATAAGACTTCTTAGATCACTACTTTAGTGATCTAAAAGGTCTTTAATTACTGTTTGCTCTGGTTTAGACTTTACAGGCACCAATTACACTTTGTCTACTAACATGCTGTTAATTAACTAACAATTTTTTAGTTTTTTCAACTATATGTATTTAGACGCTTTGCAGGTGTTTGATGTATCACAAACTGGAATGAAATAGGAGTAAGGGTGTTGAATTGATCTCGAGGCTAACCTCCTGTAAACCCGAGAGAAAAAAGGGGTGTGAGCTACTTAGTCCCGATTCCTGTAATCTGCGCCTGATAGGTGTCCACAGGTGATTGGTCCAATGCATTTGTTGGTATTGTGTAGTATTGAGGGTGTTGGCGTCTTTGCACGTACTGTCTAGAATAACAAAATGGCATTGTCTTTGCATAGACCCCAATGGGCAACATGAACGGAATAAATGAGTTTGGTTGACTCTGCCTAGAATAGTTAATACCCACTTGCTCTGGTTATCTGTAGTTTAGAGGCACCAACGACACTTGTAGATGAATATATGATGTTAATTAACTAAAAATTTAGTTTCATCAACTATGTATTTATACGCTTTGCAGGTGTTTGATGTATCACACACTGAAATGAGACAAGAGCGTTGGAATTGATGGAGTTTACTGGATAGTGGCGAAACCAAAACTATTTCTCTGAGTGAATTGGCCGTCAAAGACTTGCAACTGCACAGCGACATGTACATGACAACATGACTCCATTTGTTTGTACTTCTACGCATGACATTGATATGGGGGACAATCCAGGTTTGAATACCCCTGGTATGCTGACTGAACACCTGCTGTTTGATGCATTCTGAACTAAATATGGAGAAAAAGTAACTAGCTAGGATCAGCGCAAGTTTCATGTAAATGGACATCTAGCGGAACAGCATCCAAAATATACAAATTTGGGTTGATATCTCTCTGGTTTCTGACAGTTCAATTTACTCTGTTTCGTGCAAAGTTAAAATGATATAAATAATGTAAATTCAACTGGTGACATTTACTTTTACAAGTTCTTCAAAAGTAGATTTTGATAACGTACGTATACTTCAGTGCAAGAACAGAGGAGCTAGTAGCTTGTTCTGATGTTCAAGCTTGAATTTCACGGGGGTACACAAATACATGAAGGCCTTTATCCATGTGCAGAGTAAACATTGTTTTGTATATTGGACCCTTGGATTCATCTTCCAGTCTGAACCTGAAGAACTGTATCAGTGTAGCAGCCACAATTTTCATCTGTCTGTATGCAAATTCTTTCCCCAAGCAGATACGAGGTCCTGCCTGATCGTTGGAAGAAGACTCATTAAATGAAATGGTTATTTATACTCTAAATAAAAATAAATTTATAACTTGAGAACTGATTTTAAGCCATGCAACTTTCTTATACTATTAGGGTGTGGGCAACCACTTGCTGTTAGTTGCCGTTCTCTTCTGAAAGCACAAGTGATTAGTAGTTAAGTAGCATGATATTCCCTACTTTAGTTGAATCGCAATATTATATGCTTGATTTCCTGCTTTAGCAACAGAAGGCCAGATTTTAATACCACTAAATGTTACTGTTTTCTAAGTTCTTTGCCAACTCTTCATGATGATCTAGGTTGTGCAACACAAACCTAATGTGTTAATTTGACATGTTCACTTAGTAAAATTATTATAGGCCCTCTAATCATGTCTTCTCTATAGTACTTACATTGAAAGCTATAAACTTGTAAGGGCTCTCTTGCTGAAAGACTCCATCCACAAGCCATCTTTCAGGCCTGAATTCTTCAGCATCCTCACCCCAAAGGTATTTCATCCTCCCCATGGCATAAATCATGTAGTTCATTCCATCTCCTTTTATCACGCGTTGGCCGTTTGGTAGTACGTCATCTTCATCTGCCATCTTACCATCCTGAAAGCGTACCACAAAATAGGTTACTGCCAGATCCAAATTAAATTATGTCGAAACTATCTGGACTTGTTATTTTTGGAGTCTTCTCTTAAAATGAATAGCAAGAGGAATCATTTGTACCACCGGAACACCAGGATACAGCCGGAGAGTCTCGGTAATCGCAGCATGGAGGTAATGCATTTTGTCAATAGCACCTTGTTTCAATCTTGCAGTGAACATTTCCATGCTGGCATCTTCTTGCGCCCACTCAACATATTCTCTAATTTCAAAGGCAACCTTATCCTGCACTACTGGGTTCTTGCAGAGCATGTAGAAGAACCATGTAAGGGTATTCCCTGTGGTGTCTTTACCAGCAATCAGGAAGCTGAGGACTATGTCACGAAGGTAACGATCGTTCATCGTCCCAGGATCCTTCTCACTTTCCAGTATGAATCTTGACAGTATATCATCTCTGGCTTTCTGCATTTATCATAAAAGATAGAATTGAACATATGTAAATTTTTGAAATAGTTGTAAGAAACTACCGTACAGTTTTGCTTACATGGCCACTTATGTTTTTCATGTTCTCTCTCTTTTGATGGATCAACTGGAACACAAAGTGGTCAATTATCTTTATGCTCTTTTTCAGTTTGGCTTCTGACCCGATATTAAGATACCTTTTCAGCTTCCAGAACATATCAACATACCGATAGTAAACAAGAGAATTTGCCTCATCGAAGGCCTTGCTGAATTCAATGCTGGATTCATCTGATCCAGATAGCGTGTTAAGCTCAAAACCGAATCCCACTTCGAATATTGAATCCATAGTTGTTCTCATCAGAAGGTCCTGAGGAAATGGTAGAAATTAAGAGAACTGCCAGCAAATGCGCATTAAATCACTCCAAGTGTGTACCTAAAACTTCAAACTCGGAGTCAATTCATTCTTTGCTCACTCATAAATCTGAGTAATGGATAGCCCAATTCAGAATTTCTGAAGAAACTAGGTTTACCCCAGTTATTTGCCATGGAAGTTTAACTGAATTTTTGTTTGGCAGTTTAGGTCTAGCTAGGATTTGATTTGCTTCTCTCTTTTGTAGGTTATAAAGTTCTAAATTTGACAGGCGTTGACTGAACTATTAAAGCTAGATATATGATCTTAGCAGTTACAATATTATCCTATTTATATTGATGGTAGGTAATCATGGAAGTACCTGCATGTTTATGGTAATTCTGTTAGCTGCTGCAGATGAGGTCTTCTCTGCCAGTTTTACAGCATTCATTCTGAAAACATCAGTGCTGTATTCACGTAGCACTTTGGTTGAGAACTCATGGCTTGCTAGCTTCCTCTGATGCCGCCACTTGTCCCCGTCTGTCACAAAAATCCCATTTCCAAAGAGATCTTTCACGATTTCTGTGTTGAAGGCCCCCTGTGAAATAGGATCCATCATTGTCAAATTGTAGTCAGACTTTTTGTAATTAAATTGCCAGGCATTCAGTTTACTCTCTAAATAGTAAATAGCACGTATATGATTAGTCTCAAGTTTTTACTGTTGACCATCCTCTATTTAAATTTTGCAGGATCCAGTTTAACATCTGTCATGCAGACTGAGCCATCTACCACCATATTACTGGTTAGGAGGAAAGAGAGGAGGAACAAAAATGATGAGCAAAGGAGAAATACCCTGCTGTATTTATTGAAGTTTGTCTTGAGGACATGCTCGATGACGGCAGGGTCGGCGGTTAAGATCTCACTGTGCCCTGGATAGACGAGCCTGATGGTGGGGTGCAGGAGCGCATACTTCACATGCTCATCGAAGATCCTGTCAAAGTTGTTGAGCTGCCGGAACACGGTACCGATGAGCGGTGGCCGGTCATGGGCTCTCTGGGTGAACTCTCTGATGCAGAAAACGGCAAAGGATCCGGCGGTGCCTAGGATGTAGAGGGTGATCACCAGTAGGGGTATGGCGAAAGCTGAGACTACACATATGCCTGCGGATGCAGCGAGGGAGGAGAGCAGGGGAGCCATGATCAGAGCTAGCTGCTGCTTGCTGAGAGTAAGTTTACCATGTCCAGAATCTTATATATGTGATCTGCGCTGCAACTGTATTTGTTTTGATTTGGTTGATGTCACTGTCTTCTAGAATAGGACAGTGACATCAATGCTTCTATACTTTCAGGTTTTGGACAGTGTCGTAGAAAATGAACAATATGTGTTCAAACTATCTCCATGGTATGGGAGAACATCGCCTATGCGCTGAGTGGTCGTTGAATATGAATTTGTATCCTCAAATTTTGAGTTTGGTAAGACTTTGTGCAGATCTCCATATGCATATACCATGTCACACAGCTGGTTCAGGACAACCGAGATTCAACTTGCAATTCACCAAAATTTTGGTATCCGGGTATATGTCGGCGAAAATGTGGGTGCAAACCCGCAGTGCTGGCCAGTACAGTGCCACATCTAATTTGTGTTGTATTTGCGGACTTCCTGGCTAATTCTCTGATTCTAATGCAGAGCATTATTGTAATGTTATGAATCAATTTGCATTGTCGTATCAGCAAATAGAGGAGAGGACGCCAGGGGAGGCAGTGACATAGCTGATTCCGTGGGCATGAGTTCAGCAAACCTGAATATTAGTTTCGCTCCCATTAACTGGAACGGCAACTTACATTGACAGCAACACCTACACAGCATACGTAGCAGCTGGATTTATCTGCTTGTATTCATGTGCTAGGCCAGCATTTTATGTGACAGGAGGAAGGGTCGCGTCATTGGAGGATGGGAGTTGACAGGGCCGCATAAGAATGTTGTATGGTGCATCAGATTACGATTCTAGAAGATGCGCTGGGCCAGGTGACCATAGCATTCTCTCTTTGCTTTCCGCCTTTTGACCCTAATTCGTTTCCACACATCCACCGTTCAGTCTTGTGGGGCAACTAGTTTTTTAGTCACGTCATTGGAGGATGGGAGTTGACAGGGCCGCATAAGAACCCCTGCAAAAGTGTCCACTCTAGGAGCTAAAGCATGTGGAATTAAACGTGCTTGCTAATGTCCTGATGTCTCCGGTTCCCGCATTATGTCCATACATATCTCTCCGGTTCTGAGAGATACTTTTTTTGTGGTTGACGCCAATCTTATGGGCTTGCATATATGCCCAGTAAGAGAGTCGATCACTAGTTAGGACTGTGGGTATAGGATTTTGTGAAGATGGAGTGGTGTATATAAAGGGCGAGATACATGGAGAACATTACTCACGCAAGTGTGGGTGTTTGGTGGAGTCTTCATTCCTTCTCCACGAGATGAATGCTCACGGCCTGCTCTAGCCTACACGTGTGGTCCTTTATATGCTGGTAATTAACTTGGTAGGCACCCTACCTTTGGGGGGATATTTGAAACCTAATTATTAGTAGAGAAAATGGTTTCACTATTGTGTTGACTCCCTTGACCTTGTTTACATTCATATATGCTCACCTTTATTCATCGGCTTCAACCTTCTATGTCTTCGACATGCTTTGTCCCTCTTGTACAATGTTTTTTTTGGGTGCTCCGAGAACCAGACATTTAGCTTGTTTGCCACACTGCAACTTATAGGTTGGCATGGAGTTATCCACAAACTGATTTATATGCTACTTGTTTTTTACTTTGGGGATGGTGACAGTCACGGCTCACATGTCGGCGGCATATACCCGGGTAGGCTGACTTTTAGTGGACCTGTTTGTGCCAAAAAAATGCAAAAAATTGTAAAACCGCCAGAATTACACGGGCCGACGAGGACAGGGGCGGAGTTACGTTGGGGCAAAACCCGGCCGTGACCCGCCCAAAGTAGAACCAAATAGTGAAGATTAAGGGGCCCTTAATAGGAAAGTAATCAAGGTCAGTTTTAATCTAGCCTGTTTGGCCTGCCCAACAATGTTACCGTTGCTCCGCCACTGGACGAGGATATAGCGGATCTTCTAGAGTTTCTGTAATATGACAGAATCTTTAGAGAATGGGAGTTGATTATCACACTGCTGTTTCGGGAAAACCAATATTCAACTTCTGATTCACAAATTTTTTTGGTACACGGGTATGTCGCCGACATGTGGGTGCAGACCCGCAGTACGAGCTAGCAATGCCTGTATAATTTGCGGTGTATTTGCAGTGTTTCAGGTTAATTCTCTAATTCTAATGCAGATCATTGTTGTATGTTAAGAACTACTACTTTTGTAAACTTTTATATTATCGTTTAGATCACTACGATCTTATAAAAGTTTACAGAGGGAGTAATTAACATTGTTGTATCAGCAAACAGAAGAGAGGACGTGAGGCGAGGCAGTGACATAGCTGGTTCCGTGGGCATGAGTTCATCAAAACTGGATATTGTGTCCTAATTAACGTTTTTAACACCGTCCTAATTAACTATAGAACGGCAACTTGACAGCATTGGACCAATTTCTGGGCTAATTTTGGTATGGAAATGGACAACATTGTCGTATCTTTTGAACTAACTAACTTAGTTGCAAGTACTAGCAAATAGAAGAGAATACATCACACGAAGCAGTGACTGTACCTATATGTGTTAATCCCCATGAAAATGCAATAAATATGGTTAGAGACTATGCAAAAAAGAAGAAGATAAAAAAGACGTGACATTCTTTTCGTATTTAGTTTAGGTATTTTCAGGATTACATGTCCTCATCCTTGCATCAAGCGATTTTCGCAAGAGAACCAAATCGAAGTTGGTGAAGATCATGATTTGGACCGGCACACATTACTATGTATCGGTATACACAAGTGTAACACTAGTCTCCTAATCAACCCATTAGGGCATCAATCATTTGTTCACGTAATCATCATATAGAGAACCGCGGGGAATTTCTTTGCTAAAGAACCTTGCCACCACCCTCTCTTCCAACACCATCATCGCTTCTTTTGACCGAATAGCCGTTGGAGTCTTGTACTGACCCGCCGATGCGCCCCTAGACACAAAGAAGTCCATCAGAGAGTCGAACGCGCCCTGCTCAAGAACCCTTATCTCGAGCGCGGTGATGTTCGCGCGCTGCCTGATTTTGCAGTACATTTGGTCGAAGCATTCTTCAACTGTCGAGCAACAATTCTCCATGACGGTTTGATCGGGGATGTCGCCAACCCCGTGGTTACTCCTTGCGTTGGATAGCTCCCAGAACAGGACGTAGTGGCCTGGCAACTTGGATATGTCTGCAAACGCGGTGCTTCCACTGAGCATGTATCCAAGAGGGCCAAGATGAAGCTCAATAGCCTGTGAAATTGCCCTGAGTAGTTCCTCCTCGCTTATCTTCTCATGGTCTATGCTTAAGATAACATCATGTCGTCCTGAGAAGAGGAACAATGGTGTTGCGTTGTAGAAGCCAGTCACGGTGAGAAGGTCACCAACTCGATACCTGTAAAGACCTGGTATGGTTTGCACATGTTATATATGAAATCAAATCATAGCTACTGAACTAATAAATAATTCGTACGCAAGTTGGCTAAACACAATAATTCCTATTACTTTTCATCAATTATTGTTAGTATTATTGTAATCCTTTATCTGTATAGGCAGACAATGACTGGTTGCAAGCCCGGGATTACGGGACAAGAACATTTGACTTAAAGTTTCATATTTTCTTTATTTCTTGGAACTAGAAACTTATGTAAAGTCTGCTTTTACAAAGACAATGCCAGGCAAAAAAGACTATTCTAGAATAAAACACCGAGTGAAGTAGGGCAATATACCAAAATCAAGATACTTCAAGGCTTATATAAGGAGGAAGTCTTAGCTAGCTAACCTGCAAAGGTGGTGACAACCAGCTCATAGGTCTGACCAATTTTGACATCCACAAGATCTACAAGCTTCATCTCACCCGGATCGCGATCGTCAACAACAGTAGGAGTTTCTTCATCACGAGGCTGTATCTCGACAAACTCAAAGTAGGCGATGTTAGGAAGCAACGCATACGACGCATGGCTGGGCGGGTCGAGAGGCCTTAGATTGACTCCGGCGGCACACTCGGTAGATGCATAGAAGGGCGAGACTATCGGCAACCGGCCACCGCAGTAGCTCCGGAGGATCGGAATGTACTGCGCCATGGAGCCGGTGACAATGGTGAGGGCACACCGTGCCCGCGGCCATAGCCTGGCGACAATACCGCCCCAGGGCCTAGCAGCGCACTCCGACGCGACCGCGTCAGCCAGTGCCGGATCTGGCCCTCGCAGGTATCGCTGGATGACGGCGTCACGCAGGGGCGCATGCGTTATCCGGCCACTGAGGCTGCCGGTGCGGATGTCGGAGCACATCTCCTCCCAGTTTTGCTCCAGGAACTTGATGGCTCGGACGAGGCTGTTGGCGAAGGAGGTGCCGACGTGGTTCACGGCCTCGCGGTGGAGGAGGCCGCAGAGCAGCTGGCAGTACATGCTCTGCTCGGCGTCCGGGCAGAGGATGGCCTCCATGGGGCTGGTGCACCGGTCGAACCCGCCCACCTCGTGGTCCTGGAACTGGCTGCTGCGGTAGTAGGCGGTGGTGGCCGCCTGGACCTGAAGGCCGGACGGCGTGTGTTCGACGGGGAAGGTGAGGGTGAGGCGCATCCCCATGCCGCGCTTGCTCTCCTGGTCAGCATGTAAATGCCTAGATCGAACAACGCCATCTTGATTAGTATCTTGTTGAGATCACCAAACTTACTGGACCAAGCGAGCAATGCAATATGTAATACTACTACGTGTTTACACGTACATGTTCCTCACGAGTGCCTGGACACCATAGAAGAAGAGCTTCCGGTCGAGCTCCTCGGCGGTGGACGGGAAGATCTTCTGCTTGCCACCAGATGTGCCCGAGCTGCACGCCATGACACGGAATGAAGGTACATAAAAACATGTTGAGACATGAGACGGCTGGCACCGCACCGGCTCAGCCTAATTTACCTTCTGAGGAGGTGGGTGATGGGCTCGGAGCAGAGAAGATTAGTGGACGACGACTCGCGGCTGGAGGAGGCGATACGATCCACGTACGGCTTGATGTCGTCGTAGCCGGAGACAGGCACACGCTTCTTGAAGGCCTCCCAGAGGTCACCGTCCGGTGGCAAGCCGCCGTCCGGGCGGAGGAGGAAGGGGCGGAGGTACTCCGTGTGGGCGTTCCGCTTGAGGATGTCTGTGAGGAGGTCTTGCTGGAGGGCCGCGGCGTCGGTGGTGAGGCGCTCAACGAAGCCACGGCCGGCAACCGTGTCCGTCGGGTCGAACTCTGGCAGCCACGGCGCCATTGCTTGCATACAGCGGAGTGGAGCAAAGCTGGCTGGATCTAGATCTAGATCTACAATGGTCGTTCAGGTGGTACAGTGGAGATGGTGCGAAGCTGGTCTCAGGCATGCATACGATACATGTTTTGGATAAGCAAACTAGCTATTCTTTTTAGTTTTTACTACTAGTATAAACTAACTTATCACGGATTGGATCTTGCTAGACGTGGATTTATAAAGCATACCGGATAGTTTGACTACTGACATTTGCCCGTGATATACGCTGGCTCAGGCTGTTGGCCTGGTATGGTATGCCCATTTGTTCGTTGCTGTCCCACCAGAGAGATGGACAAATGCCCGTGATATGGAACGACAAGGCTCATACTTGCGCTGAATTTTCATACTGCATCGCCACCAAGCACACGTGCTTCAATGCGTACAAGCGGCTTTGCCACACCGTTTGTTACTAGTTGAATTAAATTTATTTATTTTCCAATGATTACTATAGCAAATTCATATACCACGCGTACAATGGAGGTGGTTGAGCTAGCAACCGCGGATCCCAGAGACGCTAGTGCACTAGTCATGCAGACCGATACAATTATTTTGTGAACAGCTTTAAATTTGCGAATATTTCTTGATCAAATTTATAAGCACTTAAAAAATCGTCTGAAAAATTGAACGGGAATTTTTTTTGTCAATGCAGTACGCACATAGCTCTAGCCACGGACCGAAGTGTTTGGTCGCAATCCTAATTACTTACATTATAATTAAATTGGAAGTCAATTAATAAAAACTGACTAATATAAAAAAATGATCGACAAACCAAACAACTAAAAATACCGTCAGCAGTCTACGCACATACTCCCTCCGTTCCAAAATAGATGACTCAACTTTATAATAACTTTAGTATAAAATTGAGTCATCTATTTTGGAACGGAGGGAGTAGCTATACATGGGCTATTGATCCGCGTGTTTGCTTGTTATTCTGTTTACTCACTCAAGTCCATATTACTTGTCGTGTAGAGTTGTACTAAATCAGTGATAAGTAATATAGATTGAAGGGAGTACTTTAATTAAATTTAAATTATTCTAGTGAAAATCTGACCAATTTTTTAAACCCGCTTGATAAATCGACCGAGAAAAAATTGGTCAGCAAAATACACACACATAGTGCCACATGGACGTGGCCCTGTCGGTTACAGTACTATCATGTGGGACCCATGATCCAGTCAGACTCTTACAGCCGGGGACCACTTCAAGGAAAAACTTTAGAGCTCTCCTAGGCCTTTAAATTTTTTTTTTGCGTGAAAACTTCTGATCAGTTCATCATATTATATGGCAGTACACGAAACACTAGAATAATAAAAATTACATCCAGGTCCATAGACCACCTAACGATGACTACAAGCACGAGAGCGTGTAGACAGCCGCTGCCGTCATCGCCCTCCATTACCGGAGCCAGACAATGGTGTTGCAATAGACAGTCGTGGAGTCATCATGCTAAGACCCAACGGACTAGCACACCATTACAGCAACCGCCCGTCGCTGATTTTTGTACACTTGTGACTTGAATAAAGTTGAGCACTGTCAAGTAAATCTTACTAGTACTGCCTGGTTTGTCTAGTCTGCAATCCCCACGATTAACACACCACACACGAAACGAGCTTTCATCGTCCAATGACAGAGATTTGGGAAGTTGTCATGGAGCTACATAACTAGATAGTTTGTTCGCAAAGTATAACCACCTATATCAGTGAGTGTCCGATTGAGAGAACTTCTGCTGTGGCTCAGCACTAGCACTAGAGGATTGCAGCAGCAGGCAAATCAGTCAACAAGGAAACAATGTTAACAGCTACATAGCAGGCAACGCGTGTTTGCTAATCTCCAGATGTCTCTAATTCCCGCAATGTCCATACATATCTCTCCAATTCTTTTGTCGTTGCTCTACTCTATATATGTGGTTTTCACATAGCTTATGTGCAAATATATATGCCTAATAAGAGACTGCACCGATGAATGATCACATACACTAGTAGAAAACAGGGCTTTGGTTGAGGCCTGGGTAAGTGCATTAGTCCCGGTTTACTCATGAATCGGGACCAAAGGATGCATCAGGCCCGGTTCGTGAGGCCAGGCGCCGGCCGGTCCTCGGGGGCCATTGGATCCGGTTCGTCTAACCCCTTTGGTTCCGGTTCCAGAAACAAATCGGGACCAATGAGCCTCGTCTTGGCCGAGCACCTTTAGTTGCAGTTGGTGCCTGGAACCGGGACCAAATGTTGGCCTTTAGTCCCGGTTTTAGCTACCAATCATGACTAAAGAGATCCCTATACATTCCCCCGCCCCTGCTCGCGAACAGAGCCACTGCTCTGTTTTTTTGGCCGGCTGTGGGAGAGGTGTGTGTTGCTCTAGCTCAACTCCTATGCACATGAGGTGTTCGATGAAATTCCCGAGCCACACTTAAGCTTTCTCCTCTCCAAGCTCCTTATCCAACCTCCATTTTCCTCGAGATTTTTCTAGGTTTGGCGGTCCGTCCACTACTAGAAAAAGGCTTATCCCCAATATCTCTACTACTGACGCACCATGATGGTGGTGCGCCACTGCTATATAGCAGTGGCTCACCAGAATCAGGTGCGCCATTGCTATGTTTTTACTAATGGCACACCATATGAGCAGTGCACCACTGCTATTTTTTTGGTCCATCCCCCCCATGCGCACCTAGGTGTGGTGCGCCATTGCTATGTCTGGTGGGGGTGTGCTGCGTGTGTGTGTGTGAGGTTAGTAATGGCCCACCCTCCATGGTGCGCCATTGCAAGGGAGGGTGCGCCATTACTAACGTCTCACACACACAAACACACACCCCCTCATCGCCTTTTAGGTTTTTAAAAAAATAAAAGAAAATGATAAAAGATTAAAAAAAATTCAAAAAAATAGATGCCCATGTGTTATGTGTTCTAGTTGTTAGAAAAATTAACAAACATGAATTTTGAATTTTTTGCAAAAGGCCGCCGTGTTTCGGTAAAATGGCCGTAACTTTTAATTACGACCTCCGATGAAAAAGTTTTTTATATGAAAAATCATCTACTCGAAAAGTTACATCCGAATTCAACGGGCTACGCCCGTTATCGATTTTTTAGAATCCTCAAAAATCTAACAGAAAAAAGTTAAGATGCTTTTAAGATCTGGAGGCAAAAAAATTGAAAAAATGCAAAAAAATAAATAAATTAGCAATGGTGCACTAGTGCATGGTGCGCCACTGCTATTTTCCCGCCTTACCCCTTACCCCTTCATTCACTCCATTCTTCTCCTCCTCTCCTCCACTCCATCTCCTCCTCATTCTTCTCCTCCTCTCCTCCACTCCATCTCCTCCTCATTCTTCTCCTCCTCTCCTCCACTCCATCTCCTCCTCTCCGGCGACCTCCTCCTCCTCATGGTGCTCCTCCTCCGGTGACCTCCTCCTCATGGTGCTCCTCCTCCGGCGACCTCCTCATCCCTCCTCTCCCCTCACGGTGCTCCTGCTCCGGCGACCTCCTCCTCCCTCCTCTCCTCCTCACGGTGCTCCTGCTCCGGCGGCCTCCTCCTCCCTCCTCTCCTCCTCACGGTGCTCCTCCTTCCTCTCCTCCTCACGGTCCTCCTCCTCCTCTCCGGCCACCTCCTCCTCCCTCCTCTCCTGATCCTCACGGTCTCTCCTCCCTCCTCTCCTCCTCACGGTCTCTCCTCACTCCTCCTCTACTTCCGGCCACACGTGGAGCTCCCCCGGCACAAAGAACGTACCAGATCCAGGTCGAGAACGAAATTTGAAAAAAATTCAAGCAAAAAAAAAGAGCAAACAAACAAGCCAAATTCAAAATTCAAAAATAGCAATGGCGCCCGGTGGGGGTTAGACGGTGCGCCACTACTATTTTCCCGCCATCAAAATTAAAAAAAAAATCAAAAAAAATCAAAAAAAAAGTTACCAGTGGCGCACCTGTAGCAATAGTAATGGCGCACTACAAGGTGCGCCACTGTTACCTGCAATACTAATGGCGCACCAGAGGTGCGCCATTAGCATTTTTACTAGTGGCGTGGTAATAGAGGCGCACCTATAATGCGCCATTAATGGTAAAAATAGGTGCACCACTAACAGTCCTTTTTCTAGTAGTGGTCCTGTCCCGTCCCCGCCCTCACCGCGCCGATCTCGTAACCGACACAACCATGGTGAGCCTCTTGTTCTTATCTTTTTTCTAAAAGAAAAAAATCTTACTTGTATGATTTAGATAGATACTTGTATAATTTTATTATTTTATTACTGTTTGTTATTTTATGGTGTGATACTTTTGGTATCCGCCCCCGTCAGCCCTTGTCCTGTCTATGATTCGGATGTGGTACATATTATGTTTTATAAATATTTATTTCATTTAGTGTTTACGACAATTATGCCAACCAACGTGACATGGATATTTTTATCTACGAGGTATGTGAACCGGAAATTCCAACCGACCCTCTTGTCGAGAGGTTAAATTTAGTTAAAAAGAAAACAATTACTTGAAGAAAAAATTGAAAAGAATTGCAGAGGAGAAGATGAAATTGGAGTTGCATGCTGCGGATGTCGTCGATGATCACAAGATCAAGATGGATGCAATGCGCTTGAAGATTAGAAAGATTAGAAAATATGTCATTCCTACTGAGACTTGGTATCATTATGTTGTTGGATCAACTGTTACCTTAGTTGCGATTATGATCGCATTTGTTGTTGCATTGAAATGTTCTACATAATTTCAATGTATGGTTTAATTAGATGCTCTAGATAGCTATATGTTGTTCAATGAGAACTACGTATGAACTTTATGTATTTATTTTTTAGTAATAACATTTGATCACTACTGTACTTTGGTTTTAATGGGATGATGAACTTCTATTAATTTGATCACTTCTCTATTCACGATGTTCTGCAATCATTTTTGACACACTTAATTATATATAACTCAGGCTGATAAAACGGACAACAGATGTAAGATAACAGACGCACCTCCGAGTACATTTAGGGTGTGCATAATTTTCTCGTAGTGGCTGAGGAAAGCAAGCAACATGGTTTTATGTGTTGTCCATGCCCTATTTGTGGGAATACGAGGTCTTACTCTGACTCGAAAACCCTTCACATCCACTTGCTTCAGAAGGGTTACATGCCACACTATAATGTTTGGACCAAGCACGGAGAAAGAGGGGTTATGATGGAAGACAACGAAGAAGAAGAGGATGATGAAAACTATCCGCCCCCTGAATACGGTGATGCTGCAACGGGGGAAGCTAAAGATCAAGAGGAACCAGACGATGTGCCCGATGATTATCTTCGCTGGGTCATTGTTGATGCAAAGAGACAATGCCAAAGTGGAAGGGAGAAGTTGAAGTTCGAACGCATGTTAGAGGATCACAAAAAAGGGTTGTACCCAAATTGCAAAGATGTCAACACAAAGCTCGGTACCACACTAGAATTGCTGCAATGGAAGGCAGACAATGGTGTATCTGACAACGATTTTGAGAAGCTATTGAACATATTGAAGAAGAAGCTTCCAAAGGATAACGAATTGCCCGATAGTACGTACGGAGCAAAGAAGGTTCTATGCCATCTAGGATTGGAGGTGCAGAAGATACATGCATGCCCTAATGACTGCATCCTCTACCGTGGTGCGTACGAGGATTTGAACACATGCCCAGTATGCGGTGCATTGCGGTATAATATCAGACGTGATTACCCTGGTGATGTTGAGGGCGAGAGCCGAGGAAGAGGGTTCCTGCCAAGGTGATGTGGTATGCTCCTATAATACCACGGTTGAAACGTCTGTTCAGAAACAAAGAGCATGCCAAGTTGATGCGATGGCACAAAGCGGACTGTAACATAGACGGGAAGTTGAGAGCATCGGCTGACGGGTCAGAGTTGAGAAAATGGAGATAACATGGGGTGACTATGCAGGTGATGCAAAGAACGTATGGTTTGGTTTAAGCGCGGATGGCATTAATCCTTTTGGAGAGAAGAGCAGCAACCATAGCACCTGGTCCGTGACTCCATGTATCTATAACATTCCTCCTTGGTTGTGCCATTATGATGCCAGTGCTCATCCAAGGCCCTAAGCAACCCGACAACGACATTGATGTGTACCTAAGACCATTAGTTGAAGAAATTTTACAACTCTGGAATGGAAAAGGTGTACGTGTGTGGGATGAGCACGACCAGGAGGAATTTGACCTACATGCGTTGCTGTTTGTAACCATCAATAATTGGCCTGCTCTTAGTAACCTTTCAGGACGGACAAACAAGGGATACCACGCATGCACGCACTTTTTAGATGACACCGAAAGTATATATTTCGACAAATGCAAGAAAAATGTGTACCTGGGACATCGTCGATTTCTTCCTACCAACCATCAATGTTGAAAGAAAGGGAAGCATTTCAAAGGCGAGGTAGATCATCGGAAGAAGCCCGCCGTCTGTACTTGTGATCACATACTTGCTATGGTCAACGATTTACAAGTAATCTTTGGAAAGGGTGCCAGCGGGCTATCTGTTCCAAATGACGCCGAGGGACGCGCACCCATGTGGAAGAAGAAATCTATATTTTGGGACCTACCCTATTGGAAAGACCTAGAGGCCTGCTATGCAATCGAGGTGATGCACGTGAAAAAGAATCTTTGCGTGAACTTGCTAGGCTTCTTGGGCATGTATG
Organism: Aegilops longissima; assembly: GCA_021605205.1. Classification (NCBI taxonomy): domain Eukaryota; kingdom Viridiplantae; phylum Streptophyta; class Magnoliopsida; order Poales; family Poaceae; genus Aegilops; species Aegilops longissima. The sequence goes on from CM038682.1 coordinate 33,211,239, forward strand.
GGAAGACAAAAGATACACCAGAGGCACAGGAGGACCAGCAATGTGTGCACGAAAAAGACGCCATGCCTCCAAAGCAGTATGAAGGTCCTGCCAGCTACGCTCTTACCAAAGAAGAGAAGAAAATCTTCTTTGAATGCCTGCTCAGTATGAAGGTCCCGTTTGGCTTCTCGTTGAATATAAAGGAAATAAATATGGTAGAGAAAAAGTTCCAGAACATAGAGTCTCATGACCGCCACGTGATTATGACGCAACTGCTTCCGGTTGCATTGAGGGGGCTTCTACCGAAAAATGTTCGATTAGCCATTGTGAAGCTATGTGCATTCCTCAATGCAATCTCTTAGAAGGTAATTGATCCAGAAATCCTACCAAGCTAAAGGAGTGAGTTGGTGCAATGTCTTGTCAGTTTTGAGCTGGTGTTCCCACCATCCTTCTTCAATATCATGACGCACGTCCTAGTTCATCTAGCCGACGAGTTTGCCATTATGGGCCCTTTATTTCTACACAATATGTTCCCCTTTGAGAGGTTCATGTGAGTCTTAAAGAAATATGGTCGTAACCATGCTACGCCAGACAGAAGCATCTCCACGGGCCATCAAACAAAGGAGGTCATTGAGTTTTGTGTGGACCTCATTCCTGACATTAAGAAGATTGGTCTCTCTCAATCGCGGTATGCGGGGAGACTGGCTGGAGAAGGCACGCTACGACCAGACTCAATAATACTTAGGGACGGGAATACTTGGGGTCAAGCACACTACACAGCTCTACAGAATTCTACCTTGGTGACCTCGTATGTCAATGAACACAAGAATATTTTACACTCCAAACACCCGGAGCAGTGTGACGACTGGATTACATGTGAACATATCAGGACTTTCGGCAGTTGGTTGCAAACACATCTCATAGGTGAAAATATTGTTGGAGATGAGCTGTACTCGTTGGCCAGGGGACCATCTTTGACTGTATTGACTTACAAATGGTACGAGATAAATGGGAATACATTTTACACGATCGCCCAAGATCAAAAGATCACAAACCATATCAGTGGTGTCCGCTTTGATGCATCAACCAACAGGTGAAAGGGCACATACTATAGTTACATAGTGGACATACGGGAACTTGACTATAGACGTGATTTTTAGGTCCCTTCGTTTCAGTGCAAATGGGTCAATCTATCAGGAGGCGGGGTACAGGTAGACCCGCAATACGAAATGACAACAATGGATTTGAACAATCTTGGGTACACAGACGAACCATTCGTCCTAGCCAATGATGTGGCGCAGGTTTTCTATGTGAAGCACATGTCTACAAACCGAGAAAAAGAAAAAAAATAAGGAAGCGAATACATCGTACGATGAAATAAAGCTCCACATAGTTCTTTCAAGAAAAAGAGACATCATGGGAGTGGAGGGCAAGGCAGACATGTATGAAGATTATGAAAAGTTTCATGAAATTCCTCCCTTCAAAGTCAAGGCTGACCCAAGCACCCTGTTAAACGATGAAGATTATCCATGGTTACGATGCAATAAGCAAGGGACACGCGCGAAAAAGAAAGTGAAGACTTTCTCTCCTCAACTATTTTGATGATGCCTTTGATCTAGAATATCACTGTAGTTACATGTCAAGAAATGAAATACCTTTTGTAATAGATGAGTTTTCGTCCGAAACCCTGTACTTCGAAAGAGATTGTCCATTTTGTACACGAAGTGCATACAATTTTTTTCACAACCCTCTCAACTATTTAGCACATGCTATGTGGGTGAAATGATGATAGCATGCCAACTTTCAACCTTTTCAATGTTCATTTGTAGTGCTTTTCAATTTCAGGATCATTTAGCTCAAAAAAATCAGCAAATGCATGAAAAATACCAAATAAAGTCAGAAAGGGTTGAAAATTTGTGATGTGGCTTTGAATGGTGCATTTTAAACACACAAAAAGTCTGGAGTTCAAGTTAGTTCAAAAAAATGAAATGCCTTTTGTAACAGACGAGTTTTTGTCTCAAACCCTGATATGTCAAAGAGATTGTCCATTTTGTACACGAAGTGCATCCAGTTTTTGCCGTAACCCTCTCGAATTTTGATCACATGCTATGTGGATGAAGTAAAAACTTTCATCCTTTCCAGAGTTCATTTGTAGTGCTTTTCAATTTCAGGGTCATTTAGCTCAAAGAATGAAGTAGAAACATTTATAAAACTCTAATAGAAAAAAAGAATGAACTAAAAAGAATCAATTAAAATATTCGGTTATGTTCAACTAAAACAAAACTATAATATTCTTCAATAGCAAAAAGAATCAAATAAAAATCTTTTATAAACCTTTAGTATTTTTCAAACTAAAATTATATAAAATTTAGGACAACGCTAACACCCTCACGTTTGGTGTGAGCCAAACCCGCCCACACGTCATATAACACACATACTACGCCACGTCACCGCATGCTTGCATGTGAGAATCTTTTTGGATTTTCAGTTTTTAAAATGTTTTATCTTTTAAATGAAAAATCCGATTGAAGATCCGTTTTCTCCATTAAATCACTCGCCACGACATCTTCAAAACTAGATCACATATCAATATATTTCAACGAATATTTTTTTTGGGTTAAAAGTTGCCTTGTTTATTGCACATGAATTGCCATGATGTTTACACTGAAGTTGCCATAATATGTTTCAGCTATTTTTCCTACATTTAAAAGTAAATTTTGACATATTATAAAACGTGGAATGAAGAAACTGGACTTGTCATGAGCCATAAACTAAAATTGTCATGATACATGCACTTAAAATTGCCATGGTCCATATAAAAATAATTTTCATGGTCAAAGTACTGGAATTTTCATCATCAAAGAACTAAAATTGCCATGCTCTACAAACTAAAATTGCCACATGGCAACTTTAGTTTAAGAACTATGACAACTATAGTGTAACATCATGGCAACTTTTTGGCAAAAAAATATTTCGTCAAAACATTTCAACATGGGGTCTAGTTCTTAAGATCTCGTCAATATGGATTTAATGGTGAAAACTTTTAATTAATTTTTTCATTAGAAGATAAAACATTTTTAAGCCGAAAACTAAAAAGATTCATGCTGATGTCATCTATGCATACGTGGCAAAATGTGTGGCCGATGTGCTAGATGCCACACGTGTGGGCGTTAGTTTTTTCAAAAAATTTATGCAACTAAAATTATCAAAATATTTTTTGTTAAAAAGATTAATAGCAAAAAGAAATTTCATAAAGTATTTTTTTGTTAGAAACTTGAATAACGAACTAAAATAAAAAAATCTATGTTTTATAAATACACCCATTTAAAATAACCTAAAAATTACCAAATATAATGATAAAACACACTAATATTAAATGGCAGGAAAAAGAATCAATGATAAATCTATTTTAAAGTAAAGTTATTCACAAACTAGTATTTCACACAACTTTCAAATAACTCAAATTTAAACTATTCAAATTTGAAAAATAATGGCACTAACAGAGAGTTTATAATTTTCATGACGTAAACCCAAAAGAATCACTCAAAAACTCTAAGTACTTAGCTATAAGTAGAAACAAAAGAAAATAAATAAAGCAAAAAACAAAACAAAAATACTGGATTTTTTTTTAAGAAAAAGCCACCTACTGGACCACCATGACCTGCATACGACTAGGAAACCAACCCATTAGTTCGGGCAGGACGCATGCCCGCAGCAAGCCCAGTAGGCCCACAGGCAGAGAGACGTGTATAGGCCCGTAGGCCTGATAAGAGAGGAGTTCAAAATGGGTGGCGAAGCAGCGCTTATAAACAACTATCGGCGCCTCTCAGCTAGCAAGGTGGGATTAAACATCCACTTGCCCGACGCTGCGCTAGCTGCACCCCTTTCTTCTGGGTTGGTGGCACCAACCGGGACCAATACTAACCTGTCGTCCTGGTTGGTGGCACCAACCGGGACCAATACCCCCATTTTGTCCCGGTTCGTGCCACCAACCGGGACCAAAGATCTCTGCTTCCCACTTTTTGGGCTGACGAAAACTGTCCTTTGGTCCCGGTTGGTGGCACGGACCGGGACTAAAGGTGGGCATTGGTCCCGGTTGGTGCCACAAACCGGGACTAAAGGGTTGGCTATATAAACCAACACATAGGAAATTTTCCACCACCTCCCATTCTCCTCTCGAGTGACGCCCAGGCCAACGCCGCCAGGTTGCTGCTGCGTCGGCCTGCCACTACGCCGACGTCGCCAGGCTGCTGCGCCGCCGTCCCGACGCAGACGCCCTGCCCCGAGCCCGCACGCTCCTCATCGCCGCACCCTAGTGAGCTCTGCCTCCCCTTCCCCTGCGCTGCCCAGCCTTCCGCCGTGCCTTGTGCGCTGCCACCGCCGCCGTGCCTTGTGCGCTGCCACCACCGCCGCCCCTATCCTGTGCCTTTATCGCCGCCGCCACCCCCTGTCCCCAGCCTGCCGCCGCCTGCCCTGCTCATAGAATTTTTAGGTTCATAGAATTTTTCTTTAATTTTTTCATATATATAGATGCTTGGATTGATGTATGTATACATATATATATATATATATATATATATATATATATATATATATATATATATATATATATATATATATATATATATATATATATATATATATATATATATATATATATATATGGATGGATGGATGGATTGATTTTTATAGATTTTTAATATTCATAGAATTTTTTTCTTATTTTTAAATATATATAGATGGATGGATTGATGTATGTATATATGGATGGATGTATGGATTGATGATATGATGATGATGATATATTTTTGAATATTTTCTTGAATATAGGTAGTATTTTTTGAATATTTTTGTGTTCATAGAATATTAACAAATTAAATGAGTTAAAATGAGTTAGTGTGAACTAGTGTGAACTTTTTGTGGAGATGAGATGTATGAGATGTTTTGTGGAGATGAGATGAGATGTTGTCAAGTGGAATTTTTGTTTGTTCATAGAAAACTCCAGTAACTTCAACATGAGGGGGGACGTCGATCAACCCCCTCTCTCCCGACCAACTCTCGAGTCCACCCAAACCGGGACTGAAAAAGCTTTGTCGAGGACACCCCAAACCCTAGAAGAGTTGTAGATTTCACCCAAATTTACCAAGTTAAATGAGTTAAAAGAACATTGTCAAGGCCACCCAAATTTACCAAGTTAAAAGAGCGTTGTCCAGGGCACCCCAAACCCTAGAAGCGTTGTCTAGGCCACCAAAATTTACCAAGTTAAAATAGCATTGTCGAGGCAATTCCAAACCCCAGAAGCGTTGTCGAGGCCACCCAAAGTTACCAAGTTAAATGTGATAAATGAGTTAAAGGAGTGTTGCCAAGGCCACACAAATTTACCAAGTTAGAAGTTACTAATTTACTCCCGGTCCGCTCGCCCGACCAACTCTCGAGGCCACCCAAACCATAGAAGAAAGAGCGTTGTCGATCTACCCCTCCCTGCATAGGGATTATTGCAAAGTGTCCTCTCCTAAAAGTATAACCCCGGAGAACTTTGACATGAGGGGGGACGTCGGACATGCATGAGAGATAGGCGGTCTGCAACTAATCCGTATGCATAGGATTCCTTATTGTGATTATCTAGGTCTATATTTGCCACTAATTAATCCATCTCTCATGTTTGTATATTGACATGTTCTAATATTTGCAGAAAATGTGGAAACTGACTTAGAACAAGAACCGTTGTTGGGGGATATAATCCTCGGCGGAGGTGATCCCTTGTCGTTTCTCAGCGACACAGATGGTCAGGAAGGAGAGGACGACGACTCTGGTGATCCAAGAATGTATCAGGAAGGTGATCATGATGGCTTCGGTGATCGAATGGTGGAGGAAAGAGAACATGATGACGGCTCCGGTGACCGAACGGAGGAGGGAGTTGTTGCAAAGTCCGGCAAGGTATATATATTAATTAAGCCTGTGCTGACTTGATACATTAGTTGTTTTTGGTATGTACATATATTAACACTTCTTTCTTCTTTTATAGCCCTCCGGATCAAGACAAACTTCTGTAAGGAGACGAGGCCCGAAGAAAAGTTTGCGCCAGGATGAAAGGTTCACGATCACAGAAATCGCGAAAGATGGCCAACCTATTGCTCCCAAGCGGACCAAGGACGCATTTGTACATCATTGTGGAGTTGTTGTTAGGGATAGCATCCCGATGAGCATCGTGCAATGGAGTAAGAGTAAGGATGACCCTGAAGTATCTTCTGCCCAGGATAGACTGAAAGATGATCTTTGGACCTCGTTAATGACAAATTTCAGCTTCCCGCCAGAGGAGGAGCCGAATAACCTAGTTATAGAGCCAAATTTCAAGGCGTATGCTTTTATGAAGATGGCAGAACTATTCAAGAGCTGGAAGAAAGAGTTGAACTTGAAGTTTGTCGACAAAGGAAAGACTCCAGAATTCACCGGTCGATATGAGAAAATAAGAGATCACTGGCCCGCATTTGTGGCCTACAAGCAATTGGAGAAGGGTAAGAAAAGGTCACTGACAAACAAGCAAAATGCTGCAAATAAGAAGTATCACCATCACGGGGTCAGGTGGCTACTACAAAGCACGACCCTTGTGGGACAAAGCTGAGCAAGACCTGCTTTCTAAAGGGGTCCAACGAGTGACATTGCACTAGCCAGATCGTTCAAGGACTTGGTGCTTCTGGGTTGGGGGAACTTTGGACCCAGAAACAGGGGAGTTTGTTTGGACAGACGAGCAACTTGCAATACCCATCCGGAAGCTTCAGGCAGCAATCAAGGCATCACAGGAAGGGGCGTTCATTCCCGAAATAGAGAAGGGCGAGCTGACAGAGGCCCTCGGGAATCCTGAGCACCCTGGATGAACACGAGGCATGCCAGGCTCCGTTTCGTGCGTGCATGGGTTTCCCGACAGCGGTGGTCATAGAAGCCAAGAGAGAAAGAGGAAAGTGGAAGCTACCGAAATGCAGAGGCTCGGTGCAATATTAGCAAAACTAGAGGAACTTGCACTACTAAGGAAAAGCCAAGCAGTAGCACGGGTTTTTGGCCTATCAGTAGCGGCGGGTGCGGCGCTGCTAATACGCCACTACGGATAAAGGATAGCAGTAGTGTTGGTCTACACACGCTACTGCTATATGTACTTAGTAGTAGTGCCTTTTGCAAAAAACGCTACTGGTAAATACTAGTAGCGCGCCTCTGTGCCCTCGCTACTACTATTGTTGCGTATTCTATTTCTTTTTCATTTTATGTCGTATTCATACACCATTATATAGGGTTTTCATACGCTAGCAATTTAGAGATTGTTTTTACATCATAATGAGTTATTACATCACTGGGTGAAAGAACCGTGGATTAGTTTCAAGTGGATGGATTCATCCACTTGAAACTAATCCATGGTTCTTTCACCCAATGATATAATAAATCATCATCATCATCATAATCATATCATTAACAACTTACCATCATAATACATCATTGTCATATAACAACTCCTCATGATCATCATTTTCATATAACAACTCCTCATTGTCATATAGCAACTCCTCATGATCATCATCATCAACACTAACAGATTGTAGCACATAATAACACATTGTACATAGGACATACTCATCTATCATAGTACCTACTACCTTCTCTTAGGTAAAATAGCATAAAACAAGATAAGCCCTGACTGTCCATTATGGAGAATGGAGATTATCCTGTCACCAATTCTTGCGCTTCGCACAATGTTGTTTCTGAAGGAAATATGCACTAGAGGCAATAATAAAGTTATTATTTATTTCCTTATTTCATGATAAATATTTATTATTCATGCTAGAATTGTATTAACCGGAAACTTAGTACATGTGTGAATACATAGACAAACAAAGTGTCACTAGTATGCCTCTACTTGACTAGCTCGTTGAATCAAAGATGCTTAAGTTTCCTGGCCATAAGACATGAGTTGTCATTTGATTAACGGGATCACATCATTAGAGAATGATGATTGACTTGACCCATTCCCTTAGCTTAGTACTTGATCGTTTAGTATGTTGCTATTGCTTTCTTCATGACTTATACATGTTCCTATGACTATGAGATTATGCAACTCCCGTTTACCGGAGGAACACTTTGTGTGCTACCAAACATCACAACGTAACTGGGTGATTATAAAGATGCTCTACAGGTGTCTCCGAAGGTACTTGTTGAGTTGGCGTATTCGAGATTAGGATTTGTCACTCGATTGTCAGAGAGGTATCTCTGGGCCCTCTCGGTAATGCACATCACTATAAGCCTTGCAAGCAATGTGACCAATGAGTTTGTTGCGGGATGATGCATTACGAAACGAGTAAAGAGACTTGCCCGTAACGAGATTGAACTAGGTATTGAGATACCGATGATCGAATCTCGGGCAAGTAACATACCGATGACAAAGGGAACAACGTATGTTGTTATGCGGTTTGACCGATAAAGATCTTCGTAGAATATGTAGGAGCCAATATGAGCATCCAGGTTCCGCTATTGGTTATTGACCGGAGATGTGTCTCGGTCATGTCTACATAGTTCTCGAACCCGTAGGGTCCGCACGCTTAACGTTCGGTGACGATTTATATTATGAGTTATGTGTTTTGATGTACCGAAGGTAGTTTGGAGTCCCGGATGAGATCGGGGCCATGAAGAGGAGTCACGAAATGGTCGAGACGTAAAGATCGATATATTGGACGACTATATTCGGACATCAGAAAGGTTCCGAGTGATTCGGGTATTTTTCGGAGTACCGGAGAGTTACGGGAATTCATATTGGGCCTTAATGTGCCATACGGGAAAGGAGAGAAATGCCTCAAAGGGTGGCCGCACCCCTCCCCATGGACTGGTCCGAATTGGACTAGGGAGGGGGGGGGGGCGCCCCCTTCCTTCCTTATCCTTCTCCCTTCCCTTTTTCCTATTCCATGTGGGAGGAGGAATCCTACTAGGACTACGGAATCCTAGTAGGACTCCACACTTGGGTGCGCCCTATGAGGGCCGGCTTCCTCCTCCCTCCATCCTTTATATACGTGGCCAGGGGGCACCCCATAGACACATAAGTTGATCGTTGATCTCTCTTAGCCGTGTGTGGTGCCTCCCTCCACCATATTCCACCTTTGTAATATTGTAGCGGTGCTTAGGCGAAGCCCTGCGTTGGTAACATCATCAACACCATCATCACGCCGTCGTGGTGACGGAACTCTCCCGCAAAGCTCTGCTGGATCGGAGTTCGTGGGACGTCATCGAGCTGAACGTGTGCTGAACTCGGAGGTGTCATACATTCGGTACTTGGATCGATCGGATCGTGAAGACGTACGACTACATCAACCGCGTTGTGCTAACGCTTCCGCTTTCGGTCTACGAGGGTACGTGGACTCACTCTCCCCGCTCGTTGCTATGCATCACCATGATCTTGCGTGTGCATAGGATTTTTTTTGAAATTACTACGTTCCCCACAGTGGCATCCGAGCCTGGTTCATGCATAGATGTCCTACTTTGATTTGAAGAATCTTTATTCAGCGCTGCCATCGCCGCCGCAGAAGCCAAGACGATGAATAGACTAAAAACCTAGACTATGAGGGCCTAGAAAAAGATCCACATGTGTGGATCCGGTGACACCCCCTCACCACCGACGACTGAGGTAGTCGGTGGAGGGGAGCTGCCGGAGCACGGAGCTAGAAGCTTGGCCTCTCCTGGCGGCGGCTAGGGTCCTAGCTGCCAGGCCTTGGAGGAAAACTATTTCCGTGAGTAGAGGGTTGGCGGCGACCAAATACTTATCTTTCCCGGCGCTATAAGTGTTGTCTAGTTCCGTGTTTTCCTTTTCTTTTCCTACATTTCAAGAAGGTTCTATAACAAGCTATCGATGGTTTCCTTTTTTTTATTTTACTGATTTTACCCTTTTTCTACTGGTTTTGAATTCTATTTTCCCTATAAATTTTCTTTTCTATTTTAGTTCATGATTTTTTGAGATTCATGAACGTTTTAAAATTCCTGAAGCTTTTTGTGAATTATGAACACTTTTCAAATCATGAGCATGTCATATCGTGACATTTTATCAAATTTTTGATTTATTTTAAATTTGTGAAATTTTGGATATTAAATAACATTATAGAAAATCATGAACATTTGTTTTATAATTCTGGAATATTTTCTTTATTCGGCTTACAAAGATGTTTGCGAACTTGTAGAACTGTTTTTGGAGAAAGACAACACCGAGGTTAGTATATATCATGACTAAATTGAACATAAACTAAGACAAATGGTTCGGCCTACAATACTGCTTGGACGTGTGCATTTGCACGCAGCAGCCAGTCCTATTCCGTGTGTAGTATGTTAGAGGTCGACGAAACATATACCCTTCAGAGCTAATAATGGGTCAGCTAAAAAAATCATTTTCTTTTCCCATCAGTTTTGGGAAGGTTCAAGAATCTTCTCCTGCCCATTTTTTCATTTTATTTTATCACTCTATTATTTTGTTGGTTTTCTTTTTATTTTTCCATTTGCTGTTTCTTTCCTTTCTTTTAATGTAGCCTTTTCCCTTTGTTTTCATTCGTCAACTATAATATTTAATATTATTTTTCAAATTTTGGAAAAATTTCTGAAAATGAGAAAAAAGTTATATTCATGAACATTTTTTACAATCTTATTTTAAAAAAATAATGAGTATATTTCAGCTTTGCGAATAATTTTAAATTCATGATTTATTCTTTCAAATTCTAACATTTATTGAAATTGCCAAATCTTCTTAAATTCACAAATGGTTTTTTAATTCATGACGTTCATTTAAATTCATGGTTCTATTTTAAATATAATTTACAAAAAATGTTCAAGAATTCAAAAACGGCTTAGGAAAAAAACCTAAGTTCAGCCTTCCGAAGCCGTAGCACGACCAAAGTGGGCTGCCCTACTGCGTCTTTGCTCTCCCTCACGCGCCATATGCTGGGCTCAAGAGCATTTTGATGCGGCATTTGCTTCTCTGTTTCTTCGCCAAGCATTCGGTCGTGCAATGCGCCACCGTTGAAGAGTGCCCAATAGTAGATCGGCGTGGGACGCCCTTGAGGGTGGAAGCTGCCGCCACCGGTGTGAAGCGAGGAGCCAACGCAGGCCGAGTACTCACCACCATCACCCTACATCCTGGCAGCGGCTTTGTCTCGCCCACGGCGAGACACAATCAATTTCTGGCCTTAAGGATGCCCTAAATGTGCTGGCCCATTGCTGGAGGAGTGTTTCCTCCTCAAGCAAAACATTCTTTTTATTTTATTTTAATACTTTTATTTATATTTCTTAAATGGGAGCATATTTTATTTAATCTGCCACATGCCACCTTTTAATTTGACACACGACGCCTTTTCTTATGTTGTGACGACCCAATATTATGGTTCATTGCAACGCAGTGGCATCTTTTGGTCGTAAAAACTAGTCGTGTGGTAGCTAAATAGTATGTTCGAGGAGCAACTAACCAAGGGGTACGTACCCGTTTGCGGAAGGCCTGCAAGGGTTATTTGTGATGGGCTAAGAGCACGCTAAATGACGCGCTCTCATCCGCCGCCAGATGTCATGTGCTCGGCGCTCCCACATGTCAGCCTCCAAATCGGATTTCCACTCCACGATGTCGTTGATCTGCGCGATTTGAGCCGCCAACGCCTTTAGGATGATGTCGGAGCGTACTGTCGCATCCATTTTCATCCGTTAGAGATAGGCCTTGAGGTCAGGGTCCATGATGGAGAAGACAAGTTTCCATGCTTGATTGCGCCGGCGGGTATCCAAATTGGAGGTGCAGATCAGGAAGGGTGGCAGCGGTCTGTGCTACCAGATGTTACAATTCCGATCTACTATACCTCACGGAGTAGATGGTTACAGGTAAATGTTTCACTAAATTAACTTATTTTTTCTGAATTGTTTGAATTGCTTACCGAATGTGTAACGTGGTTTCACTAACTTGTTCGAGGGGAAGGAAGGAGAGAAGGAATAGAGGATATTGTACCGCCAGTAACGTGCCTATGTGTGATACGTTCCGGATGTCGTGATATGTTCTGTTTCTTTTCAACACAGTGCACGGCAAGGTAATCCCTTTTCCTTTTATCTTACAAGGATGTAACAAACGATGTAACTCTTTTGAAGTTTAAATAAAGTGTGCCGTGTGGCATTCCCCTCAAAAAAATACCAAAGTTGTGGCAGAATTGGAGCGCCCTGGTTGACTAGCAGAGGTGTGCTTTGCCTTTGGTGTGCAGTACCGGAGGAGGAACGCCAACCTGCCCACTCGACGCCGGAGCAGACTTGGCCGGGTCGTCGAGGCGGCGCTTCACGGTGTCCTGATCCTCCCCAAAATCCTCGATCTGCTGCCTGAGACTGCCCACATCCTTTCTAACCGCCTTCACATCCACACTCATGGCATCAAAATTTTCCAGAATTCCCGCCAACGATTTCTGATGCTCCTCTCCATTCGATCCAACGCCAAAATAAATTGAGCAGAAGGCTTGGCCGGCTTAGAAGGCGTCGTCTTACGTTTTGCAGTGGAAGTTCACGAGCGAGGCAATCTAAGGCTCTGATTACCAATTTCTCATGGCTTGGATCATACAGTACATTCATAAATCATCAACTTACATGTGGGATTTGAGGTGGGGAACAGAGTACAGCTATACACGTGAGAATGAGAGGAGAATTTGGGAGAGTTTCAGAGAAAAACACACACACGCACCCACACGGCATGTTCCTGTACATACCAGGTGCCTACCCCCACTTACAGGTGGTCCCAGGGACCCACTTAGCGAGCTCACGGAGCCAACTACTTGATGCTTACTCTGAATCTTTACCTGACAGATGACTTGGTTCAGCTCCATCATAGGACGTGGTAGCTCGCGATCCGCCTTCATAGGCGAACTCATGACACTCGAGGCATCTACCACTGAACCTGTCGAGAGTGTAACAATTTAAACAACTGTATCATTGCCTTAGACAGTTTGCTAATATCCTGACGTCTCCAATTCCGGCAAGTCTATACATCTGCCTGGTTCATTTCTTATGGTCTCTATCTATGTGGTTGGCATTTTTCTTATGTGCACCTGTATATGCCCGCCGATAAGAGAATCACTAGTTAAATGTGTGGACGGATAAGCAATATAGCTTGGTGAAGATGGAGTGGTGTATTTAAAGGGAGGGACAGACGGAGAACATTACTCTCAGGAGTGTAGGAGTTGGTGGAGTATTCATGCTGTCTCCACGAGGTGAATGCACATGGCTTGATTTGCAGTGAAAGGATAGAAATAACGACACTTTACAGGAAATGAGCACTGAAGTCAATCATCTATTGGAACAAAGCTGCTACCTCGGATTTAGACTCGCAGTCAAATTGGTCCTCACAATTAATTTTCCTAGTCAGAAATCTGGGTTATCACTAGTAGATAAAGGGGCTTTTGTCACGGTTGGTAAGGCCCTTTAGTCCCGGTTTTTGAACCGGGACAAAATGGTCGTTACTAATGCCTCTCCACTTTAGTCCCGGTTCTTAAACGAACCGGGACTAAAGGCCGCGGCCACGTGGAGTTCCACCTTTAGTCCCGGTTGGTAATTTTACGATTTTTTTTATTTTCAAATTTCTGAATTATTTTAACCTCTAATCTCTAATCACCACCCCTCATCACTGCTCAATTTATCCTCTAATCTCTAATCACCCCTCATCATTCCTAATCATCTAACTTTCCGAACGGTCACCCATCCTCCCACAACCCCAGCCTAAGCACGGTTAACTTCCAGGTTCTATTCACCCTCGTTTCCAAGTCTGCACTTGTTGTTTTGCTTACAATAGTAAGATGTCAATCCTATTAACCCTCAGGAATTTTGCGTGAGCATGAAGTGACACATTTCACTATTTGAGTTTGAAACTATTGTTTTAAAAAACATTAATTATGTAGTAACACTAATATTTCTTGAATAATTAGTTTGACCATTGTTTGACCACAGTTTGACCAGATTTGACCAAAATTCAAAATAACTGAAATAATTATTTAGTAACACTAATATTCTAGAATAATTAGTTTGACCATTGTTTGACCACAGTTTAAATTTTTTTCGATTTTTTCCACTCTAGATCTTAAAAGCCCCGTAATTTTTTTCTGTTAGGCTTTTGAGGATTTTGAAAATGTTTAACGGGGTTCCCCCCGTTAAATTTGGATGTAACTTTTTGAGTAGATGACTTTTCATATAAAAAACTTTTTCATCCGAGTCAGTATGCAAAAGTTATGCCCATTTTACTAAATTCTAGAAAGATTTTGCAAATAAAGTCGAAATTCACATTTGCAAATTTTCCCAACAAGTAGATCACATATCACATGGGAAACTTATTTTTTTATTTTTTTGACATTTTCATCATTTTCTTTTATTTTTTTAAACTGAAAAGGCGATCCGAGGCGGGGGTGGAGTTTGAAAATGTGACCTTTAGTACCTGTTCATGCCATGAACCTCTACTAATGCCTCAAATCTCATTAGTACCGGTTGGTGGCTCGAACCGGAACTAAAGGTCTAACCTTTAGTCCCGGTTGGTGCCACGAACCGGTACTAATGGGCATCACACCCTTTAGTTTCGGTTCGTGGCACCAGCCGGGACTACAAGGTCCAGACGAACCGAGACAAATGGCCCACGTGGCCCCTGGGCGCACGAACCGGGACTAATGCCCCCATTAGTCCCGGTTCTAGACTGAACCGGGACTAATGGGCTAACCCGGGGTGGACCAAAGCCCTCTTTTCTACTAGTGTATGCATATCCCAATTTGAAGTTATCAATGAAACTATGTGCAGTCTTTGCCCACAACAACTAATTAAATTAGGGTTTAGCAGTTTAGGTGTACTAGTCGCCTACCCCTACATTCACATAGGTTTTTATTACTCCTACTTAAGGTTATCTTTGAATATACTACTTCATCCATTTGTGCATAGATGGATTTCTAAAACTTGTGCAGTTAAGTCTTTGTAACTTTGAGGACTTCTGTCTAAAAAAATACATAGATTGGTAAGAAAAACATAGTATCATTTATTTTGCTTTTATAAGAATTCATAAGTGTTCATTTTTTTTAATAATGCACTTAAAGAAACTTCATACACCCATGTCTACAAAAAAATGTGGAACACTGGTATTCGTGGGAGAGTTTTCTTTTTAAATGATTGTCTTGTAGGCAAGTCAGAAGATCACCATTCATGGACGCCACCCAAGCTTCTCCCTGCCGCGGCTGGCCCAGCCCCCTTCGGCGAGGCCAAGCTTTCGTGCGCCCACACCCCAGCCCACTCCAATGCGGCCAGGCGCCCGCCGTGTGCACCCCTGCCTGCTCCGGCGAGGCCGAGCCCCCAAGCGCCCGCACCCCTGCCTGCTCTAGTGAGGCCGAGCCCCACATGCCTGCTTCATCAGGGCCGAGCCCCAGCGCGCCCATCCCTCTGCCTCATCCCGCTCTGCCTGCTCCGGCAAGGACGATTTGCAGCGCGCCCGTCCATCAAGGTCGAGATCCGGCGCGCCCGCGCCCCTGCCCGCTCCAGCGAGGTCAAGATCTAGCCCGCCCGCGCCCCTGCCCGCTCCAGTGAGGCCGAGCTCCCTGTGGTGCTCGATTTGGTCGCCGCCTTGAGAGTAGACGTGCCCATTGCCTGTTTGTTGAAATGCATAAAAAACAATAGATAAAATACTTTGGTCGTTGATAGGTGGCACCGTTGTCCAACTCAGCATGTTATCCACGCAAGCACGCCATGTCCGCCCAACAAGTGGGGGCAACTTGTTAGTTTCGTTGTTAGAACGAGCTAACGGAAGAATCAGTGTGAGTCATTACTCACTTGCCACATAGTTGGTTTTTTTTTTTTTGATAAAAACGGTGGCTGTCCGTTACCCTGGTCACAAATTTGATGGTTTTGGGCAATTTACTCGCTTGTATACATGTGCTAGATAGGGCAACCTTTTTGTGACAAGAGGAAGAAGTCACGTCTTTGAAGGATGAGAATTGACTGGCCACAAAAGAATATGGGGCAACTAGTTCATTTTCCCTCCTTCACCTTTCAGTCTTGTGGGGCAACTAGTTTTGGCACACTAGTGACTTGATGCAGCTAGCTTTCCTTGTGGAGATTAGCCCTCCCACCATCCCTTTTGTCTCAATGGCACGTACCACCCGATCTTCGACAGAACTCCTAAAAATGTGTTCCGTCCAGGAGCAAACACAAGTGAAAACGTGTTTGCTGATGTCCTGATGCCTCCGATTTCCGCATTATGTCCATACAAATCTCTCCGGTTCATTTATCATGGTATACACTCTCTTTTTGTGGCGGGCACCTATCTTATGAATCACTAGTTAGAAACTGCGGGTGGAGGAACAATTACATTTTTTGTGAAGATGGATATGTATATATAAAGGGCGAGATGCACAAAGAACATTACTCACACACGTGTGTAAGTTTGGTGGAGTCTTCATTCTTTCTCGACAACATGAGTGCCCATGGCCTACTGTAGCTACAGGTGTGGTCCTTTATATGCTGGTAACTTGGTAGGCGCGCAGTCTTCGTAGGGAGATTTCGAATCTGATTATTAGTACACAAAATGGCTTCACTATCGTATTGACACTCTTGACCTTGTTTACCTCCAATATATGGCCACTTATATATATACACCGGCTTCAACCCTCTATCTCTTCGACGTGTTTTCTCCCTCTTGTACATTTTTTTTGGTTCATGGAAGGTGGATGTGCTCCGACAACAAGACGTTTAGCTTGTTTGTCGTTATAGGTTCGCATGGAGTTATCCAAAAACCGATTACATGCTACTTGTCTTTACTTTGGGGATGGTGACAGACTGTTGTTGCTTTTTTACTGCAAAATGCTGATGGGTTCCAAATCCAGCAGGAAGCCTGTCCCATTTAAAAATAATCATCCTTGTGCCTAAGAATCATAATAATGATTAAGTTTCCTTTGTTCAAATTGGTCACCATGAGTAGGATCATTTTTCCCAATCCCATGACATAAGAAAGTAAATTATGGGCATCACACCAGATAATTTTCATAATTATGTGGTAATAGAAGTTATATTACAGATCTTAGAGACTCCCTATAATAGGCTCATCGATTGAAAGCGTCGAGTTTATTCTAATAAAATTGTTTAAACAATGATTTGAGTACATTTGAGGCAACCATCCCTATTGAAATTGATGAGTGACACAAGGCTCAAACCTGCATTGTGGGAAGAATATGAAGAGTTCACATCTCTGTAGGATGGGAGTTAATAGGCCACAATCTTTGGAGGACGAGCGTTGATATGCATATTCTTTTCAACATAGTCCACGGGAGGCCAACATGATACATTGATGGTCTTGCAAGACATGCTTTTCATTCAAACAATACAGTAGTATGGGAGGGTAATCCCCCGTTTGTTAGAGCATCTCCAGTCGTTCGCCCCCCAGGGACTTGAAATATCACCGCTTGGGGGGCAGCCATGTAATTTCAAGGGGGTGGTTTCCCAGCCAACCCCCCAAAGGTCGCCCCCCAGCCAGCGATTTCGTCCCAAATTCGGCTCTCGTCAGCACAAATTCAACATATACTAACTTTTATCACACAGTTCATCACAGAAATCAATACAAATAAAATAGTTCAACAAAGCAAACTCATAATTCAAACTCAAATTATAACTCATAGTTCATCACACGTCAAACTAGGCGTTGCCCTTGAGCCTCCATAGGTGCTCCACCAGATCGTGTTGCACTTCTTGATTCACCTGTGGGTCTCGGATCTCCTGACGCATATTGGGGAAGGCAGCCCATGATGCTGGTAGCTGGTGATCAACTTGGCCAAGAGGACCCTGCCTGTAATATGGTTTGGTGTCGAACACTGGCTCTTTCTGCTCGTTCTCAATAATGATGTTGTGCAAGATGACACAACAAGTCATGACTTCCCACATTTGATCTTTCGACCAGGTCAGATCGGCGTACTGGACAACAGCAAATCGAGATTGGAGCACACTAAGTGCCCGCTCGACATCCTTCTCACAAGCCTCCTGACACTTGCCAAAGTAGGACTTCTTGTCTCCTGGTACAGGGTTTGAGATAGTTTTCACAAATGTGGACCATCTCGGATAAATGCCATCAGCTAGGTAGTATCCCTTGTTGTAGTGTTGCCCATTGACCTCGAAGTTCGCTGGAGTAGCATGATCTTCTACAAGCTTGGCAAAGACTTTCGAGCACTGCAGTACGTTGATGTCATTGTGAGTTCCTGGCATACCAAAGAAGGAGTGCCAAATCCAGAGGTCCAGTGTGGCCACTGCCTCAAGTAACACACTGCAAGCTCCTTTGGCGCCTTTGTACATCCCTTGCGAAGCAAATGGACACTTTTTCGATGCCCAGTGCATGCAGTCGATGCTTACAAGCATCCCAGGAAATTCTCTTGCTACATTTTGTGCTAGGATCCAGCATGTCTTCAACATCGGGTGATCGCAAGTATTCTGGTCCAAACACTGTCACCACTGTCCTGCAGAACTTGTACAAACACTCAATGGTGGTGGACTCAGCCATGCGTCCATAGTCTTCCAGTATATTACCGGGAGCTCTGTATGCAAGCATCCTGATAACTGTCGTGCACTTCTGAAGTGAGGTGAATCCAAGTGTGCCGGTGCAATCCTTTTTGCAAACGAAGTAGTTGTCGAACTCCTGAACGGAATTCACAATCCTGAGGAAGAGCTTTCAGCAAAAATCCAATAATGACGCCGAAATACTTCTCGCCGTGCAGTGTAGCCTCGACGAAGTAGTCGGCGTAGATCAAGCAATAGCCCTCCAGTCGATGCCTCTGCTTGCTCTTACGACGGCCCGCGCCTAGCCACCTCATCGCGGCTTTGCATTACTCGCGAACAGGCCGGCTAGAGCAGTGAGGACCATGAGTTGCTCTTTGTCCTCGGTGTCGGCCTCGGCTTCCTCCTCCAGAAGCGCTGCAAAACGCCTTCTCATCGTCGGAGTCCATCGTCGAACAGGCAAAACGCCGAACACTTGGCGGGCGTGGCAGGTGCGCAGCTGCCAGTGTCCCCTGTCGCTGTGGCTGGAGCGCTGGAAAGTTCGCCCAGGACAGTGATGGAGGCTGCCGTGGCGAAACCCTCTCTTTCCGGCGTGGAAATGGTCTTTCTAGCAGTGGGCCAGTGGCTGTGGGCAGGTGGGCGGCGTAGGGATCGGCACAACGGCGAAAGGGAAAATGCCGTCCTACAACGCGCGGGGGCGAATCTGGGCGGGGAAAAGTCGTTTTTCGCCTGACAGTTGTGGCCCACGCATAAGTTTTTCTTCCTCCGGAGCCCCAAGCACCCCCCAGTGCGCTAGGTTCGGCCTGAGATCGCCGGGCCAAAAAATGGGCCGAACCGACGTAACTCTTTTTTCAAGTTTAAATAAAGTGCTCAGTATGGCACTCCCCTAAAAAAATAACCAGGTTGTGGCCGCGGTGTTTCCAGAAGGGGAGCGCCCTGGTTGAGTAGCATCGGTGCTTTGCCTGCGATCTGCAGTACCGGAGGAGGAACACCAACTTGCCCAGTCGACGCCAGAACAGACTTGGCCAGGTAGATGAGTCGGCGCTTCAAGCTGTCCTGATCCTCCCCAAAATCATCGATCTGTTGCCTGAGACTGCTCGCATCCTTGCTAACCACATTCACATCGACAATCATGGCATCAAATATTTACAGAATCGCGGCCGACGATTTCTTATGCTCCTCCATACGATCCAACACCAGGATAATTTGAGAAGAAGGCTTAGAAGGTGCCGTCCCACCTTTTGCAGTGGAATTTTATGGGTCCGGTCTGTGGATTTGAGCACGAGCGAGGCGATCTAAGGCTCTGATTACCAGTTTGTCATGTCTTGAAACATAGATACATAAATCATCAAGTTACATCATGGATTTGAGGTGGTGAACAGAGTACAGCTGTACAGGCCAGAATTTGGAAGATGTTCAGAGAAACAGAGAGACAGAGTTCAGAGACTAATTCACACCATACCTCCACGCATAAGGGATCTGCCTCTAGTTATACCAAGCGCCTACCATCAATTACAGGCGGTTCCAGGGACCCACCGACCCAGCTCATGGAGCAAACTGCTTGCTGCTTACTCTGAATCTATGCCGGACAGACGAGTTGGTTTGGCTCCATCGCCTGGTTCGTTTGGCCTGGCAACTCGATGTCCGCCTTCATAGGTGAAGGCGTGATACTGGAGGCATGTATCACTGAACCCGTCGAGATCCTAAAAATTTGGAACAACCAGATACTAAACTGACACGGTTTGCTAATATCCCGTTGTCTCCAATTCCGACATGTTCATCATCTCCCTGGTTCCTTTTAATAGGGTCACTATCTATGTGATCTGCCACATATCTTATGTGTATATGCTGCCAGTAAGAGAATCACTAGTTAGAAGTGTGGATGGATGAGCAATATAGCGGTGAAGATGAAGTGGTGTATATTACTCGTGGAAGTGTAGGGGTTGGTGGAGTATTCACTCTGTCTCCATGAGGCGAATGCACAAGGCTTGTCTTGCAGTGAAAGGGTAGAAATAAGGAGAATTTTCAGGAAATGAGCATTCAAGTCAATTATATATTGGAACAAGCGGCTACCTCAGATTTAGACTTGCAGTCAAATTAGTCCTTACATTTACTTTTCCTAATCAGAAATCTGAGTTATGCATATCACAATTTGGACGGGCGCTTAGGAGGGCTCCGGATCCTCCTCCTCAATGTACGCGAGCATCTCGTCGACTTCCGTAACATGCTCCGCGTCCATCTCCTGCCGACGACGGCGTCTGGCCTCTGCATCCGACTCTGAGCGGAGGGAATCGAGGAAGGCATGCTGCCCTGCGTCCCCAGCGTTCCCCAAATCCTCCTCCGGCTCCTCCTCCTCCTCAACCTTCTCCACCTCCTCCTCCTCTACCTCAAGGAGCTGTAACCGACGCTCTTGCATTAGATATGGGTAGCTCCTTACCCGGCGGTGTGGGGGCATGGCTACTAGTGGTGGCGGACGGCGAGTGTAAAGTGGCGACGGCGGCAGACGGGAGGGGGAAATGTGGATGGGTAGGGTTTCGGTGACTGCGGTCAGCTTAAATAGTCGAACTCGGCACTACGCGGCCCGCCGGAGCGGCGCCACGTGGCTCCATCGGTCCGACAGAGAAGACGAGCTTCGGGCCGCCATGTTTTGGAGTGTTTTCCTATGGGACCCCAGTGTCAGTACAACGTGGCGGACGCGCGCCCGGGCACCATCATATCCATCCTATATTTTGGTTGAATATGAGGGGTTCCAGTCAGCCCGATCATTTGAGATCTGTTTAAGGCGCCCGACTGTAGATGCTCTAACCGTATATGTCAAAAGCACAATTTACTAATGCAATTAAAAAATAAGACATACTTCTATTAACTTGTACATGTTTTTCCAAACTTTTAAGTCGTAGATTCTTATGTGCAGTCATCCACGCTCTCTAAGGTCCTCAGGAAATGTGCATTGTGGACTTGATTTGCAATCGAAATTGTAGAAATTAAGATAATTGCCAGCAAATGTTCATCATATCAATCAGCTTTTGGTATAAGTGTGCACCTCAAACTACAAACTCGGAGTCAATTAATTCCTATCCTTA
This sequence comes from Aegilops longissima, assembly GCA_021605205.1. Taxonomy (NCBI): domain Eukaryota; kingdom Viridiplantae; phylum Streptophyta; class Magnoliopsida; order Poales; family Poaceae; genus Aegilops; species Aegilops longissima. Next base: position 33,232,832 of record CM038682.1, read on the forward strand.
CTTTGCTCACTCAGAAATATGAGTAATGCTTAGCCCAATCAGAAGTTCTAAAGAAACTATGTTTACCCCAGTTATCTGCCAAGAATATGTCCGCTGTATTCTGATACAGGGGTCCGGTTCAGACTGAGACTGACATGTCATCGGTAGCGAAAGAGTTGCTCCCAGGAAGTTTTAACAAGTCCTCATTCTGCACCATTATCTCAGACATCCTCGTGGTCATGTCTGACTTCGCTTTCGGTCGACGTCAGGTGGGTCAACTGAAAGTGCAACTCGTTAGCCCACGCGCTGGCTGCCCTGGCACGGGCGAATTGCGACTAGGAGATGGTCGCAAATGTTTTCAGTAGCCTCCGACACTTGATTCAGCTTCGAGTTCCCTATGAAGCTGAGCAGTCCAGCTGTCATGGCTTGTCTAGGAGGCACGTACCACCGAACCTGTCGACAAAACCTGTGCCAAAGTGTTTGCTCATTATTCGGTACATATCTTTCTGTAACATTGCGCAACGGAAAAAGGTTCCCGTTGCTACAGTGTTGGGTACTATTCCGCTTTTTTTTTATAAAGAGCATTTCATTGAATTGAAATATCGAGTTGATACAATCGCGTCATAGAATGCCCGGCCTCTGCATAACTAGATGCACACAGTCAACAAGTCCACAAACGTAAAAATAAAAAACTAAGGCTCGAACAACCAGTATAACGAAAAATAAAGATAAAGCCAGCCTAAGACGCGGCGAATCCTATACGAAGATCACACCGCCATCCATGGGGGTAGAAAATCTCCCGGGCCGTACGCTCCAGCCGAGTAGACGCCATCATAAAAAGGTTTCTGTCCTCCGGCCTCTGCAGGATAGACCACATACTAAGCCATCGCGAACACACATGAATAACCTGCATAGGAGACGAAACACATTTGTTGTTAAAAATTATATCATTCCTGGTGAGCCACAATGCCCAACATAAGGCAGCTGCCCCCACAAGGATGTGCGCAGAGAATTGTTTATCTATTCCCCTCAACCAATTGCCGAACATGTTCCGTGCACTACATGGGGGAAAAAGATTTGAAGCTATTTGGACAATGGCCCACACAGACCGAGCAAACTTGCACTCAAAAAGTAAGTGTTTAATAGACTCGTCCTGATGGCAGAAGACACAGCTTTTGCACCCTTGCCAGTTGCGACGTGCCAAATTATCCCTAGTTAAGATCACCCCTCTATTCATAAACCAGAGGAATATCTTTACTCTTAGAGGGATTTTTAGCTTCCACAATTTTCTGTTATCAATTGGAACCTCGTTATGAACCATAGCATCATACATGGATTTGACTGAAAACTTTCCACTCTGGTGCAATTTCCATCTAAAGGTATCTGGTTCATCCGACAACTGAATGACCTCCAAACGGCTGAGCAAATCATTCCAGGCTGCTAGGCGAGGTCCTAGAAGATCCCTACAAAAAGAAATATCAGGGTTTGCCTGACCCAAAGCTTGTTTGATCGTGACAAATTTATGGCTAACAATCCTGTACAAACTTGGGTATTGCACGCTAAGAGGGTTGGTCCCTAGCCAGGTATCTTCCTAGAAACGAACTTGGGACCCGTCCCTGACGGAGAACGTGCCAAATTGAAAAAAAAATTCTTTAGCTTTCATAACCCCACTCCAAAAATGCGAATCACCAGGTTTCCAGTAGACCTGAGATATAGCTTTGGAACCCACGTACTTATTACGAATGATTTCCTGCCAGATTCCATTGTCAGTGAGTAGTTTGTACACCCATTTGCCGAGAAGTGCGATATTTTTAATCTCAAGGTCTTGGATTCCTGGACCCCCTTGGCTTTTAGGTCGACATAATACATTCCACCTAGCCAGGCGATATTTTTTGGTTTCATTATCACTCTGCCAAAAAAATCTTGATCTAAAATAGTCTAAGCGCTGAAGGACAAGAGTTTGGACCGAGTTGGAAGATGGAAGAATGATAACATGTATAGATCCATGTTCGTGAGGACCGAGTTGGTTTCATTTAGTACTCCTTTTGGATGATGGAAGAATGATAACATGTATAGAACCATGTTCGTGAGGACCGAGTTGATCATAATTAATCGACCCCCATAGGACAAGAGTTTGGCCTTCCAACTGGCCAGGCGTTTCTCCAGTCTCTCTTCTACATGCTTCCATTCAGCTATAGTCAAGCGCCGATAATGGATGGGGATGCCCAGGTAACGAATCGGGAACTGCCCGAGTTGACAGCCAAAGATGTCAGCATATTTAGCTGCAACTTCTGCGGCCTCGCCAAAACAGAAGAGTTCACTCTGATGAAAATTAATTTTGAGACCAGAGAGTTCCTCAAAAGCACATAGCATCAATTTGAGGTTTTTGGCTTGTTCTAAATTGTGGTCTAGGAACAAAATGGTATCATCAGCATATTGTAGAATAGATAATCCATGTTCTACCAAATGAGGGATGACACCGCTAATTTGTCCGGCTACCTTAGCCCTCTCAACCAGGGTACTATTCCGCTTAACATACAGTTTAGACGGTCTGTTATTGGCGACCGTTGGACTAGGTGGATAACTCTTGTGCGTAGGTTAATGGAGGTTAACCTTTCGGATGTACCTGACACTTTGCAATGGAAGCTTTCCAGCTCAGGTGTCTTCTCGGTTAAATCCATGTACACGGATTTGATTAATACCGGGACTATCCCAAGGACGGTTCATATTTGGAAAGTTAAGGTGCCCTTGAAGATAAATTTTTTTATATGGTTTGTGCATAAGGGTGTCATTCTTACTAAAGATAACTTAGTTAAGCGTAAGTGGGAAGGAAGTAAAAGATGTTGCTTTTGTGATCAGGATGAAACAATAGAACATCTATTTATCAAATGTCCACTTGCTAAACTGCTTTGGAGAACTATCCATGTTACATTCAACATAACTCCACCTCTCACGATACCACATTTGTTTGATAACTGGTTGACTGGAGTGGTGCCAAAGTCCGCGGCACATATCCGAGTGGGAGCATGTGCATTACTTTGGTCTCTATGGAATTGTCGCAATGACGTTGCATTTAACAGACAAACCATTACCAACTTTTTGCAGGTCATCTTCCGAGCGTCTACTTGGATCCGTACGTGGTCATTACTCAGTCGTGCGGACCACAGGGAGCGTATGGATATTGGGTGCGGCCGATGGGAGATGGTTGCACGGGATACTTACAACCGGTTTGGATGGCGGTCCAATAATAGGGTAGACGTTTAGTCTCCTAGTCTTTCTGGCGCGGGTTGTGATTTTTATTTTTGGCCGCTTGTGGCTTTTCTTTGCTTAGTACGACCTTTGTTTATTATTAAGACCTCCGCTTGAAACCTTTGAGATACTTTTTAATAAATGGTTGTGTGCATCAAGAGATGCAGAGGCCGGGGGTATACCTCCTTTTCGAAAAAAAGATAAAAAAAATCTTTCTGTAACTTTTATCATGGTATACTCTATTATTTGTCGTTGCCACCTATCTTATGGGCTTACATGTACGCCCGTAAGAGAGTCACTAGTTAGAACCTGTGGATGGATGCACAATATAGTTTAGTGAATATGGGAGTGGTTTATATAAAGGGCACCGTATGCACGGAGTTTGCTGAAGTCTTCGTTCCTTCTGCAGTGGATTAATGCTCATGGCCTGCCATAGCCTCTAAGTAGATTCCTTCACGTAGTGGTAACTTGGTAATTTCGAAGGGATGTTTCAAATCTAATTCTCAAACTGGTTGACTCGCTTGACCTGGGAAGTATATCTCCTTATTGATGGATTATGGGTGGGCTTAGGCCCATATAAGACAATGATCCCTAGTTAATCTCTAAGGCCCATGCATGTGTACGGCAAGTGGTGGGAAGTGTAGAAAGTTTAATCCTATACTGCTACAGTAAGAAGAGTGAGACCTCTTTATAAGGGCTGCTCTACCACTTGCTATTGGGAGTTTGGGAATAGGAGCTATACACGCGCGCTCCTCCTCCTCCGCCGCCCGCCTCGCCTCGCCTCGCCTCGTCACGACGCGAGCCGAAGCGAATGGTTAATTAATTTTTAATTAATTAACGAGTCGCAGCCCTAACTCAGTTCACTCACTCCCGCTCGTACTTTTATGTTTAGGATTGCAAGAGCAAAGATGGACTCACTGGCCACTGCGTCATGACCGAAGAACTGATTGAAGGAACATTTCTTCATGGTATATAGCAGCTAATTGTTTAGCCTATTTACTATGCTACCCAGTATAAGAATGACACCATATAGTAAATAGTCGATATGAATTGTGACAGATTCTGTTCCTGCAGGAACTTAATTAGATATCTAGATAGGAGTATGCATATATCATATTAGTTATATTATTGTTACTTCCTTGGTAGTAGGAACATATTCATCCAATTAGGCATCTGAAGATGCCTTGACTTATAGTGCAGTTCTCCTAAATTTAGGTGAACAATCTTGAAAAATATTTTACTCTTTCATTCACATTCGAGATGGCAGATCATGCTAACAATCAGTCCATGTGATGATCCATTAGTCATTTTGTTGAAAGAGCATTTTCTAAATAAACTGTTCTGTAGTTAGAAGATACATGTGCCTCAATACCATGATGAATCAATTCCACCAGTTTGATCTGTTCTGAATCTGAATGTGTTCGAAAACTACACGTCCTTTCTATTGTCTTACTTTAATAACATCATGTGTTTGAGAGTCAAATATAAAATACATTTTATTCGTGTTTTAGTTATATTTTGTACTTCGGTGAGGACCGCTTTTCTCACCTTTTCCTTTCTAATGTTCGCTTTAATTTTCAGTGAACTGACCAGATGCAAGGTACAATGAACTGAAAGAAGAAGGGCATTTTCATCAAAGGAACATTTATTGGTTTGTCCGTTGACGGTTGCCTGAAGGAGGACCAAGACGGCGAGTTAAGATGGGTTGCCTCTGATTCGCCCTGTTGCGATTGGGGTGCCTTGCCTCCTTGACACCCTCCTTGAGACTCAACATGAGGCAAGGTGAGCTGCCGTTGGTTCTTAGGTTGAGATGGTTTGTAAATGATTGAAGTGTTGTGTGTTGGATGATTGTACATTGCTTAACCCAGGAGACTGTAGCCACCACCAGATCCCCCACTCCCCGTGTCCTCGTGCTCCTTTTGCCGCGTGCTTCTGCTGCTGCCGCTGGCTGCTGCGCCGCTGCTGGTTGCCTTGCCTGGAGCTGCTCTGATGTTCTGCTAGGCACTGCTACTGTTGTTTCCTGCTGCCGCTAGCTGCTGCTCCTCCTATTGTTGCTGCTCCATGCACTACTGGCCCGTCGCTGCTACTACTGAGTGCTGGCCATGGCCGAGCAGCTGTGTGTGTGCGCGCGCGCGTGCGTGCATGCGTCCGTGTGTGTGTGTGTGTGTGTGTGTGTGTGTGTGTGTGTGTGTCATGTAACACCCATGTGCTGGTACATTTCATTCCCTTGTGAAATTAATCGTTTATGTGTATGAAACAAAAGTGTTCAGTTTTAGTGTCCAGTTCACTGCCAATTCTCTTCCTGCTTTTGTCGTGACCATGCAAATCAATTATCCTGTGGATTGACTATGCCTTGCTTACCTTGCATTGGGTTTATTTTGTTGTTTGTGATATAGTAAACTCATCTATCATGGATGGTTACTTTGATTTTTTAGATGCAAAGAGTTTCTCAAACCTTCCTACTAACTTGACCATTACCTGCTTAATTACAACGTTTGAACCGGCACCTTCGCACCAAGGCGCACAGTCGGCTCACCACAAGTACACCTACGCTACCGCCTCCCCGGGGGGCTGCAAGGTGAACTGGACGGCCGAGGAGAAGCCGCAGGGCGGGGCTGGGCTCTCAAGTGGGAGGCGGAGCTCGCCTTCCCCCAACGACGTTAGCTTTGATCACAAGTGGAAGTGGGAGCCCAAGTCCAAGCCCGGTGCCGCCAGCAAGGCCAAGACCAAGCTCGAGGAAGCCAGCGAGGATGACAAGAATAAGCCGGCGATGAAGTGCACGCACATCGAGGAGGTCCTCGCCGGCTGCGACGCCATCCGCAAGGTACTCAGTACAAATGATGAACTTTTTTGGGGGGTTTCCAGTAGATTTCCGACTGGTTACAGTAGTTTAAAGACTATAGTGGAATTTCAATATAATGCCAAGTCAACTTACTCAAAGTTTGCATACTGCCAAGTTAATTTACTCCATTCTTAAATGAGTACTGCTAAGTTCCACAGATGCATGAGTAGATTTAAGAGAAAGATTGCAGTAGCTTAAAATGGAACTTCACTTCACTGTTTTGTAATATTCAGTAGCTTAAAGATTGCAGTAGATTTTGACTTGGTGCAGTACTGAAACTTGCCTTGTTAGATTGTTAACTTGCTTTTATACTTTCTTGATTGTGTTAATTTTTTGGAGTATTGTATCTCATGCTTAGTGTTGCACCAAGATTCAGTATCTTGAACTACTCCTGTATTGTTTGAACTACTCCAGGAGATCATCTTAATTCTGTAAATTCTATGGAGTAGTTTCAGTAGTTTTACAGCAACAATACTCTTGCCTGCATATCCTTCCGTAAAATAATTATTTTATCCTTGACTTTCCTCTACAGGATGATGACTATCTAATGGTGATTCCCTATTCCCACATTTTCTGCCTTCATGTTGCAAGCTCTAAAGTTGCCCCTACAATTTACCATCACAAGACATGTCTGGGCAGCAAGTCTCCTGTGACGGTTACTTTTAATTCAACATTACAATTGTTTGATGGTTTGCTTGTTCCAACCTCGATATCTGCCTTTAGATTCCCGTTGTTGTCTTTGTAGTGGAAGGTACCATCTGGTGGTATGTTGTTATTTTCACTTTGTTCTGAACAAGGCATGTATAGATTTCAGATTTTAGTTCCTATCTCTCTGTCATAAAAACTAATGTATGGTCCTGTGTTTTATCTCTGGTTGTATGAAAGCACCGAGCTTGATTCTGTCTTATAACCTGATGTTCATCTTCAGTCCCATTATGTTTTGCTTCTAACACAATTGGTTGTCTACACATGCTATTTCTGGGCTTTTACTGACAAATTATTACATGTTTTGTCTAAACGTTCTGACCGGCACCCTCGCGTCACGGCGCGAACCCGATCTAGTAGACGAGATTACGATTCCAGAAGATGCGCTGGGCAACCATGACATTCTCTCCCCTCTTTCTGCCTTTTGAACTCTAATTTGTTTGACCGCATCCACCTTTCGGTCATATGAGACAACTTGTTTTGGCATACTAGTGACTTGATTCAGCTTCAGTTGACTGTGGAGCTTAGCAGTCCCACTTTCGTTTCATCTGTAGGAGCACGAGCCATGCAACTTGTGGAGATATCTCTCCCGATCTATCTAGATTAAAAAAAAAGTAATCCATCACAATAAAAAAAACAAAGACGCATGTATGTACAAAAGGCTCACACTAAGAAAGGGAAATCCATCCCGAGCAATCTACTCCCTCTGTTTCATATTAGTTGACGCTCAACGGATGTATTTAGCACTGAAATACGTCTAGATACATCCATTTCGGCGACAATTAATACTCCCTCTTTCTCAGTTTACAGGACGTGCGCATACCCCTAGGTCGTCAATTTGACCAACCTAATACAAGGCATATATTACAAAAAATATATCAATATAAACTTCAGATGTTCTATTTTAAAATGGTATAATTTTTGTGTTATATATTTTATGTTAGGGCGATAAAATTGAAAACCTAAATATACGTGCAGGACTTGTAAACTGAAACGGAGGGAGTAGCTCCCAAATAAGGAGTCCTCACAATAAAAAACACACACCCATGCAGGTACATTGGAATCCACGCATCCAGCTCCCCCAAAAATAAAATAAACCCTCACAATAAAAAGAAAAAAAGTGGTCGTCATCGGCTTGAGAACTGATGTTTCACATGAATCTGATTTCCCTTCTATGTACCAAGTTTAATTAACACAAGCTCTATCTTATAGATCAAGATATATACGTAAAAAAAGAAAAAAAGTGGCAGAATAAGGATACATGTTATATTATGTTTCTATGCGAGTATGCATCTGAACTTCAGCGGTACTAGTTAGGCTCTATTTTTTTGGGCTTTTGCTTCTGCTTTTGCAGCATTTTCACATTCGCCAAAAAGCCATAAAACCACGTAAATAGGCCCTTTTGGAGCTTTAATGGCTTTTGATGAATCAATATAACCTATATGAGATCAAGGATTAGCACCTATTTGGTACTTGTAGATTTTTTTGGCTTTTGATGAATCAATATAACCTATCTGAGATCCAAAAGCCATGGATTTTGGATCACAAATAGGTAATATTGATTCATCAAAAGCCAAAAAAAATTCAGGTACTGTTTGGAAATAGAGGAACAGGCATCCTTGACCAGCATAAAATTTCTATTGAATTCGACATTCCATAGAAGATTTAGGGAAAAAAAGCATAATGTATAATCTCATGTGTTTCTTCTCTTTGTGTTAGTATACGTGACATTTCAATTCCAACAGCTTTCAGTTTCTATGTCTTCTGTAGTTCCTACCGATCTTAGTAAGTGTAACCATGTTTCCACTAAATATAAATTGATTTTTGCTATATTTTGATAAATTGTTTCCTTGAGGTCCAAAATCTCGAGGACGAATATATGTGTTATATCTAGCAGCGCAAATGTTTGCGAGGATCACCAAGCTAGATTGACAAAAGGTAGCGTTCAATACCAACTTACCAACAGATTGTACATATGGGACTCGAACTGCTCGCGATACCCGGCCACTGAGCTGGTCTGGCGGAGCAGCAGCAACTTGGAATCAAGGATTCAAATTCTTCGTCTATCACGAGACAGAAAATGCCCCAGGTGAGCACGGGAAGTGGTTGAGGAAACGCCTTGAACCAAAAGGCGGTGTGGTCTTTTAACATAGAGTACCACCATAGCATTCAATTGTGAATTGGCCCCTGACCCGCTAGAACTCAAAATAGGCCATGCAACGATCCATCCACACTGAAGTGCTTCTCCAGCAATTTTTTATTTAAAGAAGGATGACCACTGGCCTCTGTATCTGGACATTGCATGCAATAATTTTATTAATTATTCACAAAGACCTTACAAAGTAATAGTACATCAGTAAGTCTCAAGTCACCATCTTGACAACATTTGTCCAGTCAACATCAGTAAGTGCTTCTCCCTCTAACAGTGTAAAGTCATGTTTGGGTGGTTTGGTTTAGATTTCATCACGGGGTGGGGGCTGATGTAGCCATTCTGGCTGCGTGATGGGGTAGTCTCCACGATGCAACAACAGAGATCCCTCGTTAGCAAGGCAGGCTAACGGCAGTTGTCTGCGAGCGGGCTGCCGCAGTTGAACGGCGGTTGGCGGCGGCTGATGGAAATGCTAGAGGAGCGGCGACTGCTTTGGGTGCTGCTTAGAGATCAGTGCCAGCCGCTCAGTCGTCGTCGTCAGATTTTCGATCTGTGACGTGGCTGGTGTAGCGGATTAACCCGACAGCGAGCTGGCCTTTCGTACATCGTCCATGTCGGCCTCGGTCAAGCCGAGCTGATTGGTCCGGTTCTACAGCTCATGCGAGACCTAACGGCTGAACTCCAGCTCCACCCTTGTGCCCCGACCCGTTAGTCCCCAGGCGCTTTGTCCTCCTCGAAACGAATCAGTAATTTCTCCATCAATTTTTTCAAGTTGGTGGTGGTTTCTTTCATGGTGACTAAGATGTAACAAGCCTGAGCAAATGGCACGACGATCTAACCCCACGCAGGGTTTGGAGCGATCTCACCACAGTGAAATCGCACCTGGAGCGATGGATGATAGAGATCGTCCAAGAGGGTGTCAACGCGGCTGTGATCCAGAGGGTAATTGGGGTGAGGATGAGCAAGTAAAGAAGGTGAGATCAGGAAAAAAGAATAGGGAATTTCAGCCTCTTCTCATTAGTTGTCGAACTAAGGATCCAGCCTGTGCATAAATAACGCACACGCTGCACGCCAACTAGGCCACACACGGCACTAGACTAGACGCACCCACTAGCTTAGCCAAGGACCTGGAGGCATGTATCATGGAACCTTTCCAGGACCAAGCAACTTGAACGGCCAGATATTCGACATGGGCGACTTGCTAATATCCTCATGTCTCCAATTCCTGCATGTCCATACATCTCCGTGGTTCTTTTGTTTTGGTCTCCTCTATCTATGTGGTTGCCACCTATCCTATGTTTCTAGTTTATATTCCCACCACCAATAAGAGAATCACTGCAAAGTAGTGTGGATAGATGAGCAATAGAGCTTGGTGAAGATGGACTGGATTATTTAAAGGGAGATGCCGACGGAGAACATTACTCACAGAAGTAAGAGAGCTGGTGGAGTATTCGTTCTATCTCCATGTGCTGAATGCACATGGCTTAATTTGCAGTGGAACAATAGAAATAAGGAGAATTGCCAGGAAATTAGCATTTAAGTCAATCATCTTTTGGAACAAGTCAAAGCCGATCAAATTTCCATATGCACGAACTGTTAACAAACTCCCCTCACATGTCGCCCTCCCCATCGGCGACCTGGGAGCACGCCGCCGCCGCTGCTTAAGGTTCCCTTGACTGCCGCCACTTCCCTCGCAGTCGCCAACGAGAGCCACTGGGCAAAGCAATTGTGGTGTTGGCAGCGGCACTACTGGAATTTTCGTATTTGCTGAGTGTTAGGCTCTTTGTTGAGTACTTAACTCGGCAAACAGGCACTTTGCCGAGTGTCGTGGACATAACGCTCTGTAAAATAACAAAACTCGGCAAACAGGCCTTTGCCGAGTGCTACACTCGGCAAAAGGGGGTCTTTACCGAGTGTCCCATTCGGGAAAAGGGGGTCTTCACTAATCTGCATGGTTTTGGCTGTAGAGGTTGCATACGACCTTAGATGAAAATGGTCCAAAAATAAAAGTTGTTCATTTTGATGAGACAGACAACTTCGGCGTTGAAAACCTTTTCATTTTATGCCATATTAATTACACTTTTAGGCATGCCAAATATTTATATAGTTTCGAATGACCAAGGTGATGGCCATATTCATTGCATAGTTTATTATAATGTTTTCAAATTAGACACATAGGTGCATCTTGGCATTACAAACAATGTTTCCAAATAGATTTTCCTACTTTGTTGTACAAAAAAATTATTTTGATTTTGTAAGTGTAAAAAATTGCTGTTCTTTGTGAAGCAAGTACAAAAATCAAGGTGCAAAATGGCACCACTCCAATTATCACAGTAAGTAGACCATATTTTATGCACAATTCCCAAGTTTCATTGATATTCTAGTTTTCTAGCTACTTTCGCACATTTAAATGACTTTATGTCAATTTCCCGAAAGTAATTCAAATTTGAACTGCAAGTGTGTGATAGCTTGGTCATAAAAATTAGCAAAAAATATTTTTAGGTACACAAGTAGTCATTATATGGGAGAACCACTTACTCCCTCCATTTTTATATACAAGTCCACAAACTAAGATTACATGTACCAAGGAAAAATTAAATAAATGCTTAGCAAGCTGGCTTTTCTTTTCGTTTATGGAAATCATTAATACAATGCATGCTTGGAAGAAACCTGAGTGGAGGAAGTAACTGATTGTCATTATGACTGCACGCATGCAAGTATTAAATAGGTGCTAATACGAAAAAATATCATTAATTTGTACCCTGATTATTGTTGATGGCCCTATATAGATGCAAAATATATATTTCATAGTGGCCTTGTATAAGTAAGTGGAGGGAGTAGGTTTTTGAGAGATTCAACCCCTTGTGATGAATAGCCATGTCGATCATTTTAACCCTGTTTCGTAAAAAAATGAAATAAAATGGATAGAAGTTCAAAAAATGCAATCCTTTGACACGGAGTGCTTTTATGTGTACTAGATGCGAGGAAAAAATACTAAACTTTCAATATAACAAATTTGAAAAAAATCATTCACAAAACGGGCTATCGTGTATGATCATTAATTGCTTTCAAGTCAAAGGACCAAGGTGATGGTCATATTCATTGCATATCTTATTATAATGTTCCCAAATTAGACACATAGGCGCATATTGACATTACAAACAATGTTGCCAAATAGAGTTTTCTTCTTTTTAACAAAAAAAGTCAAGTTTCATTTTCTAAGTGTCAAAAATAGGTGTTTTTTGTGAAGCAAGTACAAACAACTAGGGTGCAAAATGGCACCACTCCAATTATCACCATATGTTGTCCATATTTTATGCACAATTCCCATCTTTCATGGATTTTCTGTATTTCTAGCTACTTTCGCATAGTTAGATGACTTTATGTCAATTTCTCGAAAGTGATTCAAATTTGAACTGCAAGTGTGTGATCGCTCTGTCATAAAAATTAGAAAAAATAATTTTAGGTACACGAATAGTCATTATAAGGGAGAACCACTTAGAGTTTTGAGAGATTCAACTTCTTCTGATGAATAGCCATGCCATTCATTTTGACCCCCACTATTAGAAAAAGGGGCTTTCGTCCAGGGCAGTTTAGCCCATTAGTCCCGGTTCAATCCAGAACCGGGACCAATGGAGCTATTTGCCCCGGTACACTGCAGTTTAGCCTATATATACCCCTCGCTCGCGAGCAGAGCACTCCATTGCTCTGTTTTTCTCTTGCCGGCAAGGGGGGGCATTGTGGTGCTCTAGCTCACCTCCTATGCACATGAGGTGTTCGATGAAATGCCCGAGCCACACTACTTAAGCCTTCTCCTCTGCAAGCTCGATCTCCAACCTCCATTTTCCTCAATATTTGTCTAGGTTTAGCGGTCCGTCACGCCCCGTCCCCGTCTTCACCGCCGTCGATCACCCGCGCCGATCTCATCGCCAGCACCACCGTGGTGAGCCTCTTGTTCTTATCTTCTTTCTGAAAGGAAAAATATTCTTACTTGTATTATTTTCTAACTTTTATTATTGCATCTTATATAGTGCGATGGTTTTGGTATCCGCCCGTCGGCCCTCGTCCTTTCTATGATTCGGATGTGGTATATATTATCTTTTCATAACTATTGGTTCATTTATTGTTTATGAAAATTATGCCGACCAACGTGACATAGATTTTATTTATCTAGGAGGTTGTTGAACCGGAAATTCCAACCGACCCTATTGTCGAGAGGTTAAATTTAGTTGAAGAAGAAAACAATTTCTTGAAGGAAAAATAAAAAACTTGAGGAGGAGAAGATGATATTGGAGTTGCATGTTGCGGATGTCGCCGATGATCACAAGATCAAGATGGATGCAATGCGCTTGAAGATGAGAAAGATTAGAAAATATGCCATTCATACCGAGGCTTGGTATCATTATGCCGTTGGATCAGTTGTTACCTTGGTTGCGATTATGATCGTATTTGTTTTCACATTGAAATGTTTTACATAGTTTCAATGTATGGTTTAATTAATTTAGATGCTCTGCAGAGCTTTATGTTGTTAGATGAGAACTATGTATGTACTTTGGTTTTTATATGATGATGAACTTCTATTAATTTGGTCACTTAATTATCTATTCATGATGTTCTGTAATGATTTTTGACACACTTAATTATATATAATGCACGCAGATGAACCGGCAATGGATGTACGGTGACAGACACACCTCCGAGTACATTAAGGGCGTGCATGCTTTTCTCGGCGGCTGAGGCAAACAAGCAGAATGGTTTTATGTGTTGTCCATGCCCTATATGTGGAATCTGAAGTCTTACTCGACCGGAAAATCCTTCACACCCACCTTCTTTACAAGGGTTTCATGCCACACTATAATGTTTGGACGAGGCACGGAGAAATAGGGGTTATGATGGAAGGCGGCGAGGAAGAAGAGTACGATGACAACTATGTGCACCCTGAATACGGTGATGCTATCTGAACATCAAGATGCACTGACGATGTGCACGATGGTGCTGCAACGGGCGAAGCTGCTGAAGATCAAGAGGAACCGACGATGTGCCCCATGATGATGATCTCCGCCGGTCATTGTCGATGCAAGGACACAATGCGAAAGTCAAAAGGAGAAGCTGAAGTTCGATCGCATGTTAGAGGATCACAAAAAGGGTTGTACCCCAATTGCGAAGATGGCAACACAAAGCTCGGTACCGTACTCGAATTGCTGCAATGGAAGGCGAGAATGCTGTGCTGATAAAGGATTTGAGAAGCTCTGAAAATAATGAAGAAGAAGCTTCCAAAGGATAACGAATTGCCCGACAGTACATACGCAGCAAAGAAGGTCGTATGCCCTCTAGGATTGGAGGTGGAGAAGATACATGCATGCCCTAATGATCGCATCCTCTACCGTGGTGCCTACAAGGATCTGAACGCATGCTCGGTATGCGGTGCATTGCGTATAAGATCGACGAGATGACCACGTGATGTTGACGGCGAGCCTCCGGAAGAGGGTTCTGCGAAGGTGATGTGGTATGCTCCTATAATACCACGGTTGAAACGTCTGTTCGAAACGGAGAGCATGCCAAGTTGATGCGATGGCACAGTGAGGACCGTAAGAAAGGCGGAAGTTGAGAGCACCCGTGACGGGTCGCAGTGGAGAAAAATCGAGAGAAAGTACTGGGATGAGTTTGCAAAGGACCCAATGAACGTATGGTTTGCTTTAAGCGTGGATGGCATTAATCCTTTCGGGGAGCAGAGCAGCAATCACAGCACCTGGCCCGTAACTCTATGTATGTATAACCTTCCTCCTTGGATGTGCATGAAGCGGAAATTCATTATGATGCCAGTTCTCATCCAAGGCCCTAAGCAACCCGGCAACGACATTGATGTGTACCTAAGGCCATTAGTTGAAGAACTTTACAGCTGTGGAATGGAAACGGTGTACGTAAGTGGGATGAGCACAAAAAGGAGGAATTTGACCTAAAGGCGTTGCTGTTCGTGACCATCAACGATTGGCCCGCTCTCGAAACCTTCGGGACAGACAAACAAGGGATACCACGCATGCACGCACTGTTTACTTGACACCGATAGTATATACCGGGAAGCTGCGGGAAGAATGTGTACAGGCCATCGTCGATTTCTTCCGACCAACCATCAATGTCGAAAGAAAGGCAAGCATTTCAAAGCGAGGCAGATCACGGAAGAAGCCCGCCATGCGTCCGGTGATCACGTACTTGCTATGGTCAATGATTTACACGTAATCTTTGGAAAGGGTCCCGCGGACTAGCTGTTCGAATGACGCCGAGAATCACGCACCCATGTGGAAGAAGAAATCTATATTTTGGGACCTACCCTCTGGAAAGACCTTGAGGTCCGCTCTTGATCGGCGTGATGCACGTGACGAAGAACCTTTGCGTGAACCTGCTAGGCTTCTTGGGCGGTATTGGAAGACAAAAGATACACCGAGGCACGAGAGGACCTGCAACGCTTGCACGAAAAAGAGGGCATGCCTCCGAAGCAGTATGAAGGTCCTGCCAGCTACGCTCTTACGAAAGAAGAGAAAGAAATCTTCTTTGAATGCCTGCTCAGTATGAAGGTCCCGACTGGCTTCTCGTCGAATATAAAGGGAATAATAAATATGCTAGAGAAAAAGTTCCAGAACCTAAAGTCTCATGACTGCCACGTGATTATGACGCAACTGCTTCCGGTTGCATTGAGGGGGCTTCTACCGGAAAACGTCCGATTAGCCATTGTGAAGCTATGTGCATTCCTCAATGCAATATCTCGAAGGTGATCGATCCAGAAATCGTACCAACGCTAAGGAGTGATGTGGCGCAATGTCTTGTCGGTTTGAGCTGGTGTTCCCACCATCCTTCTTCAATATCATGGCGCACGTCCTAGTTCATCTAGTCGACGAGATTGTCATTCTGGGGCCCATATTTCTACACAATATGTACCCCTTTGAGAGGTTCATGGAGTCCTAAAGAAATATGTTCAGAACCGTGCTAGGCCGAAGGAAGCATCTCCATGGGCCATCAAACAGAGGATGTCATCGGGTTTTGTGTTGACTTCATTCCTGGCCTTAATAAGATAGGTCTCCCTAAATCGCGGTATGAGGGGAGACTGACCGAAAAACACGCTTGGAAGAGACTCAATAATATGAAGGGACGGATATTCTTGGTCTCAAGCACACTACACAGTTCTACGAACTCTACCTTGGTGACCCGTATGTCGATGAACACAAGAACAGTCTGCGCTCCAAACACCGGAGCGGTCGACGATCGGATTACATGAGAACACATCAGACTTTCAGCAGTTGGTTGGAAACACGTCTCGAGGTGACAGCACTGTTTGTGATGAGTTGTACTTGTTGTCCAGGGGACCATCTTCGACTGTAATGATTTGGAAAGGATCTGAGATAAATGGGAATACATTTTACACGATTGACCAAGATGAAAAGAGCACCAACCAAAACAGCGGTGTCCGCTTTGATGCAGCAACCGACAAGGAAATGACACATATTATGGTTACATAGTAGACATATGGGAACTTGACTACGGAGTAGGTTTTAAGGTCCCTTTGTTTAAGTGCAAGTGGATCAATCTGTCGAGAGGCGGGGTATAGGTAGACCCACGATGCGGAATGACAACAAGGATCTGAAAAATCTTGGGTACATCGACGAACCGTTCGTCCTAGCCAATGATGTGGCACATGTTATCTATGTGAAGGACATGTCTACCGACCGAGGAAAAGAAAAGATAAGGAAGCGAATACATCATACAATGAGCCAAAGCGCCACATAGTTCTTTCGGGAAAAGGGACATTCGGGAGTGGAGGCAAGACAGACATGTCTCAAGAGTATGAAGAGTTTCATGAAATTCCCCCTTCAAAGTCAAGGCTGACCCAAGCATCCTGATAAGCGATGAAGATTATCCATGGTTACGGGCGCAATAAGCAAACGACACAAGCGAAGAAAAGTGTAGACTTTCTCCGCAACTATTATGATGATACCATGCCAACTTTGTAACACACGAGTATGATACCATTGTCCGTTTTGTTCATGAACATGCTATGCCAACTTTTTCAGAGTTCATTTGAAAACTATGAATTTGAAAACCTCGCCAACCGAAGGGCGCTCACACCAGTTTATAAGCCCGTCCCTCTACGCCTTGTTGAGCTCACAAACTTGTGATTCACACAAATTTCAAAGAATTCAAATTTTATAAAACTAATGGCACAAACAGAAAGTTTATAATTGTTCTAAAACAAATGGCACTAACAGAAAGTTTATAATTTTGCTGACCTAAAAGCAAAAAGAATTAAAAAATAAAGCAAAAAACCAAAAGAAAATAAATAATGCAGAAAACAAAACAAAAAAACTTGAAAAAAAATAAAAATAGCAACAATAAGCATTTTGTTGTAAGTAGAAACAAAATAAAATAAATAAAGCAACAAAGAAAACAAAAAAAGTGTTTTCGAATTTTAAAACTAATGACACTAACAGAAAGTTTATATTTTTTCTAAAACTAAAAGCACTAACAGAAAGTTTATAATTTGGCTGACCTAAAAGCAAAAAGAATTAAAAATAAAGCAAAAAACCAAAAGAAAATAAATAATGCAGAAAACAAAACAAAAAACTTGAAATAAAAATAAAAATAGCAACAATAAGTATTTTGTTGTAAGTAGAAACAAAATAAAATAAATAAAGCAACAAAAAAACAAAAAAAGTGTTTTCAAATTTTAAAACTAATGGCACTAATAGAAAGTTTATATTTTTCTAAAACTAAAAGCAAAAAGAAATAAAATATAAAGCAAAAAAAAAGTGCCACCCATCTTTGGGCCCCACGGCCCGAATACGACTAGAAACCCTATGGGCGAGATTCAGGCCAGCGGAAGGCCCAAAGAGGCCCACAGCACAGATGGCGAGTTAGGCCCAAAGCCTGCTTTAGAGAGGAGCTCGAGAGGGAGCTTCACCGCACCTTATAAACCGGTGCCCTCTCAACTAGCGAGGTGGGACTAAACATTTGGCGCTGGGCAGCACATAGCCTTTGGTCCGGTTGGTGGCACCAACCGGGACTAAAGAGGCATTAGTCCCGGTTCGTGGCTCCAACCGGGCTAATGCCCCCTTTAGTCCCGTTGGTGCCACCAACCGACCAAAGGCCGCCGCTTCCGCCGCATTTGTGGCCTACAAGACATCGGAAAAGAGTAAAAAGATGTCGACAAACAAGAGAAATCTTGCAAGAAGAAGCTTCACCATCGCACGGGTCGGTGGCTACCTCGTGCCCGGCCTAAGTGGGCCAAGGCTGAGAATGATCTGCTTGATAAAGGGATCGAACCGAGACAATGAACTGGCGGCACCGTTGCGGACTTGGTTCTTGGGCGGCGGATCCTTGGACCCTATAACGAGGAAGTGCATTTGGGCGGACGAACAATTGGACATACCGGTCAAGAGGCTTCAACATTATATCGAAGCGGCGCAGCAAGGGAAGTTCGTTCGAGCGTGGAGAAGGACGAGCTCATAATGGCCCTCGGGAATCCACGAGCACCACGGGCGGACACGAGGCACGCCAGCTCCGTTTCGTGGAAGGCTGGATTTCGGACGCAGGGGTTACAAAACCCATGAGAGGAGGAAGAAAGCGGAGCGAGCCTAATGCAAAGCTGCCGCGAAAGGGTAATGGGGCTAGAGGAACGAAGCGGCAGATCACAACAACGACCTGCGAAGCTTCCCGGCTACCCGCCATCTCGGCGGAGAAGCGGCGTGGCTTCCACCGAAGCTGCTTCACCGAGCAACATGCCTTGACGGCTCCTGCCAGCTATCCGTCGATGCTATCACGGATGCTGAAAATTGCCACCTTATGGCGCAATGGAGCAATTTGAAGGTCAAGGCGGCTGTTGGCTCTGTTTAACCTACTAAACCCGACTCAACTTTTCACTGCGGCCGATTCGGAAGGATATGCTAAGGTGATGGTCGATGAAATAACGAGAGGATTTGAGGACCTCGGCTTGACCACCCTACGGTGAAGGGACTATCGGCTGGGTTACGCTCAAGACTCCATGCCTATGGCGGAAGGATCTCATCAACCTTCCGAACTGGACACCTCCGCCTCCTCCTCCTCCTCCGTGAGTCGGGGCACTCCGCCTCCTCCACCGCTTCCTCCTCCAAATGAGTGACGATCGGGGCACTCGGCGGCTCCTTCTCCGGGCGTGGCGGCACTCCGTCTCCTTCTCCGCCTGCACCCGGCGTCCGGCAGCCAGCCTCCTCCTTCTCCGCCTCGTCGGCAAGGGCGGAAGAGACCCGCCGCCGCTCCGGCTGCTCCGTGCGTCGTAGTCCTTCTCCTCGCCTCGTAAGCAAGGAAAGAAGACATCCGCTCCGTCGCTTCTGCCGGCGTCTAGCAAGACAACCAAAGGCGGGAGGAGATCTGATTGGGTCCTTCTCTCGAAGACTCGGAGAAGTTACCGTCTGAGAGGAGCGAGGAGGAAAACGCGAAGATCGCGCAGACCGAAGTGGATGACTGGTTTCAAGGGTTGAAAGCAAAGAGACATCCACCTCCGGAGGAGAAGGTAGATCCGGTCAAAGCGAAGCGCACTCGCTGCCCCGACAAAACCACCCAAGTCTCCGTCGAAAGGCAACTATGAGCGCATTATTGGAAAGGCATTTGCGAAGCGGAGAGATCGGGAAATCTTGTCGATGATCAAAGGATGAAAGAACGACGAGCTGGGAAACAAATTGCCCAGCTCGGCCAACAAGCGAAGCAATCGTGCCCCGCTCAAGGTGCTCGCTAGCGACATCGTCGATCCGAGGATGGTGCCGGTTATGGCAATCCTGCAGATTACCTGCCCGACGATGTACATTATGATTTCTTGGAGGTGCGAGATACAAAGATACGATACGGAAGCCTCTCGTCAAAGATGAAAGCTCTCTAACAACGATGATGCGAAGATTGCATGATTGGTACATGAAAACCTGCAAAGAGTCGAGGGAGGAATACTTTGTATGTGAGAGTTAAAAGGAGCATGACCTCTTTGGAATTGAACTGTTGCCTATTCCATTTGAGGAGTTCTATCAGTTTTTCAATCAATTGGCCTCTCGATAAAGCAACGGTCACCTGCTACTGTCTATAAGTAGTACTACTTCGTCATTAAGTATCTCTATATAACTCAGCTCTTTCATTGCATGTATTTATAAATATCCTCACTATATTATGCAGATTGAAGATCGCAGAAATGAAGAAAAAACAAGTGGGTGATATTGGGTTCATTAACACATATCTCATAGATGCAAATGAGGTTAAATATCGTGCATTGAAACCGAGGCCAACTTACTACGATCGTTGGAAATAAATGAACACAAAAATATAATACTCTTTCCTTACAACTACACGTGAGTGTTACTGTCTTATGGCATATTCGGTTTCCTTATTTAGTCCAGGTTATAGTAATGTAATATTGATGAGTTATGCATGCGTGCGCAGAGTTCCACTATATTCTCCTAGAGATTAAGCTTGAGCAGGAGTAGTAATCTGTCTTAGACTCGAGACGAAAAAGATCCCAAGGAGTATGCGGAAATGACTGAAATGCTCGAGAAGTAAGTTAAATCGATCATTATCCACCATATTAGCAACTTTGTTCATTTCTGATATCAAGTAATTGTTTTATTTGTATGGCAGGGCTTGGAGAAAACTCACCAAAAAAGCTCCGGGACTACCGAAGAAGCTGCAATTTAGACACCCGAAAGTAAGTACTATATAGTAGCATATTCCACGCGCATCTCCTAGTGATTCAAGCGCTAGTTTCATCAATACCATTTAGCATGCTTGCTAATTATCAGTTTGATTGACCTCTGTGTCTTGTAAAGTGGTTGTGGCAGGAACAAGGGAATGATTTACGTGGATACTACGTTTGCGAGTCCATCCGTCACACGACCATGAGAGGGCTACTCCGACAAACAATATGAAGTGCGTAAATAAAAATATTCACAATTTTATTTTATTACCATCATTTGTGTTGAGTTTCATTCATTCATATATATATATATATATATATATATATATATATATATATATATATATATTATTGACCTTTCTTAAAATTAGATGTTTGAGCGGGATGAACTCCTAGCACCAGATCGCATGCGAGCAATTCAAGAGGAATTGGCGGCATTCTTTCTTGACCATGTGATCGTTGAAGGCGGAGAATACTATGTGGACCACGCGTCCGTATTGTAAAAGATAATTATTGTATATATGTAGCCGGTAGTGTCGGATAGATATCGAGAACTTGTTGTTCGACCAATCTCTCGGAGAAGGAGAGGTGGTCGATATCACTTCTCTGTATGCATATATATTCATGACGATCTTCTGTTTGTAATTACTAGCTAGCTAGCATGTCTAGTTAGTCCTCTCTATACGTATGTATAGTGACGTAGCGTCGACCAAGCACGAACAAAAAAGAGGACACTTTTCTCTATTAATTAGCTAGCTATAGCACAATATATGAAACACCTAAATTAACCCCCAAAACCCCCAACCCCCCTTTTCAAAAAATAAAATAAAACCAGAGCCAAAGAAATCTTGACGCGTGGATGCTTATTGGTCTCGGTTGGTGCCTCAACCGGGACCAAAGGCCCTCTACTGAGCTCATAGACAGGCCACGTGGAGGCCATTAGTCCCGATTCGGATTGAGCAAGACTAAAGGGCAGGGTAGATTAGTATCGACCCTTTAGTCCCGTTCATGAACCGGGACTAAAGGCCCTCACCAACCGGGTCAACAGGCCCTTTTTCTACTAGTGCCCATTTTGAAAAAAAATGGAAGTAAATGAATTCAAGTTCAAGAAATGCAATCCTTTCGCATGGAGTCCTTTTATGTCTACTAGTTGTGAGGAAAAATACCAAACTTTTCATATGCCTAATTTGAAAAACATTCCTTCACAAAATGGGCTATCGCCTACTGAACATTCATGGATTTCAAGTCAAATGACTAAATGATGGTCATATTCGTTGCATAGTTCAATATAATGTTCCCAAACTTGGTGCTTTTATGCATCTTGTGTCATTACAAATAATGTTACCAAATAGATTTTCCAAATGTTTTTTAAAAATATGTCATTTTTCATTTTCTAAGTGTAAAAAATGGGTATCTTTTATGAAGCAAGCACGGAAAACACAAAAAGTAGAGTGTAACATGGCACCACTCCAATTTTCACAGAAAATATACCATATTTGATGGACAATTCCTAAGCTTTATGAACTTTCTAGTTTTTTCTTATTATTACCGAGTGTCACGCTCAGTAAAAGTCATGGTTTTTCTGATTGGTCGAGAGAAAGCACACTCTCAACCAATCTAAGAACAGCACACGGATTGATGATGTGGCGTGGTGGGAGCCGCACATCTCTTTACTCTCTCTTTATATCTCTCTGCCCTCTCTTCTAAATCACTAGTGTGTGTACATGAGCATCTCATTTTCTCATTTTCTCCTTATCTTCTCTCACGGCCACCACCGGCGGACGGCGACTGACCACCAGCACCGCCGCGACATCGCGAGCGCGCCGCGGAGCACAAGGCCCGCTGACATTCCCTCCGGCCGCTGACCTCGCCCTTCTGACGACGCGCCGGATCGGCCGGTACGTCGAGGTCATGCGGGACGACCCACCGAACTCCTGCCTACACGCGCTCGCCTTTGCCGTCTTTGCTCCTCTTCCCGGCCTAGCTGCTGTTCCTCTTCCGCGGCTCCGTCTCTTCGTCAACCAAGCAAGCAGGAGCACGAGCGGTGTCTAGCTAGCTAGTACGCCGATGTTGTGGCTAGGATGGGTCGGGCGACGCTATTTTTTTTTTTCTATTTACTCCATTTACCGAGTGGTACTCTCGGTAAACTACCTTACCATGTGGCTACATCGCCGTTTGCTCCGTCCCGTCGGATCACTTTTTTTTTTGCCGAGTGACCGTATTTGAAACTCGGCAAAGACTTTGCCGAGTGTCAGACAAGTGGATCTCGGCAAATTTCTGCCGGAAAGGGGTACGCTGAGTGCATCACTCGGCAATGGATCTCGGCAAATTTCTGCTCGAAGGGGGTACGCTGAGTGCAACATTCGGCAAAGACTTTGCCAAGTCTTTGCCGAGTGTTTTTGGCTCTTTGCCGAGTGTTTGTGGCACTCGGCGTACGGTTCAATTCTAGTAGTGCGGTGGGGATCTTCTCTCCATGCGTGAGGGTTGGGGTGCGGGGCCTCCTCTCTTCTGCATGGTCGAACGTCGTGGTGTCCTCCTCCCTAGGCCCCTCCACGACATGCTCACAAGCATGTCCCTGTGGCGTGGTGGCTCTGGTGAGCTCTCGGTGTGGGCACTGGCCTTCATGGCAGGAATGCCCAGATCCGATCTGGGTTGGCGGCGGTTGGGTCTGCGGTGGCTGGCAGCCCCGTAGGACAGTTGTGATGTCGCACATGTGACCTGGTTGCGCTCTAGCCAAGGCACGCTTGGTGATGTGGCGGTTTGGCCCTAGCGATCTCTGCCCGGCGGACGTTGACCTCTTCGATCTGGCCGCAAATGAGTTCTAGTCTTCACTGTCAAAGATCTATACAGATTGGCATACCTTGCCCCTGAATATCTAGACTAGAAAGGCTCCGTTCGCGCTCGCTCATATTATCAGACTGCACGGGTGCGGCGCAAAGCTTTGATTTGTTTATCGGAGTCCTGGGATATGTCTAAGCCAAGATTCCCATGGCATTGATAGATGTAGAGAAAATTATGACGGATGCGGTTGGAGGTCTTGAAGCGTTGGTGGCAAGGTGTACTGGATGTGATGAAGACTGTGTGCCAGGTGTTTGGTGACTTTCAACAGCGGCCTCGGCAAGAGGGGCGCATCAATACTTGAGGTCTACAATTTTGGTGGCTCTGCTCGAGTACCGAGTCTCGATTCCCAGGGTCCAAACCCAAGGTTTGGCCTTCGTTGGTTGCACCTGGCAATGACCTTGTTGAAGGCATTGTTTTTGGGTGAAGTCGGACTTTCTCCAGGTTGAAAACATAAGATCTTCGATGAGGTAATGACAACGCTTGTACATTGTTTCCTTTTTGAAGGCGTTGCTTTTTGGAGAACCTTTTTTGTATGCCGGGTGCTTTCTTCCATGGTCGTTAGAGTGTTGTTGTTTCTAGTGACTGATCACCGTGGTGGGTTTTTTTCCTGATCTTTTTATTTTGTTTTTTGGCTGTGTGTATCCTCGATTTCTTTGGACATCGTGTTGGTACAGTGACCGGGTGTAATTTGTTTCTTTGTGATATTAATATATTCTCTTTCTCGAAATAATCTTTTGGAGCAAATTGCTACGTGATACATGACGTTGGGAGATAGACACAATTAATGCTTTCTTTGAACCAAACACGGCAGCCAAGATCTTGAAAATCCTTGTTGCTAAATCTGAATGTGATGATTTTGCTATCTGGCCCTATACAAAGAGTGGTACATATTCAGTTAAATCTGCCTCTATTTGTGCTCCATCTTACTCCTTTTTTCTAGCAAGGACCGGGTGGGTTCACGTACAATACCTGATCATCGTTCCCCAGAAAAGCAGTGGAAAAAACTGTGGTCGATCAAGGCACCAAGTATGATAAACATGGTACTGTGGCTTATTGCACATGATTGTTTACCAACCGGACAAGAACTGCAATGCACAAATATCCCAGCCCGCTCCTGTTGCTGTTTTTGTGGTAAGTTGGAGAAGGTCGACCATGGCTTTTTGGTGTGTCAACCTGCCTCTTCTGTGTGGGACCCCATTAAACACCAGCATGGGATTGAACTGCATTAGAAGCACGTGCAAAATGCAAAGCAATGGCTTTTTGATCGTCTGGACGGATGCAATGAAATCCAAAATGTTGTTGTTCCAGTAGTTTGCTGGCATATATTGGGGGCCCGTAAGGTTCTCAGGAATTCTCAAAATAAGGTTTTTCCCAGTGCCAGTGGCAACTGTTAAGAAATCAGGCACATGTAGATATGATCGTGACATATTCTCTAAAGCAGACCCAACCATTAAGGTGAGGATGCCACAACCAGACTCAAATATGGGCTCCACCGCCAGCTGGGTGGTTTGTGCTAATACTGATGCCGCGGTCTTTTCTTCCTCTTTGAGTTCGACGTGTGATGTGGTGATTCGGGGCGTTAGGGGACTGCGTCTAACGGCGTGCCGTCAGTCCTTTGAGGGTGCCACTGCAACAGAGGATGCTCAAGTACTGCCTCTCCATAGTGTTGTCACTTGCACGGCAGGAAGGTCATCTCAATTTGGTTGTCCAGTCTAACTGTTTCATGTTGATCAAGAAGGTAAATGCTGAAGCCAGAGATACGTTCATCATGGGTGCTATTGTCGCTTATATCAAATTCTTAACGACCATCTTTTCTTCTGTTTCCTTTGTAACATTTGTTCATGTGAGCCGTGGTGCTAATAAGGTGGGCCGTTTGTTGGATAGATCAAGTGAGCTTCCAGCTTATTCGATTTACTTATAGTCCATTCCTAATTGTATCCAGGATCTTGTACTTTCCGAATCTATATCTGAATGAATCAACCAAACTTGACATAAAAAAAGGTTGCACCAGTCTTTGCGCAGAATCTTATATTTACTAATTGGAGGCACCTTTCATGTCTTTTAATTAATCCACACCATCATAATTAATTTCATTGTTGGATTATAAAATTAACGTCCAAGATAAGAAGAAGACTTACGTAACACAAATAGTTTAGGCCGTCCAAAACATGGCATATGACACGTCCAATACCTTGAAACAAAAAAAAAAAATCATCTGTTCCTTAAAAGAATGATGGACTCCTTCCATAACAACTCTATAGGATCCGTCATCCGTGAAACTCTTTTCTTTTTACATGCAGGATCGTGAAACTCATGTGCGAATTAAAAAAAACGTAAATATCGCTCCTTAGAAAAAGAGAGAGAAATCTCCCTCGCTCCTGTACATTTTTTGGGTAACGCTGGCTTCTATGGTCAATTCAAAAAAAAAATCTTGCACGTCCAATTTTTTAAACAAAATAAAAAAGGTATCTTTCTATTCCTTTAAAAAAGAGATAGCCTCCGTCTCAAACAAGAAAGAGTAGGTTCCTTGCATAACAGCTCATCCGTGAAACTCCTCTTGCATATTTAAAAAAAAAGGAAAAGATCTCTCCCTAAAAAACGAGAAAACATCTCCCTAGGCCCCTGTACATTTTTAGTCAACCACCGCTCCTGTACATGGCCAGACCTTTCAAAGCCTTCACACTACATGTCATCAAAACGAACGACACCACTGGATTGTAAATTTATGTGCCGTAAAAAGAAAACTTGCCAAACATAGATGATCCCGTCCAAAAAATGGCATGTGACATGTCCAATGTTGTCAAAAAAACCTCAATCCGTTCCTTATAAAAAGAAAAGATAAAGTCCATACAGAAAAATTACCAATAAAAGAAAAAAAAAGATGGAATCCAGTTGATGACCCATGAAACTCCATGAATAAAATCTTCTATTGATCGCTTAGAAAAATAAATACATCTGGCTCGGCTCCTGTACATGGCCACTGATTCCACCTCCTCTTTAATCCTGCTCTCCTGCATATGGCTGGTGGTTGCGATTTCTCTCACCAAAGGATGTCCCCAACTCCCCATCCACCATCAAGTGCGCTCTTCCACCACCAGCGCCAACAGCAAACCGCAAAGTAACCTGAAGCCAGGTGCTGCAAGGTATGATGCGAGATCGACTGCGACCCAAAGCAGTGATCGATCTTCCTCATTGTTAGTGTTTCCGCATCTCCCTCCATCCACTCCGGGCATCAAAGTACACCCACTTTTATGATGTAAAAAAGGACAACTGTCAAGTACAACCTCTAAGAAGTTATTCTTGGCTTCATGTTCCAAGAAGACTACGCTCTATTGTGATGATAATAGATTAATTGTCGATGCAGCATAAAATGAGGTGGACCGATGCTGGTCTAAAGTACATCATGTTGTTGTGGTAAGTGGTAAACTAAACCTACAGTGAACAGGAAGCACAACGATCAATGTCATTCAATCGATCGTTGGTTCTCCAACTCCACATGCAAGTAAAACCTATCCTATAGTTTTTGAGTGTGCTAACTGAATTTTGGCCCTTTCAGCTCATGACTATCCATGAGCGCACTTCACCTGATTATGTTTTAGAGGAACGGACCAGATTTAGCCGAATCCAATGTGGCCATGTGCAACGTAGTGGTGTCGTGATGTATAAGTGTTGAATCATCTGGAGCATCAATTAGTATTCCGCATGTGCATAATACAATTTAAAGATATACTACATTTCCTGGCTTGCATGCGATTGGTGAATTACATGGATTCACATTATTCTATTTAGGTGCAGATTGCTAATAGATATCTGCATATATTGTATGCATGTCTTTATTTTGGCCTTAGAGAAAAGAGAAAAATAGCTATTAAATTATCTTTAAATACATATAAATTACTAAAGTAACAATAAAATACGGATGTATCATGCGCCAGAAGATCTCATATGAACCCATTATTCTCTGTTTGATATAAATATGTATACAGTATGGATAGGAACAAAATTAAAAAATGACATCCATATTAAGCATAACAGAAATTATTTACAAATTTGTTAGTTGCGACAAGAACTGAAAATCTGAGTCTATGGTGCTTATAGTAATGAGAATATACCACAAAATATTGTTCGCCATCACACAATGAAAATATTGATAATGTTGTCACACAATTGGATGCAAACAATCAAACCACAAAATAGTCTGAACAATATAACATTGTTGAACCTATGTCCAACAAAGATAAACATGCATGTGTAACAGAAGTAACCCATATAAACATATTCATAAAAATTAAAAAATGACATCCATATTAAACATAACATAAATTATTTACGAATTTGTTGGTTGAGACAAGAACTCAAAATCTGAATCTATGGTGCTTATAGTAATGAGAATATACCACAAAATATTGTTCGCCATCACACAATGAACATATTGATAATGTTATCACACAATTGGATGCAAACAATCAAACCACAAAATAGTCCGAACAATGTAACAATGTTGAACCATATGTCCAACAAAGATAAACATGCATGTGTAACAGCAATAACCCATATCAATATATTCATATTATTGGCTGGCATTTCTAATTCGTAACAACTTTGTTGCATTAATTATTAAAAGTGCTAGCCCGTGCAAGTGCACGGGTTGACGACTAGTATAACTAATTAAATTTGGTTTAGGTGTTTAGGTGTAGGATTTGATTTACTTCTCTCTTTTCTAGGTTATAAAGTGCAGACCTACAAAAATTGCAAATCTGACTCTTAGCACTAACAGTAATGTGATTTATTTTGATCATAATCATGGAAGTACAAGTACCTGCATGTATATGGTAATTTTGTTAGCAGCTGCAGATGGGATCTTCTCTGACAGTTTCGCATAGCACTTTCGAAGAGAACTGATGGCTTGCAAGTAGATCGTTCATGATCTGCATGTTGACCCCCCCTCCCCCCTAAATAAGATTGAACATTTGTCAAATTGTAGTCCCGATTTTTTCCCGATAAATGGCGCTTTTATTATCTCAAAATGTATCATCAAACAAATACATATCATTAAAAGTATCATCCGGCCTCTGCACAGTTAAGATGCACACAGCAAAGCAATGACAGCCTGACAAAAAGAAATGTAAAAAATCAACAATTTGGCAACAGTAAAGGCCTATTGGTCAACACTATGCCTATGTTGAAGGAGATGGTGGACCGATCTGAAGGTTATGCTGCCACCCATATTGGGTAAAAACGTCCATAGCCACCTGCTCCAACCACGAACACACTGCTTTGAACAGAGGTTGGTACTCCGCTCATTGTACCATAGACCACGTAAGAAACGAGTGCATACAACGGAAATAGCTTGTAGAGAAGATGCATTTTTGTCATCAAAGGCCAAATCATTTCTACATAGCCAAAATGACAATAGTAAGGCATATGCTATCACCCTTATTAGTGCTTTGAACCTATTTGAAATACTGTTCAACCAATGACCAAGAATATTGACAACATTTCTGGGTGGATAAAAATTTCACGCTATTTGGATGACTGGTCGCGTAGAACGCGCAAACTTATATTAAAAAACGAGGTGTTTAATTGTCTCATCATGAGTACAACAACACACTTCTTACTTATTGGTGAGTTGTGATATGCGAGGCTGTCTTTGCACATCTACCCTACAAAAATACGACATGAATATTTTAACTTTATGTGCAAGCCGAGGTCCCTCCTATCCACCCCCGACGCACTATCGGACAAAAGTCTAAAGTCCTTGTTGGATTGCATGGGGGATTGCGCCTTGCGCATCGTATTCTTCATGGAAGCGCCATCTTGGGAAGCTTGGGTGTTGGAAGGAGGGTTGTTGTGGGCGGTAGGCTCCATGTGCAAGGGCTACAGCGGCGGCAATAGTGTGGAGGTTGGCGGGTGGAGCGGCGTCACTTCACTTTCACCACATAGACGATGGTGGATCTTGGCGGCATGGTGCGGCTGAGTCTCGGCGACAGATGCAACGGGATAGACGAGCACATGGCGGTGGCGCTTTTTGACGCCATGGCGGCGTCAACAGATGGCAGACCAAGAAAGGTTGATGTGGATCTCTTTCATGCAGATTGGTCAGCAGTCTGATGGTGGTGGCGGCGGCTTCTAAAACATGTGCATGCGGTGCGCGCATTAGGATTGTTGCCCCGGGTGTAGAGACTATGTGGGCGGATCGGCTATGACCACGGATCTAGATAGCGTGGAGTCAAGACACTCCACGTTATCGAGTTTGTAGGTGTCAGTGGTGGCTTCAGATGGTTTGATCTATGTTCTTGTTAGACCGTTGTTGAATAGTAAGTTAAGATGGCTGCATGCATCGATTGATGGAGAGGTCGGGGATTAAACCTCCTTTTAGAAAGAAAAAAGAAGAAAAAGAAAAAACAAAAAGAAATTTCTTGCTCTAGCTATTAAAAACCTGCATATTCAAAATAACTGCCTACTGATTGAATTTGCCTTCAAACTACTCCTGACCAGACATCCATTGGGTCCATTGGTGTCACCATAATTTTGGAAATATTGCAGACAAGAAACCCAACCTCTCATTCCTTTTGAAGATAGTTAACCGACAACTTCTCACCCTACTAGATATGACCGTTGTCATCAGCAATAGCAGTCTCACAATCTATTTTCGGCTAGACTCTTGTCTTCTTAACAAACCTCTACAAAATAAACCCTCGCCAACTTATACTCCCTCTCCGTTATTGAGAAGGTTCTCGTGGCTAATGTTTGGCAATTTGACTTATTAACTAACCTTCAGAGCCATCTCACGGCTGCTGCCTCTCACAAATAGGCTATTGTGTTCTCTCTTGCAAGATTTCAAGCCAACCGTGCTTGACGACGAGCGGTCCCTAATCCATGGACTCCCCTAGACATCCAGGAACACCTACAATGCCATCCAATATAACACTAAACTCCCTACTTTTAAAGAGCTCACATTCAACTGAGGTCTTTAATTAAAATTGGGTCATCTAACTTTGACCGGGTCAACAATTTCTTAAAGTGCTTTCATTGAATCTTTTATACTATACACTATATGCTTCTTAATTTTGAACGTCTCACTGTTAATTGAGGTATTCAATTTAGAATTGAATCATTTAATTTTGACTGGGTCAACAATTTCTCAAGCTCTCCGAGTCAATTCTTTTAGCACTATGCTCCCTAATTTTCAAGCTATTTCATTCAATTGAGGTATTCAATTTTGGATTTGATTTATGATTTTGACCGGACCAACGATTTCTTAAATCAATCCACAGCAACCGGCCAATAAAAACATATCAATCCCATGGATCCTCCCACCACCTGGAAAGAAGAAACACCACCATGTAATATTGTAGTACCAATGTAGTACATGCAACCACCTATATCAAAATTTCCCCACATAAATATAGGTTGGTTAGCGGATAACAGAGAATCACACCACCAAAGGCCCACCAAATCACCACATTATAAACAAAATAAAACACACTTATGACTTCATGGTTCATTTGATCAAATGGATTAGGGGAAAGCCTCCCTGTTTTGTAAAAAAACAGACACTCTATCATCTCCCCCACCCGCCAAACAAAATATTCCATTAATTTCAAAATATAAGGGGCATTAGGACTTCTCCAATGCTGACCGGTTAATTCCTATGGTATATGTCCGTTTTGTGTCCGTCCGTGGTTCGCGGACATGATACGGGAGTGAGCCATCCAACACTAATTACAAAGTATCCGACTGGGAGGAGAAAAAGTAGGCGGGGACCATGCATGTGGTGGGATATTATGGTGTGATGTCCGGTTGGGAGGAGAGAGAGGAGAGGTGGACCATGCATGTGCGACGAGAGAGAAGAGAGGAGGACCACACAGAGACTTTTGGTTGGTCAACACTAGTAGAAAACAGGGCTTTCGTCCAGGCCAGTTTAGCCCATTAGTCCCGGTTCAATCCAGAACCGGGACTAATGTGAGCATTTATCCCGGTTCGTGCGGCTAAGGCATTAGTCCCGGTTCACCTGTGCCCTTTAGTCCCGGTTTGTGCCTCAAACCGGGACTAAAATGCGATACCATTAGTCGGTTCATGCCTCAAACCGGGACTAAAGAGTAGACCTTTAGTCCGGTTTGAGGCACGAACCGGGACTAATGGTTGAGACCTTTAGTCCCGGTTAGTGCCACGAACCGGTACTAAAGGTCCCATTTTCAAACTCTACCCCCCCTTATCGCCTTTTCAATTTTAAAAAAAATAAAAGAAAATGATGGAAATGTCAAAAAAATAAAAGAAAATAAGTTTCCCATGTGATATGTGGTCTAGTTGTTGGGAAATTTTGCAAATGTGAATTTCGACTTTATTTGCAAAATCTCTCTGGAATTTGTAAATATGGGCATAACTTTTGCATACTAACTCGGATGAAAAAGTTTTTTATATGAAAAATCATCTACTCGAAAAGTTACACCCAAATTTAACTGGGGGAACCCCGTTAAACATTTTCAAAATCCTCAAAAACCTAACAGAAAAAAGTTACGGGGCTTTTAATATCTAGAGTGGAAAAAATCGAAAAAATTTCAAACTGTGGTCAAACAATGGTCAAACCATGGTCAAACTAATTATTCTAGAATATTAGTGTTACTAAATAATTTGTTCAGTTATTTTGAATTTTGGTCAAATCTGGTCAACCTGTGGTCAAACTATGGTCAAACAATGGTCAAAACATGGTCAAACCATGGTCAAACTAATTATTCTAGAATATTAGTGTTACTAAATAATTTGTTCAGTTATTTTGAATTTTGGTCAAATCTGGTCAAACTGTGGTCAAACTGTGGTCAAACTGTGGTCAAACCATGGTCAAACTAATTATTCAAAATAACTATTGTTTTCTAAATAATTATTGTTTTTGAAAACAATAGTTTGAAACTCAAACAGTGAAATGTGTCAATTCATGCTCAAGCAAAATTCCTGAGGGTTAATAGGATTGACATCTTACTATTGTCAGGAAAACAACAAGTGCAGACTTGGAAACGAAGGAGAATAGAACCCGGAAGTTAAGCGTGCTCAGGCTGGGGGAGTGGGAGGATGGGTGACCGTTCGAGAAGTTAGGTGATTTGGAATGATGAGGGTGATTAGAGAAGAGGATAAATTGAGCAGTGATGAGGGGTGCTGATTAGAGATTAGGGGTTAAAATAATTCAAAAATTTGAAAATAAAAAATTATTCAAAAAAAAAATTCAAAAAAAATATCATAAAATTTCCATTAGTCCCGGTTGGTGTTACCAACCGGCCAACCGGGACTAAAGGTGGAGCCCCACGTGGCGGCGGCCTTTAGTCCAGGTTCTGGATTGAACCGGGACTAAAGGGGGGAGGCATTAGTACCGACCCTTTAGTCCCGGTTCACCAACCGGGACTAAAGGCCCTTACCAACCGGGACAATAGACCCTTATTCTACTAGTGCAAGTGGATGTCCGGACTCCGGTATAATTCCCCCATGTTTGTGTCCACTTTGCCGGGAAATGGACGTTCAGACCACTCCGCGGACCGATGACGGACCGCGTTGGATTGCAAAAGTCAACTAAAGTGTCCGGTCGGACATGTACCGGAGTTTTGCGGGTCATCATAGGAGATGCCCTTAGTTTTTTTAGAAAGTCCTCTTTAACGTTGACCAAGTTCACGGAAAAAATATCGACATTCACAATATTAAACAAAAAAACTATGGAAATTCATTACATGGAATCTAAAAATACTGATTTTATATTATTAATTTTTATATATTTCTCTACAAATTTTTGATCAAACTTAAAAGATTTGACTTAAAAAAAGTAATACACCTTATATTTAACAAATTGATTTTTTAAGAAACCCAACAACACCAATGACGCAGCAAAGCGCGCCCTCCTTCTAGTTTCTGATGAGCCGCGCATCAACTTTAACTATGACTACATTTGGTTCACCTGGGTCCCCATCAAGATGAAGAACTATGGATGGCTTCTTTGCTGGGAATAAACACCAAGGAAAATCTATTGTCAGAGACCAGCATCCTTTTTTGAACTGAAATAATAGAAAAAACAACATTGTGCAATACGGAGAAAGCACTTCAAAGACATAGAACAAGAGATGCGATGTACGAAAGTGGCCATATATCGAGGCAAACCAGGTTAAGAGAGTTAGCATAACAGTGAAGTCATTTTCTTTACTAATAAATGTATCTGAAACATCCCTTCAAAGACTAGAGGCCTACCAAGATACTAACATATAAAGGACCACACCTGTACGCTACGACAGGCCATAAGAGTTCATACCATAGATAAGGAATGCAGACTCCACCAAACTTCCACACTTATGTGAGTAATGTTCTCTGTTCATTTCTTCCATTATATATACCACTCCATCTTCACCAAACTTTATAGTTCCTACATCCACGGATACTAATTAACTTGTGGTTCTCTTACTGGGCACATATGTTAGCATATAAGATATGTGGCAACCAAAAAAATAGGTAGTAGATCACCATGGTAAAAGAACAGGAGATATATGTATGGAGATAATGTGAGAATTGGAGACATCAGAACGTTGGCAAACACATCATTCCTCTTTTAGTCGTAATGTTGGTTGATACGTGCCTGCTAGACTTGGCAAGCCGCGCCGGACTGTAAAGTTGCACAGGGACCTCAAGCTGAATTGAG
This sequence comes from Aegilops longissima, assembly GCA_021605205.1. Classification (NCBI taxonomy): domain Eukaryota; kingdom Viridiplantae; phylum Streptophyta; class Magnoliopsida; order Poales; family Poaceae; genus Aegilops; species Aegilops longissima. The sequence goes on from CM038682.1 coordinate 33,266,967, forward strand.
TCACTCGTGCGCTGAAATCAATTGTCTCAAGAAAGAAGCACATTGTCTTATAGAATTAGAAGGTTCACATGAGGAAACAAACCAGGGTTATTCATGGCAGAAAAGGAGCAGAGAATGTTATGGTGACCCAGTGCGTCTTCTTGAACCTTAATCTTGTGTACCATACAACCAGGGGCGAAATTGGGCCTTGGGCAACAGGGACTATAGCACCAGGCGTGGCCCAGCTAGTAGGCTATACATCCAGAAAAATATTTCCAAGTTTGTAGACTAATATAGGGCCAGCGCCAGGCATGCGAACGCAGCCGGACAGGCCTCGGCCTTTGTACAATCCAAGTATCCAAGTTTGTCTAAAAAATGTTCGCCACCGGCCCAGTTAGCACGATCGCTCAAAGGAATCGCTAGCTTGTTTGACGAGATCACCATGACGCACGATTGCGTTGAACCTCTGATGCTTTCTCTCGACTCGCCAGATCGTACTCAAAACCTCATTGTCATTGACGCTCCGCAAGTCTCCTCAATTCCTCGGTTGACTACACCAGACGCGCGCCCAACGGATATCGCCCCGAATCTCGGATCTCTACTTGTTGGAGAAGCCGGCTGCTCCATCAATCTATCTCCCCGACCGGCAGGTAATGTTAAATCTTCCGTAATCGTATCATCAAATTTTCCCCCATAATTCCTTCTTATCCGCCGAAATTGGTGAATTGGTGATGTAAATTACTGTATATACTTTAGTCAAGTCAATGTTATTCGTTAGTAGGGAAAATCGTAGATTCTAGATGAAGAGGACCTGGAAAATTAATTCTTTTTTTTCAAGCAACATCCAACCAGTCTGCATCCAACAATGCTACTACGTAGTAAACTTCATGATAATGGTAGAATATGTTTTTATTTGTACGAGTGGTACTTGGCTTTTTTTAGGTAGTGGCATTTGTTGATATTTATAACTGCTTAAGTTTAGCCCTAGGCTTCCAGAAATCCTGGCTCCGCCTCTGCATACAACATTCTTGTGTGGCCTGTAAACTCTCATTCCCCAATACGTGAACTTTTCCTCCTTTTTCTTGATGCATGTTTGAGCCATCTATTAGTCGTGATTGTCACTTAATAGGTTGACAACTTGACATAGTGCATGGAACACGTGGCCTTGCACGTGCCAATGTAACTTGGGTACTAGGGTGTCGAAGGTGAGGCGCTAACCATTGTGGTAACGCGGAGGATACGGCTGGAATGGCCATTATGGTGGTGTTGATGCATGCAATGATGATGTTGATGAAGCTATGTCCACTTCCAGAGTAGAGGAAAAACAGACATGCACGTTGTCGTCTCAGTTCCAAAGTGGTGCCCAAGTGTATGGCTTTCGATGCCTCGGTTCCATCAACTTTATGTGCCAACAGAAGGTAGCCTAGCGCTTCAGATATTGCATTGATCCATCAACTGAAATGTATGCACGTCATCGTCACTCGTCAGAGAGGACCTCGCAAAACACCTCCATTTTGATGGTGAGCTCCTGTGCGAAGTGTTTGTACTCCCTCCGTTTTTATTTACTCTGCATATTAGAGTTGACTGAAGTCAAACTTCATAAAGTTTGACAAAGTTTATAGAAAACAATATAGATATTTATCATAATAAATCTATACGATCTGAAAATACATTCAATAATAAATCTAATGTTGTTGATTTGTTATTGTATATCTTAATATTTTTGTTTACAAACTTGGTCAAATATTGTAAAGCTTGACTTTGACCAAAGCTAATATGCGAACTAAATAAAAACGGAGGGAGTACTAATGAGCTCTCGATTCTTTTTTTTTTCTGGCCGCAACAGAAGTAGAGACCATGTTGGCGCCACAAATAACTAAGCAGTTACCATTTCCGAGAAAAATCGTGGGTCACCGGAGGTGGCACTGGTGCTGCAGCGCATGTGCCGCCGGCAGGACTGGAAGTACAGTTGGTGGTGGATGTGGAGGGTGGCCCACAGGCGCGACACAAAAATAAGGGTGTTGTGTCTCCAGCTCTTCCTCCGGGATTCGAGCGAACACGCCCACCCTGGTAATGCTCGACGGAGCCTGGATGCGAATGATGGTGCACATCTCATCCATGAATCCTAGTAAGAACTGTGTGTCATGAAGAATTTCAGCTTGAGGATTGTCCACCACAGGCTGCGGCGGGGGAAGGCCGATTGAGGGCTACTGATGGCGCTGCTCGAGGAGCGGCGGTTACCTAGGGCGTTGCTCAGAGATCCGTATCTTCATATCCTCGATCTGCGACGTGGCTACTAGAGTGGATGAATTCGACAGAACGCTGGCCGTGCACACGTCGATGTTGGCCTTTGTCAAGCCGAGCAGCTTTGCGGGCTCCGCAACTCGTGCGAGACCTAGCTATTGAAATCTAGCAGCACCTCAACGCGTTTTGTCCTCCTCGAAACGAGTCAGTAATTTTTAAAGTTTTCATAGCGTGTTAAGCCTGTTATCGGCGTCGCGGCCAAAAGCTATGGAATGCTATAGCTCACGGCTATAGCGTGCTAAGCCACACGTAGCATTTCAACATAAATCAATAACAATGAAGTAATAAACATACAATCATGCATCAATTTAACATATACTTTACATTCGACATATAATAAATAGCATCCACCCAAATAAATAGAAGAATGACATTGTGTAGTTCCTAATAGTACATAATAAAGGACATAATGCAGTTCATTACATAAAGACAAGCAAGTAGTAATGCAAAGAACATCCACATATCTCGTATAGATCAAGTTGCTACTGCATAGCAGAAGGATTTTCGGAAAGGATGGAGTTTGAGTCTTCTGTCCCGCACCAAATTTCGCTATTGGACCCCAAAAAATTGGGCCGACGCAGCGGGAGAAACAGTGCAGTGCTAAATGATGGACAAATATATCATTCAATGGCGTTTTTCACCCCTATTAGCATGAGAACCCTTTTGACCTGAAATATACTTTACCTTAGCACATGCCCTCTCGGGCAGCAATAGTGGCGCTATATTGCACTATTTAAACAGTGGTAATTGCTCGATCCATCTTTTGGGTTGGTGGTGGTTTGTTCCATGGCGACTAAGATGTTCCGAGGAGATGGTTTGGACAACGCTGTCGTGATTGTTCCAAGATGATCTAACCCTGCACAGGACTTCAAACAATCTCATTGGAGTGAAATCGCACATGGAGCGATGGATGTTACCTATCATCCAAGAGACCATGAGGGTGTCAGTGCAGCATGCCAAATTTTATTTGTAGAAATTTTGCTCGCTCTGAGTACAAAATTGTGAAGACCGTGATCCAGAGGAGAGGATTGCAACTGCACAAGAGGAAACCGGGGTGACAAGGAGCAGTTGAAGGAGTTCTTTTTATTACATAATCAAAAGCGAGAGAAGGAGGTGAGATCAGGAAGAAAGAGATGGGGAACTTCAGTCTTTTCCCATTAGTTGTGGAACACAGGATCCAATCTGGGCATAAATAACACACACGCTCCACAACAAGTGGGCCACATGCGGCACTAAGGCCCCAACCACTCGGCATTCTACTTCCTCTTAGTCCACTGCAGTCCTATCGCGAGCATTAGCAAGTGTGACACTAATCTCTGGACACTAGGACCTCGAGGCATGTATGATCGTACCATTGGAGAACTTAATAAATGGAAAGGTCAGATATTCGACATAGACGACTTGCTAATATCCCGACGTCTCCAATTCCTGCATGTCCATGCATCTCCTCGGATCTTTTGTTTTGGTCTCCTCTATTTACGTGGTTGCCACCTATCTTATATTCTAGTTTGTATTCCTGCCACCAATAAGAGAATCACTGGAAAGGATTGTGGGTAGATGAACAATATAGCTTGGTGATGATGGACTGGTTATTGTTGGATATTTATGTGGCTTTCAACATTTATTCAACATGATTATTATTTATTGAAACCAACATGGAATTATTCATATTATTAATGTTTGTGGCCATCAATAACCGATCGTAATTTCACTCGAGTGTAATACTTGAGGTTATTCCTCGACTGTGGTTATTCCTGTGAAACATTAATAATATGAATAATTCCATGTTGGTTTCAATAAATAATAATCATGTTGAATAAATGTTGAAAGCCACATAAATATCCAACAGTTATTTAAAGGGAGAGACACACAGAGAACATTACTCACATAAGTAAGAGAGTTGGTCGAGTATTCATTTTGTCTCCATGTGCTGAATGCACATGGCTAGATTTGTTGTGGAAGGAAAGAAAAACGGAGAATTGCTAGGAAATGAGCACTGAAGAGCAGACTGAGATGGCTATTCTCATCGAGGGCATGACAAGTCAGGAAGCGGTGGCATTCGCCAAACTTAAAACCTTCTGCACACACATCGTGAGAAGCTGGCTCCTCCTCTGATGAAATAAGTGCACGCGTCAACCCTGAGAACTCATGCTGATGCTTTTACGCCCAGGCGCAACACCTGCGCGGCCAAACGGTCGGCACCACCAAGCACCACCAAGGCGACACCAGCGGAGAACGTTCTGCTCCGTGCTCTTGGGATGGTGCCAAAAGATCTCATCGCGGACGAGGACGCGGTTCAAGACCTCAAGGATCTTTTCGATTCTCCGCTGCGCGAACAGCACGTTAGGGTGATTGCCGCCCTCTTCGGCAAAGTTGTTCCTATTCAGAACATGCAGAGCGAGGCCTTGAGAAGTGTCGAGGCACGGTGATGGCCTTCCACGAAGAGGGTGTTGGAGCTCCATCCTTCCATGGATTCAAATCCCGCTCTCATATGCTGGAACGTCAGAGGGCTAAACAATCCAGCAAAGAGAAAGGCGGTCAAGGAGTTATATATATGCTGGCAAGGTGAGGGCTATATATATATGAACAAAATAAAAAGTATATATCATCTATATATACATCATATATATGAACAAAGAAAACAGGGGAGGAAAGGGGGCCGGCCGCCGGACTGAACAGGGAGGAGCATGGGGTGGCGCGCACCGTTGGGGCTGGGCAGGGGAGCGGGGCGGCGCGTCGATGGCGAGCTCGGGGCAGGGCAGGGGCGCGGGGCGGCGCGGACACGACGAGCTCGACAGGGTAGGGGCGCGTGGCGGCGCGGACACGGCGAGCTCGGGGCAGGGCAGGGGCGAGGGCGTCGACGGCGAGCATGGGCAGGGGCGCAGCAGCGGCGCGTCAACGGCGAGCTTGGGGCTGGGCAGGACGAGGGCGTCGATAGCGATCACGGGCATCCTGGCAGCGTTGATGAGCTCGGCATCGTCGAGGGCAACTGGTCGATAAAAACTGAAAAATTTACAAGTATTGCTTATATACACGAAGCATTGGTCCCGGTTCGACAAACCGCCACAATCGGGACCAATGCCCACCTTTGGTTCCGGTTCGTACTACCAGCCGGGACCAAAGATCTCTTTTTAGTAGCCCAAAGGGCGGGAAACAGGGACCTTTGGTCCCGGTTGGTGGCACCAACCGGGACTAAAGGGGGGCATTGGTCCCGGTTGGTGCCACGAACCGGGACCAATGAACCCCTTTCATCCAGGTTAATGCTACCAACCGGGACCAAAGGCCTTGTGCTACCCGCGGCCAAAAAGTTTGGGCCAATAGCTCCTGTGCGACGTTTTTGATGTGAATTTGCTTGAGTGCGACGTTGTTCGGCTGAATGGTTGTGATGCGACACACTTGAGCGTGTAAATAGCTCCAATGCGACATGGCTCTGTTTACCCGTGAAATGAAAAACACGAGGGGTTAGCGATTTGAGTTATGACACGCGGGACCCACCAGTTACTCGCATGCGGGTGGGACCCACAACTTATCCACACAAGCATGCCCGTGCTCATCAGCGTGCCCCGACCCGAGCCAGCCACGAGCGCGAGCCAGCCCGCCCCCCTCCATTGCTTGCCCTGCCCCTTTCCTTTCCCACCTTCTTCTTCCTCTGCTCCGGCAACGAAGCGCGCCGCCGGCGAGTGATGTCTAGCTCGACTTCGGCCACCCGCCAATCATGGACGCAGTATGGTCCACTGCCGTTGACAAGATGCCCCGATTGCCCGCGCATGGAGCCTCTGAAGCGTTTGACTTGTGTGAGGGAAGAAAATGGCAACCGTGGGCGCGAGTTTGTGAAATGTTTGAGCAAGCCACAGCCGGGGCAGGTTAGATCTGTGTTCTTGACCAATTCTATGGTCTAATTTCTCCCGATTTCTTTCTTTTCCCTCAATTAGGGCGGTGGATCTGGGTGGTGGATCTAGGATTCATGCGCCACCGCCCCTGTTTTCAGGTTCGAAGAAATGTGGGCATTTTGAGTGGCTCGATGAATATGTTGAAAGGTTGAAATTGGAGGGATCAACCCCAACCCAAGAGCTCAATTTTGGGGGGCGGCTTGCCGTGGAACAAGCCCCCAATTTGGCGGACAGAGCCGATCCGATGATGCATAGTGCAGAACTGAAGTGTGAATTGAAGAAAATCGGCAAGCAACTAAAGCATCGATCGATTTGAAGCAGCAAGCAAATAAGATGGCGGGAGCATTTTATGGTTGTGTCATTGCTATGGGTTTATTTTACTTGATGTTCATCAATTGCTAGAATTGTTATAGTTTCAGTTAGTTAGTCAGCTAGTTTCAGGGTGCCCAGCAGTTTGAGTTAGCCAGGATCATTTGTTAGATGAACTTGAATTGTGTGAAGCAAAACTTGCTTGAATTATTGTACTGATATTCTCAGGGGCCCTATTCAGTGTTCATGCTCTGTTTCCTCTGTTTTTGTTCTTCAGTTAACAGAGTACACACCCAAATTCAGTTTCTAGTAAAAAAAACAAAACTGGGCTGCCGAATAGATGTTGGGCCGTGAGAAAATGGGCCCTGAGAAAATAACCATGCCCAAAATAGAGACACCCGCGTAGCAGCACCAGCCCACCTCTAACTTCGGCAAATAAAATGTTACTTATTTTTTTTACCCATAAAAAAAAAATGTTACTTATTTTTACTTTGGCCTTTTTCTTGCACTAAATTTTCTGATGGATCATTTTTTGATGCAATAAAACCAAATATTAATTGTTTTTATGCATGTCTACGGTTCCATGAACTAAATGAGTTGCATGAAGTAAATTAGTTTGCATTTCCTAGTGGCATGTCCATAGTGGGTTTGCATGGGGCTCCTAGTTGCATGTCCATGATTTGGCCAATATTTTGAAGATGGTGTGTGTGTGGTGAGATTGAGGTGTAGCAACCTGGGCTCAGTAGCAACCCATAGCAATACACAAATAATAAGCAAGAACAACCCATAGGCACGAAACACACAATATATATAGTAGCAATCCATAGTTCCACGATAACCTTACAACTCCATGATAGCCTTACAACTTAAAATACTAATACAATAACGATTACTACTTAAAAAACTAATACGATAAGCTAGATAGATCGGGGCACCAAACGGGTTCTTCTTGGGGCTCTTCTTCTCCTCCTCCTCCAGGGGAACAACGCCACCTCGCTCCTCCGGCGCCGTCCTTCACTCCTCCCGTTGTTGATGGGGTACGGGAGCGTGCATAACGCCGTTGTTGGGGAAGATGCTCGAAGTCGGTGAAGATATTGTAGGTGGTGAAAGCTATGAACTCACAACCAACCCAATACGCCGCCGAGGAGATGGAAAGCATCGAAGGGTTAGTGAGCGTGGCGAGGCCCAACCACAACGCTGTTGTGGTTGACCTCCTCAACATGGTACATCCGAGGAGAGCCGGGGGAGGTGGCGGAAGCCGGCCGCAAGGAAGAACTCCGTTAACTCCTTGCGCCTCCACCTCGAGATCGCCCAAACCCTAAGGGTTCTCTCTACATACACTCCGCCGGGTAGAGCCTTTCCGCACGGTTGGGGGAAGCTGTAGGTGGGGCGGTGTACTGCATGGTGGCGGGGTGGCTCGAGTGCTCGGTCGGGTTTGATGGAGAAGGAAGAAGAAGGGCGAGGAGGCAGAGGATGGGGTATGATGGATGAGGAGGAGAGAACGATAGTGCCCGCTTAAATAGTTTGCGTCGACGTGGTTTCACCCGTCAATCCCTAGAATTAATGGGCGGGCGGCGTTTGGTGGCGCCCCAATGAAAGTGTGTACACGAGTGTGGCCGTGGGAAGCGGATCTGCGACGCTTCGTGCCACCGGTCGCGGGTCAAGGGGACGGGCCCACGACGCGTCTCGTGCCTTCGTGGGTCAAGGGACACGCCTTCCCGGTTCTCTGCGTGTGCCGCCTGTGCATGCATGCGGTTGCCCATTAATTTGCTCATCTTGCTAAGGCCTGGCTAGAGGGCAAGGTTCACCGATGGGGGCGAGACGTGACAATAATGGATGCCTTCTTTGCCCATCTTGTAACGGGCAGCACGCCATTTGAACTGCATCGATACCCACATCGATACCCCATGCCAAGATTATGCGTCCTCAAAGAGGAGCACGCCATGCACAGCGCGCACACCACGCCATGCAGCGTTGGCTTTTTGGTTGTCTTCATCGGGCTGCTGCATTGTGGCCGGGTGCATGCTTTGATGCGACGCTGCATCGGTTCTAATGGTAGGCATGCGACAGGTTATCGCGTTGATAGGGGTGGCGGAGCAGCGACGCCGAGGCATGCCCGCATGCATGCAACGCACGGGCGCAGTCCTGCGGGTGGGCATGCATGCTGCGGGTAGGCACGGGCACGCATGCAACGATGGAAAGGGCACTGCGTAGGCTTGGTCCATGCACCGCGTCAACTCTTGCCGTTGGATTCAAATGAACGGTCCTGATGCTCCAACGAGAGAGGCTGATCCAAACCCCACCGCGTCAACCAATCAGCGCGTCTCATGCGGATCGCTGCACACTGTAGCTAACCCTAGCGCCTGATCTCAACCGTCCACGCACAACGATCGACGACCAGGTAGTGTGCGGGGTTTTGAGGGGTTTTGAGAGGGGTTTTGAGGGGTTTTGAGAGGTTTTGACTGATTAGGGTTGAGCATAACTAATTCAAAAAAAATCAAAAAACATAAAACTTGCGCACATAGTCTTATTATGTCGTATAGTAACGAGAAAAAAAATATAAATATGGTTTACATACATTTTACGAAAAATCCTTCACAAAATTATCATTCCTCAAACAATGTAGTATGGAGTTCAAGGAGAGAGTAGTGCACCGAGAGTAGGTGGAGTTTTGAAAATGAAAAGTGTGAAAACCTCACCAAAACTTCATTTTGGATTGACTAAGAAAGATCTGAACTTACTTTTCTCATTCTCATGTTTTAAACTTGTTTTATATATAATTTTCTATTAAACCTTGTTTTTCAAAAAGAAAAGAAAAAAATAGAAAATTAATTCAATAAATAGTGAGACTTTAGATTTACACTATATAGGTAGAATAAATGTGTAGAAAAATCATTTGGCTGGTTTAGACAAGGTGCCAAAAGAACTTGCTTAAATATGAGGTCGTTTACCCTACCTTTGGAGGTCATTTGAAACACACTTTTCATGACTATGAGTTCAACTTACCAAAAGGGCTCGGAATGATCAGCAAGCAAACAGATTTCAGTTGAGGTACTTTAGATAGCACTAAAACATCAATAGCCCAAATTTAAATTTAAATTTGAATTTTATTTGGCTGGTTTAGACAAACAAGTTCGAATAGAAATATGGGGATACATAGTGACTACCAGTGTACGCACCAAGTTACAAATATTATTACATGCCCCAAATTTTCAAACTGTTCTCTGTTCTACTTCTTCCTACCACGTCGTGTGCCCTTCTTCGCCTTAGCCCTTCTTATTTTTGGTTCTACTTCACACACAAGTTCACTGATCATCTTGGTTTTCTTCACTGGTCTTTTCAACACCTCGCCAATACCCTCGTGATCAGTGTCTTCAGTCTCAATGTTGACACCAGTTTCAGTTTCTTTGGTGTGTACCTCAACATGGGTTTCTTCAGTCTGAACCTCGACACGCTCAGGTTCAGTTTCTTCAGTCTGAACCTCGACACGCTCAAGTTCAGTTTCTTCGGTGTGCACCTCCACATCAGTTTCTTCAGTCTGAATGTTGACTGCAGCAGGATTTTCTTCACCTGCTCAGGCTCAGCACACTTCTTCTTCTTTCTACCGCCATTGACTCTTGCTTTTTTGTTGGCCAACACTATTCAACAACAAGGGGCTGACTTGCTCGCTTCCTCCTGTGCAGAAAATGTTATAGATATAGTAATTGGAAAAAGCACCAAATCAAGACACGCACAAATAAACAAGAACATACTTTGGCTTATCAGAGTGTAACGGCATTTGACAGATCCCACTCTATGCCCAAGTTCCTGCACAACTTGCATCTGTTTTGTTACCTTTTGGGCCCTTTTGGCTTTTCATCTTTCTTTCCTTCTTACTACTCCCACCTTTCTCAAACCATGCCTTGAATCTACTCTGTTTAGGCCTGCTAGCCTTTCTTTTCGTCAAGGAGGACACATGGAAAATTCAATGTCCACTTCAGGCCACCGAGACTGATCTGTAAGTGCTGGAATTGGAGTGGCATATGCAGCTTTGAATCTTGCTACCGAATAATATTCATGCAGATATGGGTGCATGTTTATCTTCGTTGGGATGCTAAGAAAAGAATGACATGCTCACATGGTTTACCAGTGTGTTGCCACTCGAGGCAAGTGCAATCATGCAATTCAGTGTTAACAACATGTCTCCTTCCAGTTTTGTTATCTCTAACTTCAGCACCCCAAGGTGATGATTTTTCAACAAACAAATGTGAAAGACTTCTGCTCCTATTGACCACCTGTTGTACCACTGCTGGAAGCTTATCACCTTGCAGACAATCACCTATCCTTCTTCTCAATTCCCACAACCGCATGAGCATGATCCTGATTTGGTCAACCATGTCATGCACATGCAAATCTTTTAACTCCTTCACCTTGTTGTTGAAACTCTCTGCCAAATTGTTGTTGATGTGGTCACACTTGATGGCAGTGTTGAATGCTGATCCGCACTATAACAAAGAATGGTAGGTGTTCAGCCATGGACCAAACTCATCACATGCTGCCATTATCTTATCAAGATGATATTTGTGTGTCTGTCTAGTGTAAGATCTTGCTGCTGGCCACATGCGCCCAAATTCTTCTCCTCTAAATTTTTGATCAAATTCATCCACAAATGACCAAGCACTCCTCTGCTCAGCATGTGGGAAAACACTTTTCACTGAATTTTCAAGCCCCTTACATGCATCTGTGTGTATAGCCAAAGGTGACACCGCCCTAGGCACCTTTTCAACTGGATCATGAACCATGTCCATGAAGCCTCTGCTTCGATCAAACAAGCCAACAGCAATAGGAAACATCCAGTTGTGTCCATCTAGATCATTGCATGCTGCCAACTGACCATTCCACTTGCTGTCAAAAGTGATGAGTCTATGCTCAAATATGGATGGCACCTGCTTTGAACCCATCGATGCAAGGCTTCAAAGCCATAAAAACTTGGAGAACTTGACTTCACCGAGGGTGATACCTCTGTATCTATCTCCACAACACCGCCAGTGACCTCTTTTCCACCTCTGCTTTGAAGTTGTAAAGCATCCTAAATGTATTTGCCCAATCACCATATAAATTTTTCATTGCCCTTTGTTTTGCCTTCCACACTGTGGTATATTTCAGTTTAATGGGGTACATCTTTTCCAAGTCTACTTTGAGTTTCTTGGCAGTAGTGTTTGGTGTTTTGGCTAAAATTGGGGTGATCTTTTCTGCAACCCAAAGTTGTGATGTCATGGTTGATACTGTCTGTGAACTTGTAATACAAGTATGTTGATTGGGGATTTGGTTAACCCCGACAAGATTTCCATTAGGTTGCAGTCTAGCAGATATCTACCACTTGCAAGGCTTCACACTACCATCAAATCCTCTCGCACCTCGCATAAAACTTCTTCCTATCAGTCCAAACAGTCTTGGCATCAAACTCATGTTTCAATCGCATAAGTCTTGAAACACATCCTAAACTCATTCATGCTTGGGAACAACTTGCCTACTTCAATGACAGGGTTTTCTTTGTCATACACATGCACCAGCTCATCATCATGTGCATCATCTACTTCATCTGCAGCTTGTTCCATCAACTGTCCATCTACTTCTTCATCAAGATTAGCAGCAAACTAGATTCGCCCTTCTCCTGCTTATCTCTGTCATCAACTCGAATGCCAAAAGTTTGGCCATCTCAATGTCGAGCATTGGTGCAATGACCAAATCAGTAGGCTCATCTAATTCAACTACATTCCAATCAACAGATTGCTGCAGTTTCAGTTTCAGTTTCAGTCACATGTCCCTCTTCGCTATTACTGTAAGTTCAAGACACATGGGAATCAATGGCCTCTGTAGCCCAATCATCGCTCTACCATCTGCGCAGCCAATTGTGATGGCACATATCCAACCTTCAAAAATGTTCAGATCAACGAGCTCAAAAAAAAATTAGCCCGCTTGCTTGTCCAGCCGCTTTTGCCGATCGATTTCTTCAACAATCTGTTCACCATCTTCTATTCTAACATACTCTCCTTTCCAATCATCAAACCGCAACAATGATACTTCTTGCTCGGACCCCAAACAATTTTCTCCCCAATTTTTCCACCCATTTCTTCATCAAGCGTCTCTCCCATGTTCTGTAGAACTTGTGGATCAATCTCTGTAAACTCAACCTCCCATTTAACAATTGTGTCTCTCTCAATGTTTTGTATGCTACCATCAACTAATTTTGCCTTTGATGGAAAGAAATTGACTGTCAATTCAAGGTCCGAAGGCAAGATCCCTCTGTCGATGGCGGACAGTGTGAGCCCGTGAGAAAGAGCAGACGAGGCCACCCCTAATTGCATGCAAAATTGGATCGGAGAGGCGCATTACCTATTCGAAGTTGAATCTGGCTCCATCTCAAGATGCCCACGGGCTCCCTCACAACCTATCGATTCCGCAAGTGAAAACAGAGGAGACGAGCTGAGATCTACGGGTCCGAGAGAGGAACGGAAGGCGACTAGGGTTTGAATTCACTCACCATTTTCGAGGACGAAGGCTCCGCCACCGTTGAGAACGAGGGCTCCGCCGCCGCCGAGAACGCAAGATCCGCCGCCACCGGAGAAGAAGGGGGGCAGAGTGGCGGGCCCGGCACGGTCGGGCGGCAGGGCACGGTCAGCTGTTTTGAGCAACAATTAAGTTGGACCCACATGTCCTAACATAAACGGGCAGGCTTGGTTGACGACCAATTTAACCACATTTAACAGCCATGTCGTGTGTGGGCTATTTACCTGCTCAAATGTGTCGCACCACAGCCATTCGCTCGAACTACGTCGCACTCTTGCCAATTCACCTCAAAAACGTCGCACAGGAGCTATTGGCCCCAAAAAGTTTAGTCCCACCTCGCTAGTTGAGAGGGGCTCGTAGTGGTTTATAAGCCCACTGCCGCTGCCCACACGAGCTCCTGTCGAATGCAGGCTTACGGGCCTAAACACACTGTATATGCCTGTGGGCCTACTGGGCCTTCTGCGGGCCTGAATCCTAGCCCATGGTTGGGTTTCTAGTCGTATTAAGCCGTGGTCGCCCAGTAGGTGGCATTTTTTTCCAGTTTTTTCCCGGTTCGCGTCTGGAACCGGGACCAAAGGGGCCAGACGAACCAGGACCAATGGCCTACGAGGCTCGGCCAGCCCCCTGGAATCACGAACCAGGACCGATGCCCCCATGGGTCCCGGTTCGTGAGTGAACCGGATTAATGGGCTTACCCGGTTTGGACCAAAGCCCTGTTTTCTACTAGTGCTCGGAAAAGTTATGAACCCTAGATCTAGGGTTTATACCTTTTCTGAGAGTTACGCTCGGTAAACGATAATACCTTAGATCTAGGTTACCTTTTCCCGAGAGCAGCTCTTGGAAAATCACAAATACCAAGAGCCGCACTCGGAAATGACAGTCCTCCTCATCTGTGCAAGGCCTAGGTGTCGGTGTCAAAACCGGCGGATCTCGGGTAGGGGGTCCCGATCTGTGCGTCTAGGCTGATGGTAACAGGAAGCAAGGGACACAGATGTTTACCCAGGTTCGGGCCCTCTCGATGGAGGTAAAACCCTACTTCCTGCTTGATTAATATTGAAGATATGGGTAGTTCAAGAGTAGATCTACCACGAGATCGTAGAGGCTAAACCCTAGAAGCTAGCCTATGATGGTATGATTGTAATTGTGATCGGCCTTCTAAGGACCAACCTCTCCGGTTTATATAGGCACCAGAGAGGGCTAGGGTTTACATGGAGTCGGTTACAAGGAAGGAAACACAATATCCGGATCGCCAAGCTTGCCTTCCACGCCAAGGAGAATTCCATCCGAACACGGGACGAAGTCTTGAGTCTTGTATCTTCACGTTTCGATAGTCCGGACGATGTATATAGTCCGGTTGTCCGGATACCCCCTAATCCAGGACTCCCTCAGTAGCCCCTGAACCAGGCTTCAATGACGATGAGTTCGGCACGTAGTCTTGTCTTCGGCATTGCAGGGCGGGTTCCTTCTCCGAATACTCCAAAGTAATTGTCGAACACTTGAACCGTGTCCGGATCCACAAAATGATCTTCACATGCCACCGTAGAGAGAATGGTATTTTCACAAATGCAATCTGCTGACAACTTTTTATGCAACGCGACGTGTCATTGCGGTCGGGTCATTATTCAAACCGTTTTCCCACAACCAGCCACAGCGCATATTGCGAGGCGGTTTCCTTGACACGTCTTGTCAAAGCAGAGATCGTGTCCCCTTATCACGGGATTCTCATCAATACGGGTATGGGTATTCTCACCACGCCATCAATCGTGGCGCTTGGGAAGCAAGCGATTCCCAACGAGCAAGTGGGGAGGCACACCGCTTTCGTCGCCTCTATAAAGGGATAATAGTTCCCCATTTTTACCCACGCCTTCTTCCTCCTTTGCCCCCTCTTGCCCCCTCGAGCTCCAGCACCCAAGCCCAAATCTTCTCCGCACAGCTAAACATGTCCGGAGCAGGAGGCAAGTGGGTGGCTTCCACCATGAGGGAGAAGCACATCGCAAATCTTCGGGCGGCCGGATACTTGGCCGCAGACATTGCGCACCGGCTACCGGACGTTGGGCAGGTCATTCCGACCCCGGGACCCCACGAGAGGTTCGTGTTTGTCACCCACTTCGTCCGTGGACTAGGATTTCCACTTCATCTCTTTGTCCGCGGGCTCATGTTCTACTACGGGCTAGATTTTCATGATCTAGCCCCGAATTTCATCCTCAACATCTCGGCATTCATCGTCGTATGCGAGGCCTTCCTCCGCATCCGGCCTCACTTCGGCTTGTGGCTGCAAATCTTCTGCGTGAAGCCGAAGATTGTAAGCGTCCAGCAAGCGGAATGCGTAGGGGCCATGGTGGGCAAGATGCCTAACGTCACCTGACTAGACGGCTCCTTTGCAGAGACCGTAAAAGGGTGGCAATTGGGGTGGTTCTACATAACCGAGCCGCGCGGCGCCAACTGGGCGGCGGTCCCCGAGTTCCGATCCGGAGCCCCCATGCGGCTCACCTCCTGGGAAAAGAAGGGCCTGACTTGGGGCGGACCTACAGAGCTGTCCGGATTCCAAACCTGCATCAAGAGCATGAAGGACAAGAACATCAAGCTTGTCAACGTGATCCAGGTCATGCTCGTTCGCCGGATTCTGCCGTGCGAAAGGCGAGCATTCAATCTGTGGGAGTTCGTCCCGGCCGAACACCAGACGCTTCAGAGGCTCTATGGCATGAAGCACAAAGACACGTGGAAGGCATTGTTCAAGGCCTCCGAAGTACCTCCTCCCCCATACGAGGACCGTGGGCTCCATGCCGCGCGGCCCCGCGTCCCGTGAGTTTTAGAACTGCCACCGGATTCGGTTTTTCCCAATACATTCATGGGGGAGTCTTAAGTATTTGTGTATATTTGATCAGGACTATGTGGAGACAGCGGAGCAGATTGACTGTCCGGATCTGTTGCCAGAAGATGCAGCTGATGCTTTCCTGACGGAGATGCTGATCCCGGCGCCCTACAAGGCACCGGAGAAGAAGGCCGGAAAGAAGGCCCCGGGGACCAGGAAGGGTCTCCGGTGTAAGGTCGTGCCGGAAGCCTCGTCCGAAGACGATGAGGCACACTCCTCCCCCGAAGAGGAGGAGGAAGAAGAAGAAGCCGCCCCATCTGGAAAGGAATGTGTTTTCATATTTATCAGCTCGTACCCATAATGGCAAGATGGATCCATCTTTTGAAATGTAGTTTCCTACCTAAAAGCAATGGTATCCAGTGGCAAAATCAAATTAAAATGCCTGTGGATCATTTATCACATACGTATACTGAATGGGGTCAGCAATGTAGTTACCCCTATTGTTTGTCAGTCAAAGAATGCATAATGAGTGGAAGCAGCAAAGGTTTGGTCAATCAATTGATGGTTTGTTCTATTAAAAATTTTTGCGGTCTTTGTATATGCTTCCACCACTCATAGTTTATGCATGACTTAATAATGTAATAATACTACTACTTTTTTTAGAAAAGGATAATATTACTACATGCATATATATCTCTATTGCTTATGGACTTAAATTGGATTGGATCTTTAGTTCAGTGTAGCTTCAGGTTAGTGATATACTATTCCAATTGTCATTGTTATATGACTTTGTTTAAATCATGGAGAGAAATATGAGTTATTAAAGGGGAGAGGAATAGTGCTAGGTAGATTATCTCATCTCTACTTGACTTTTTCATTTTAAAAGGAAACATGTACTCTGTAAGGAAATATAAGAGCGTTTAGATCACTACTTTAGTGATCTAAACGCTCTTATATTTATTTACTGAGTGAGTACACCTATACCTGAATTACCATCCATTGTTTGCATATGCCAGCAATGCTACCGATGGGTGGGGATTTGCTCTCTTGTGCACCAGCAATAGTCAGGGGTGCCGACAGTGCATGTAACCATACCCCAAAAAATTTCTCCAACCTCGATACATGTTGAGATTGTTCTTGAATATTGCCATTTAATATTTTCAGGGCAAACTACCTGATGGTCTGGATATTGCTATCAAAAGACACAGCACATCTTCACATCAAGGTCTATCAGAGTTCCGAGCTGAGATTGAAGTCATTCCAAATCTTCGACACCAAAATATAATTTCGCTGCCTGGGTTTTGTGTTCAAGGAAAAGAAAAGATACTTGTCTATGAATATATGTCGAATAATAGCTTGGCAGCCATCATTTCTGGCATGTTTCTACTATCATCGGGGCCTGTGTTCATTGTGATTCATCTGTGCATTTCACAGAAAATTTATCTCTCTAATAGTGCACCTGCGATTTTGCAGACGACTCAAAATGGAAGTTGCTTAATTGGTCAAAGCGTCTTCAAATAATCAAAGGGATAGCAGATGGCCTTGTTTATCTGCATCTGCATTCTCAGATGTGCATTGTCCACAGGGATTTGAAAGCAAGTAATGTCCTGTTGGATCCTGAAATGAATGTTAAAATTTCTGATTTCGGTCTGGCTAAAAAGATAGCTCCAGATGCGATTGTGCAAGATCGTGTATACGGCACATAGTAAGATATCATCTGTTTCAGCAATCTAGTTAGAGATGCCACTGCCTTATTTCTTTTTCAAGTGTTTGCAAGTGCACCGCCATGAATGATGATCCCATATTTCATTTGCTAGTGGCTATGCAGATCCTGAATATGTTGCTACTGGAATGATATCACAGAAGGCAGATGTATACAGCTTTGGCATTGTAGTTCTAGAGATAATATGTGGAAAGATGTCCCGGTCTTACATGGTGAAGGCGAAGAAGAGCTCGTCTCCAGGATCACTTCCTGATCACATAAGTAATTTTAAATGATGATGACATAATCAGAATTGCAGAGCATTGTGCAGTTACACAATCTCTTAAGATGCCTTCAACTTGAGGGTCTTTCATAATATGGGTGCAAGTACCGGTTTGGAATCACCAGTGAAAATTCAATACATCTCTTGAAATGGTTTGGAATCCTTTCAGGCACGCAAGTACCGGAAGAGGCCCCACAAGCTTGTTGACCCACTGCTACGCGCTAGCAAGAGCGAGAGAGCTCAGATTGCGGAATGCGTTGAGGTGGCTTTGCTCTGCGTCAACTGTCGTCCTGATGGTAGACCCAGCATGTCGGAAGTTGTCGCGATGCTCTGCAGCGTCGGGAGTGGGAGATCATCACCAGCCTACTGCTGTCACTGAGTAATAATCAGGGGCTGTAGTCGACCGAGGACGGCCAGAGATTATGACCGTCACATTCACATGTATGTGGGCATGAACATGACAAAAGAAGTGGGATTCGCCCAAGTTCGGTTGAAGGTGAGTAAATACCCTGGACCGGGCGCGTGCTTCAGGCTTGGGAGCCAATTTGTGCATTTGGAATAGTTTTAGAAATGGCGCAGAGTATTTGGTATTTTTTTGGCAAGTGTCAAATACTTTTGATTACGAAGCCTTGTGGTTATTTTTCTACTTCTGAGGCACTAAAAAAAATACAAAGACGCAACTATCCAACAAGTGCTTACTGGCTTGTGCGCCCGGAAGTAGTATGGGATTCCTTCGAAAAGTGCATATGGAGGTCGAGCTCGAGAGGCCCTTTTCTTTTCCGGAAAATTACTATTTCCACCCCTAAAAATCGGGAAAAAGTATACGCATAAGCATATATTTGTGGTATATACATGTACAAAATTTTATGAACATATATGTTCATATGTATGTTTTTTTTAGGATCATATATGTTCATATGTGATGAACAAAAAAAAATACATAGATTAAAATGGGCTTTCTCTTTATTGTATTTGGACCAAATATTTGTCATTTTAGTTTAGCATGCAAATAATCGCATTAGTTAATGAAACCTTACACATACTTGAGCAACAGGTATATGCATTTGTATTTTCTATAATTTTTTAAACTCTTAAATATGATTTTTTTAATGAGCGGGTATAGTCTCCGAAGTGCTCGTTTCGTCCAGAAAGTGCAGAGTGTATTTTAGAAAATATAGAGAGTTGCACCTTTAAGCACTTTGGAGAAACCCCGAGGTTTTTCCTTATGATACATAATACATGTAGGAAAAAAAATCCTCAGGTGTTCAAATTATCACAAGTAAACGAAATGACCTCCAAAAGCAAGTTCCCTACACTTTTTTGAGTCAAATGTATATAGAACATGTTTTAGAGTGTTTGTTCATGTATTTCAGTCCGTACATAGTCCATATTAAAATATCCAAAAAAAAATCTTATATTTATGAACAGCGGGAGGCATACTATATATTAAAAAAATTAGTGTAACAATAAAAGAAAAACTAAGGTGCGGCTAGCTCTCAACTAGATGAGAATTAACTAAGTCAGACCTAATGTTGTGTGCAGTAGCGGTACAACCGTTATATGCATGAGTTATTTGTGATGACCGGCATATGTAGTTCATGCAATGGTGGATGCACACGCTTTGAGACTCACACACCACCTTAATTAATTTAAAGTGCAAGAGGAATGAGTAATATCTTCCACACCCCAAAAAAAAAAACCCCTAATTAGCGTTACTGCTCATGAGTTGTGTACCTTGCTGTCATATTTGACACATGTGTTTCATTTATTTGGTGTTGGGCTCTATATAACCTCTCATATTCAATCCATGTCTACATAATCCACTTGGATCTCTGTTTGCTTACTCCGAAATCAGAATGTAACTTCTATCTACGGACATCAACTGCTAAGCTAGATATCATATCTACAATTGTGCTATTGTCACGGCACCAATGCAGATATTAGAGGAAACTGACCAGCACACATCTCCATTGAGGCCCACGACGTTTGTCTTCTAAAGCAACTAGTTAAAGAGAGCC
Source organism: Aegilops longissima (assembly GCA_021605205.1). Taxonomy (NCBI): domain Eukaryota; kingdom Viridiplantae; phylum Streptophyta; class Magnoliopsida; order Poales; family Poaceae; genus Aegilops; species Aegilops longissima. The sequence goes on from CM038682.1 coordinate 33,286,813, forward strand.
CCCTAGGAAACATTGATGGATGTCACTTTTGGTAGAGCGCGAGATGCACGGGAGAGCCGCAGGTGGCATGTAGGATACCTATGCTCTGGGTTGGAGCACATGTGTGCTCCCTCGCGGGGCACATGTTAGTTCACGTTGGAAGCACATGTTAATTTCAACTGGGAATACACATTGTGGCCAAAACAAAGTTCGCCTATAAATGTGTTTGAATTGTGCTGCCTTGGCACCGCCTTGATGATCCCATTTTTCATCTGCTAGTGGCTATGCAGATCCTGAGTACGTCGCTACAGGTATGATATCAGAAATGGCTGATGTATACAGCTTTGGCATTGTAGTTCTTGAGATACTATGTGGAAATATGTCCCAGTCTTATATAGTGAAGTCAAGGAAGGGCTCATCTCCAAAATCACTTCTTGATCATGTAAGTAATTTATAATTACATGACATAATCATAATCGCAGTAGGCCATCTATCGCTACTCCTATTCAGTTGATAAAGAGATGATGATAATCTGGGCCTAATACCAAACAGACCTCGCAGTCAAACCTAACATCTAAGACTTGAGGTCCCAATCAGGACTCCTGCCGGGTATGTGGCACCCACCAATCCGGCGCACTCCTCAACCAGGACGCCTTCTGGGTATGAGGCCGCCGCAGCCACCTGCCACCAATCCATCTTCAGTGTTGTACTGTTGCATCTACCTTGCCCGGTCTAGCTGCCGTCGACGCCACCACGACGCCAGACAACGCCATCATCCTGCGCTCGTCCATCATCACACGCCCACCGGCGAGACCCCGCTGCTCCATGCCGCTGAGACCCGCCGTTGTCGACGTGCCAGATGCTACGCCGCTCCTCCGTCATGAACACCACCTGTTTCCACTGGTCCCATCCCCTCCGCCCGCATTTCCCCTAACCGAGCACCCAAACGACCCAGGCGGCGCCTCCAAGAAGGGTACGCCACACGCAGTGCCGCCGCCGCCCAATCTAAGGAGATTTTGGGTTTTCACCCGGGCATGGGGTCGGGGTGGAGGGCAGGGACCTCGACGGCGCCTGCAAGGAGGAGAACAACGACCCTGGTCGTCACAAGCGTCGGGATGAACAAGTCATCCAGAGTTTTCTCCAACTCGATGGCACCTCTACCAGCCCCCGTGAACGCACCGAGGCCGACGACCACGATCGTAAGCCACCAAGTGCAGTGGGAGAGAGCCTGCACCGCGGAGGAGATCCACCGGCACCTCACCGTCCACGCGGTCAAGACACCGTCCATCCACCCACCGCGAATGTCGCCAGCTGAGGGCGCCATCGCCATGCCTAATGGGGCCGCTGCCCCAGGTCCAGGTTCCTCCACGATGGCCGGAGTGGCGAGATGCGCCACGAGCGACGAGATCCGGCACCGCACGGCCAACACCATCGCCCAAGCCCACCGTCGAGCGATCCTGCCGCCATCGGGAGGCCGCACACTGCCCGGAGTCCCACACCCATGGATCTGGGCGCCCGTGCACCGCCGCGAGCCCGCCGCATCCGGGATCCGCCACACCCTCAGGAGGGCCGCACCCCACGGATCAGGACGCCCGCGCCGCCGCGGATCCGGGAGAGGGAGGAGAGACCCTCCGCCGCCGCCGTCGCACGCACGGGCTGATCGAGGATGACCAAACTTATGAACATATATGCACATGAGTTAATCACCATCCTACTCACGAGCTGACTCGCGGTAGTGCTCATGAGTTGTGTACCTTGCTGTCATATTTCACACATGCTTTCATTTCTTTGTCATGTTTCTTTGGTGTTGGGCTCTATATATAACCTCTCATATTCCATCGATGTTTACACCATCCACTTACATTTCTGATTGCTTATTCTGAAATCAGAATGTAACTTCTATCTACGGACATCAACTACTAAGCTAGATATCATATCTATTTCTATTGTTATCGCACCAATGCAGATATTAGAGAAAACTGACCAGCTCACATCTCCATTGAGGCCCAACGTTTCCAGTCTTTTTCAGCAACTAGTTAAAGGGAGGCCCCTAAGAAACATCAATGGATGTCACTTTTGGTAGGAAACATCAATGGATGTCGTGGAGAGTGGCATGTGGCATGCAGGATACCTGTGCTTTGGGTTGGAGCACATGTGTGCTCCCTCGCGAGGCACATGCTAGTTCACATTGAAAGCACATGTTAGTGCTAGTTGGAAGCACATCATAGTTCCAGTTGAGAATACACGTTATGCCCGACATAAAGTTCGCCGAAACCTATCAACATGAAATCAAATGTGAAAGATCTCGAGGCACGAAGGAAACAGTGGAAATAGTTCATAATTTAGACACACTGTTTAATGAATATTTCATTTTGAGAAAAAAAATGATCCATACCAACCCTCCCACCCCTCCTGCGCGTGGGAGAAAAACTTCCTTGTGGCCACTTTGGGGGTAAACCTTGCCAGTGGTACTCCTTATCTAGTGATGTCATGAAATAATTGGATATTTTTATTTTCAACTGTAGCCTGGAAATAAAAAGGGAAGTAGATTTCCAAGAAAGGCAAAGCGTAATGCAATCGCCTGATCCAGATTAGGGAAATCAAGTGTAGTTCATCGTGAATTCAACAACCGCTGTTCTTTTAACACCAGCGGGTTGAACTGGATCATTTCAACATGAGTTCGTGACGATATTTTTTAAGCGTGCATAAATCAGTCAGCTCGCCAGTCATTTGGTCCTCCTTGTGTAGCCGCCCGATGGGTCCACACGTCCCTTAGGGGTCCTTGTTCGCTTCGTACTCGGCATATCAGACCTCGTGATGACACCTCGGACCACCATCACCGCCATTGTTTTGCCATATGAGCCGGCGATCTCGCAGGAACCCGTAGCCTAGAACCGACGATGCTCTCGTCGTAGCACCAACGACAACGTCCCTCATAGCATCAGGTAATGTCGTGTACCATGAGCTCGCAACAGCGAGTGATGTTGCAACACCCCCATAGAAACACTGACGACACCCCCTCTTCCCATCACTGCACTGTCAATGTTACAGTCGTCGCCACACAAACACCATCGGTACCGTATCATCTATGCAGCCAACATCCCACTTGTTGAGCTCACCTCCGGTTGCAACAATGACACCGCTGCGACCACCCTTTAGTAGAGTCGGTCGATGTCGCCTCTTTCGATTGCAACAATGGCAATGCAGTGACCACTCGTGGAGAAATGAACACGACAATGCCTCCTCGTCGCAACATGGGAGAGCCTCTGCCCCACCCCTGGCTTGCAGCACCGCGGCTGCTGCCATGGCGATGGATGCAGCAGCGGCACCCGGCACATCGCCATCTAGCCTACATCAGCAACGATTGTTGTGCGGCGATGCGCAACGGTGGTTGGCGTCGGCCTGTGCAAGAGTGGTGGTTTGGCCATGGGAGGGCCTTATCCATGGAAACGTGTCGAGTGAGAGAGAGATTTGAATGGGGAAATAACCGGGAAGAAGATGAATCCCATTGTTAGAGTCTGGACCAGAATGAAGCCTTCCCGTGCGTTTGGATTTTGGGCCGTCGTATTAGCTGTCCAAACTGATCGGAGCCGTCAGATCTTCGTCTGGATCGATCCAGGCCGTAGGATCTTCGTCTGGATCGACCTGGCCGTCGGATCGAAACCGGGCTGCCACCGCGTGTAATATCTGTGCCACGCCGAGGGCATTTCGGACATTTCGCTTGGTTGGATAAATATCCAACACCGGGCTGGAACTAGCCTCTCCCTCCCGCCCACTCCTTTCTTCCCCGCCCCTCGCCTCATGCGCCGGCCGATCCCTTGATCTCGCGCCAAGATCCCGTTGAGCTCGCGCCGCAGCACCCCCGTCGAGCTCACGCCGCCGCATTCCCGTCGAGCTCGAGCGTCACGCCTCGGGAGGAGAGGAAGCCCATGCTATTGTTCCCGGCAAAGTGCGCCGTCGCGCCATCGACGGGAGGAGGTCAGGCGGAGTGTGCCGTCGCCCGCGCTGCTGTTCCCGGCAGTGCCCACCGTCGCCATCGATGGGAGGAGGCCAGGCGGAGCGTGTCGTCATTGCCGACACTCATTCGTGCCTCCTCCTGCGTCTTCCCGTGCTCGCTCTCCCACCTTCCCAGCCGCCACTCGATTCCCCCTTCCCTCGGCGCCTTGAGCTGCTGGCCGAGGTCGCCCGGGTCGAGATGGATGGCGGCGGGGCGTTCAATCCGTGATCCACATGTCAGTGCTGCCACAACCTGGTTTTTCCCCATCACGCCGCCTGGTGCAGCATGTGTTTTTGCCCCTTCCTGATTTACATTTTGCTGCTCCACGATTGGATCCATTAGAGTGCTGCCTTGGTCGTTGTTGTAGGTGAAGGCCTTGTGGTGGGACACCTAGCCTGCTAAACTAAGAGCAAATGAACTTGCGTTTAGCCTTTTAGCACCCCACCCTGCATCCAGGTCTAATCCAATGGTTAGGAGGGTGCTTCCTGCAGAGCATACACGAAGAAGGTACAGGTGGGGAAGAAATATAAGAACCTAATGCTCATCAGCCAGGCCAGGGGTAGTCATGAAGGGCAGCCTCAATATCTTCCACTCACCACCTTCTGCTTGGCCACATTCGGTAAGTACCTTTACACAAATCTCCATTGCACCAATTAACATGCTGAATATTGTTTCGTACAATAACTGGCAAATGGAGAGTAAAAGTGGGTTAGGTGCATTGGTATGTACTATGCAGAGCTTTGAGAGTTGTTTAGGTGGCCAGTGTTCATGTTAATATCCGTGTGTGCGTTCTAGGACAAGAGGACATGTGATATCTGTGTTGGGTGTATGCAGGCAATTCCCATGTTTCGGACTCGGCAGTCACTAATTTTATTTTGAAGCACAATCAAACTGCTAACAAGGATAGATGGTCGGCTCAATGTTTTTTGTTTCACATATGATTGAAATGGTGAATTTGCTAGAAAAAAATAAGAATTTTGTAACTCCCAATCAGAGTCAAGCTGCTAGCAACGAATAGATGATCAGCTTAGTAGACTTATTAAATGGGTATGGTAATTGGCACTGCGAATAGTATACTCCCGTTAAAACCAATAGTTGACTACACTATAATGCGATGGTAATTGGCACACTATACCCATAATTATTGGGTATAATAGTCTACTAATAATTGGCACACTATACCCATAATAGTATACTCCCGTTAAAACCAATAGTTGACTACACTATAATGGGTATGGTAATTATGGGTATGGTAATTGGCACAATCAAACTGCTAACAAGGATAGATGGTCGGCTTAATGTTTTTTGTTTCACATATGATAGCTTTGCACTGCGAATTATTGTCTAGGCTACCACCGATCATAAATTGGTGATATTGTGGTAGAATTGTGGAAGAACCCTGCTGCAGATATCAAATTTGATTCATTTTCTTATTACCACTACATTACAAATTTCTCCGCCAATCAACTGTTTTTTTGTATGGTCATAATATACAATAAATTAAAGTATGATTCCAGGATTCTTATATGAAGCTATGTATTTTGGTCACTTATGTATGTTTGTGGGGCCTACTACGTTTTGTTGTGCTTCGTGAAGTACCACATAGGCGCTTTGATCCTTGGATGATATTATGTACTACCACTAATTATTATCCATAATGTGTTGTTTGCATCCTTTTGCATCGTCTTCGGCCAAAACATGATATATGTGAGTTGTCTTGGGTGATATTATGTTTCATGTTCTACTATCATGACTTGCCTTTGGTATATCATGGTAGGCAAAGCAGACTAGGTACAACCTCTTCTTTTTGAAGCCCTCAGCCCCTCACCACCTGTTGAAGTTGTAAGCATTCTTATCTTCTCTCATTTGGTCTTCTGATACAATTTCATTCCCTGTAAGTATGTGCGATGTTTTTGTTCAATATCAGATTGGATGGGGTGCAGCAAGCATCTATGTACAACCGCTTCTTTTTTGTTCTCATGTTAGTCTTAAAACAGTTACGTTTTTGGCAATCTGATATAGCGATGGACAAAAATAGTAGTTTTTGTTTGTTTTTATTCAGCAATAGTATACTCCCGTTAAAACCAATAGTTGACTACACTATAATGCTATTTTGGTTTATGTACGAGGGCAGCAGCTTGTACTGTGTGAGGCTTGGGCGACGGGGCCTATTATGCACATGATGGTGTGCTACTCTCCTGGGTAGAGCTCATCCATGGCATGGGTGAGTAGCCCCAAATAAACACCCACTTTTATGTTGGCTACATATTAGTTACACTGATGCACTACTCGAGCTTTGCTTTCTTTGTATGGAAATTCCATCCGTTAAGTATGTTGTACCGGCCTTATGGCTTGCTGGATATTGCTCTCTCCAATACATTGATGCTATGCATATTCTACTTAAGTTTGTACATACCATTCAGTTGTGCGGCCGATTTCTTGCCACTCACCCATTATATAATCTGCAACATGCTCATGATATACTACATTGATGATTTTAGGTGCCTCCTGCTAGCTCTCTTTCCCTTCCCTATTCTCTTTGCCGTATCGTTGATTCCACCCGTCATTTCACAGGTGAATCAGGATCTGATTGCTCTTCGCCTCGCCATTCGGCCTTGCCATTCTTCATCGTCGTGCAATGGAATAGGTTTTTTTTTTGTTCACCTTTTTCTCAACGTTGTTACTGCTCTCCATCTTTGATGCTGCTGCTTATTAGGTTTGTTGTTTTGCACAGCGCATGGGTGTGGCGTGCGGCAACACCGACCAACAAGGTAATAACCGTCCCACTAGCTTACTCTTAATCCTTGTTTTACCATAAAGATCTTTTAGTCATAGACAACATTTACAAGAAGGATGCTCTAGGTTCCTCGCAAAAAGAAGAAGGATGCTCTAGGTCGCTTCTACTAGACACTATGAGGCTTCAGTTCCATCTAGCGATTGCTACTTATCTAGAAACTATTTAGTTTTATCGCCTTGGCTTGGATAACATGCTTTGACTTGCTTAGAGGATATCTGCTTATGTAGTCAGACTGGTTGAGGTAGAAAGTTACAAATTGACTGTAGAGACATGTTGTATTTCTATACATTGATAACTAGAGCACTAGTGTGCCCTCTTGATTTTTTTTTGAAGCGTGCTGATGATTAATATATGGTCTGTAAGTGAGTTTTTATCTAATTTAAGATGCTGATCTTTGCTTCTGTTGTAACGTGGTTAACTTTTGTAATACCATTGAAGCTAGCTAAACATAGCAGGATGTTTTGACTCTACAAACAAATTTTCGAACAGAGTTCTTTGAGTCGATTCCACTAGCCAGTTTAGATGGTTTCAGGAAGATATGTTCTAGGTTTCTAATTTTATCCAGATAGAGGTTATGCTAAGATGGTAATCTACCTTGGTTAGCAATAGCACCATGCCATGGTTACTGCATATTGATTTGTATACGAGTTCTGGTTACAATTACATGCATACATAGTTATCCTCGTTCTTCCCTTTGCCCAATCTTCTAAAATAGATCGAGGCTATCAGGGTAAGGCCGAAGGCATCGCCCAGTATCTAACATCATATTGATTAAGACTGCAGTGAACCATGCCTTTGTCAGAGGACCAAGACAATAGGTAATATACTGGCATGTCGTAGTAGTATACATCAGTTCTTTTGTTATAACGGCTTATAATTATCATCAGATTTTATCATTGTTCGTCACAAAACAGTATGTATATATCATAACTAAATTATCATTAGATAGCTGAAAAGAATGTCTCGCATCAGTTGTAATTGTAAATTTCTTTGTGTGCCAATATGCTATAAATGTTTAGCAAATGGTAATTCAATTAAGATTTTATTTTTCAATGACGAATGGCTCTACCCAACCACTGTCAATATCAGTGGACATTTTATTTATACTTTTGTCAACAACTCAACTAACTATTTTCTTATAAGGAAATTTCTCCTTTTGGAACTACACTGAAGGCCAATACAGAAAACAGAAAATGTTTTGTTCATATGTATTTATCCAGGAATTCTAAATATACTAAACCTAGCCAGGTTTAATTTATCAGGTTTTTTTTGACTTTTTCCCATCAGTAAAAACCTGGCCAATGAGGACCTGCCACGTTATTTATTGGGGGATCTTGGAGGGTACATCTTCAGGTGGATCTAGCGATTTTGCATGAGATTGATTCTTCTTGTCAACCGGGCGGCATGGGTGGTGGCTGTCTTCGATTTTGTTTCTGTCGCCGCTTAAATCTCTATTCCCGGTGTTTCTGGACGCCTCTTGATTCGATCTCTTTCTTTCCTCAAGACTCCCGTCATCACCGCTGCGCCGCCGTATGCTCCTATAAATTCTCCTCTTTCCCATCATGATGCCGGCAACCTACGCGCATCCTCTTCAACCTAACCGCCGGTCCATGACTCACCCCTCCAGGCGATGACTCTGTCTTTCTTCTTCTCGGCCGGCGGCGCGGCCGATGTGGTCATGCAAGCAGGACAGGAAGCACGGCGACCTGCGTCTGTGCGGAGGCGAAACTCATGCCGTGGTGGCGCGCCGTCCCGTTGCCGTTTTCCATGTCCTCACCAGCACCGTGTGCCATGCGCTGCCGATCTTGACTTCGATCCCATCTTACTTATCGACGCCTCCAACTCGCGATCTCCCAGGCCGCCGGAGCCCTGCAGGCCTGTGTCACCTCGCCACCATCTCGACCTTGTGTTCGCCTACACCGTCAGTGCCTTGCCCTCAAGCGCCACCAGAGCCCTTGGCCCCGCGTCTTGGTACGTGGCGAGGTGCAGCCTGCTAGGCCGGAGCCGAAGCCGGCAATGGCTACAATGGCATCGACTTCTTAGGTGCGTGCTCTTATCCGCATGCCTCGAAACTAGCTTAGCTGCATCTTACACGTCCTTGGAGAGTACCGTACTGACGCCATGTCTGCATAGCTGCCAAACTGGGTGAACTGCCAAGCGTTGGAGCTTTTCCTTCTGCGTGTTATGGCACTGAGATTTCTACCGGGACTTGTGGCGTGAGAAGAGATGATAAGGAGAGAGAATTCAATGCGTTGCTTGCTTCATCCAGGTATATTTGTCACATTATCTTAAAGCAGTTCTTACTTCTTACTTCTTAGTGCAGTGCTTGCCTGATTTTTTTTCGTTTGCGGGAATGCTCGCCTCAAAAATGGGAACAGTAATGTTCCTTTCATGCTTCATAGTGATGTTATTAGTGACATTCCTTGCCTGATGTCACAATCAGAGGTGCAAGCAGGAGCCGGAGGCTTTGGGAGCATGCTATCATGGTTATGAACATGTATGGATTAGCAACTGGGATACAATCACTGTAGTATGAAATGCCTGGTGAACTGAATCAAGAATGGCCTAATTGGACCTTGCCTTTTCTGTCACTAACAAGGACGATCTGCTGGGCGGCGTCAGGCCGTGTGGCACGCCGGTCAAGGAGTTCACCTTCGCCGCCGCGCTCATAGCATTTGGCATGCTTGGTGTCGTCACCCCGTCTTCATAGCCGTTGTCAGACCGTGTGGGCAGCGAGTACTCCCAACGTGAGGCGAATATCTCTCTATTTACTACTTCCTCATCCAAGGGAGTATCTATCTACCCCGATTTTATCATCGAACAAAAAAGAACTATCTATCTACCTCCGATTGAATTTTACAGTTGCTTTGCTAGCGAGAGTTGGTTGTCGACTGGGGAATTCAGAAGGGGTTTCCCCATGTAGGGAGTCATTTGTATTTTGCATCTTTGAGGCAACTTAAACTTTTCATTTCTATTGTTGGTCTGAATAAAAATCTATATGTCCGAAGTTCTCCGTGTCTGGCTGAACTGATTGTGTTCGTTTGTTAATTTATGCAGTTCTGTAGATAGATATTTAAGCCATTTCTGTAGGTAGATATTTGGTTATGCAGAATTGCTATATTTAAGCCGATATGTAGGGAGATACTTGGTTATGCAGAATTGTTGACCATAGAAAAGAGAGATTTAGAATTTTTTTTTTGTGTTAAGAAATTTGGAGGAAGCGTCCTATTTTTTCAGCCTGTAAAAGGTAAGATAGCTAATTCCAGGCCGTGCATGTTACTAGATAGCCCCCTCCCCCTCCCCCCGCCCCTTCTTTGCCATCACTATTTACCTACATTAAATTCAGACCATGATTTATCTGAAATGGATGCAAGAAAGCCCAATCCGGAAACAGGAAACTCTAACATCTTTAGTTTTTTTACCCCAATCAGGACAGTCTGCTGTTGTCACCAATGAGAAGCTAGCTAATCCTTCTTTCCAAGGAATTTTTTGTTGTATACTCGAGCTAAATATGTTCAGTATAAAAAAATCATCAGTAAGATTTCACCTGGCTAGAAGCCATTTCGAATAACAGTGTGGTCTTTCAAGTGCTCTAAACGAGCAAGGAATCAGATGTTAAAGTCTGACTTTGGCTGAATGTACATGCTTTGATTGAAGTATAACCTTTTCATTTTCACTTAATTCGCTCCATATGTTTGATTAAGAAACAATTCAGAGTTAGCATGCTGAAGGAATTTACTATTTGAATGAATAGCCGTCTTTTTTTTAAGTCATGCTTGCATGATGTCCAGGTACTAACTGAATGGTTCAATTTTAGTGCAACTTGTACGCCCATGTTTCCTGTGGTCTGTGGCAACCTATGTACTGAAGTCCGTTTCTACAAAGGTACAAAGATTGTTCGACAAAGAACAAAGGTAGAATGGCATATTTGTCCTAGAAACTAAGAGTTTTAAACCGTTTTGGGTAATATGAGGTTGTGCCACTATTTTTATGTTGTATTAATCCGAGGGATTTCATTCATCAAGCCCCAGATAGAAGGGTCTAGGCTGGGCATGTTTGTTGTTGTTGATGGAATAGATCTTTGAGGCAAAAGCATGCGACGATTGACAATAAAGCGAAGAACTGATGCGGTGGATGAGAAGTCCAATTTTGTAGGTATTGAATACAAATTGTTTATAAAATGAAATAGAATGTTATTTGGCCCAACTGGACTATCCAGTGATTTTCTGTGTCATGTTCATCTTCACATGTATCTTACAATTGTTGTGTTTAGAGATGTTGAACTTTTCAATGATGAGAGCCTGGTGTGAAAAGGGACCAATATTGTTTTGTTAAAATACTGTTTAGTCGCGAAGTTCAGACAATGATCTAAACTTTACTTTGCTGGCTCCAATGTCAATTAACTGATCCAACATCTTCTGTTGATTTGTCTGCATTGATTTGTTTTCCCCCTTCGGGTGCTATGTTCCAGGCGAATGAAATCATGCCTTCATCAGACAAGCAATCGGGCAGGTGCTCTGCCTTTTCATTATAGTAGGGAGAAAATTGTACATAACTGAGAGGTTCAGCAAGAGAAAACAAAAGAAAAGGGGTCCAGTGCCTTGCTTATTGGCAATTATATATGTTGTTGTATAGTACGTAAATATTCTTATGTTGATGATTTTTCTTGAAAAATAGATTGGCACGTTTAGTTCGGTATTCATTTTGTGTCTGCGGCACTGCATTGTTTGTGTATATTGCTTTTTATGTCGACTAAAATAATCATAACTTTGGAACAATAAGGATGCTATGTGGGCTTGAGAAAATAGAGTGCAATACATGAAGGAAAAAACAATATTTTATTTCTTACGGCGATAGAGTAGATGATCTGCAGTGTTCTGGTTCGCCCTCCCGAGGGTTGGTACCCGTGATAAAGTAGTAAATGACTTGACCAAATTCTCGAACTTGGTTGTGTGCTGGTGTTGGGCCAGTATACGGATCGCTGGATCTTAGTTCTCCCACTCCGTGGACTGCCTTAATCCTACTAGAGCAAAGCATGTTTTGTGCAGAACTTTCTACACTATTACACCTTACAGTATTAGGATATTTTCCAATAGTTATCAAGCTTTTCTTGTAGTTTCCTAGAACAAACTGCTATATAGTTTGATCATTTTACTTAGTATAACTGAGAAACACATCGTTTAATTTTACGTGGATTAGGATCGTGTTAGGAGGAAAAGGAATTTAGCTGGACATGCTTCTCAACCACAGCTTGATTTCGATGGTTTCTAAAAACCTCTCGAACTGAACATGCAGAGTATTGTTCCCAGCTTTTTCTGTAACTAGCACTGCCAATATTTGCATGTTTTCTCTGGAAGATGCAGCTCACGCTAAACTATATGGTTGATGTAGGTAAGTGGCACTGTGGAGAACTACCAATGTAAAGAGCCAAAATAGTGGATTTATTATATCTATGAGGATTTCAAACATTTTTGTTTTATTTTATGAACAGTAATGCTTCATTTGAACCTGTTATTGCAAAATTTTCTTTGTCATCCTGTTGTGACCTTAAAAATTGTACTCTTAACCGGTTTAGGTCTAACTGTATCGATACTTGGTGTAAGATGATTCACTAGATGAGTATGCATGCCCATACTGCATGCTTATTTTTGACTCGACGCATTGTGGTACGGATGGTCATCTTCTTTGATATGTGGACGAGTGAATCTAAGTTAAGATAAGTGTGTTGCTTTCCGTTCTAGATCGTCACAAGGCCATGTTCAGCTTCAGGGAACAAAAATGTCTCTTCACGGAAGTTGGTTCTGTAACTTCTTGTTCTGGGTAGATACATTTTCTGTCATGCTGTAATCTGGACAGTGTGGTTATTTATTTATGTCCATTCTAAGCGAATATTGTTGAATAAGATGCTTCTATGTATCAGTTGTGCCATATTTTCTTTCCCTTTGGTTCATATCCCTCTCGGAGGTTATCTTCACCGTTCCATTTAGCCTTTTATTTGATTTAAATAATCACTATTAAACATTTCTCTGCCTGCCGCTGTTGATTTTTGAGCTTTGCATTTTTCCCTGCCCTCCTATGGCTCATGGAACTTTTATAGTGAGCCATAATATTTTCAACTAACCAGGTTTAATATGTCAACTGTCTATATCATTTTTTCTTTCTCTCGACAAATAAAAGTTATGCCTTATTGGCAGCTGATTTAATTATGTAAGTAAAATGTAGGAAAGAAAACTGAATTCCTTACATAACATATCAACAGGCGCGGCGTGTCGCCGCGCGGGCATGCTAGTTGATGTACTAATTCGGGAATAGTTCAAAGAGGAGAGCAATGAACTTCATTCTTAAAGCCAAGTTTCTTGTTGGTGAGAGGGTCTATAGAAAGTACTAATTGTAGGGAAAAGGGTTCAGGTTCTAAATAAAATGCATTTGCCTTGTCAAAAATACATACATACATTTAGAAATCACAAGGCTCGATCATTATTCACGAAATTAAAGAAATCACATGATTTGTTCATGGGCACATGTCCTTTTAACTCATATATACACGTAGTCAGGGGTATTCACACACACAATGAGAGAGGGGGTGGTAGAAAAATTAGCAGACCTGGATGAACGGTGATCAGGCGGACCGTAGGCATGGCGGCAGGTTGAATCCTAGCTTGGCGCTCGAATATAAATTGTAGGTTCCCACATTTGTCGTCCAGGTTTTTAACTGCTGTCTCATCCTGCTGTTTATTCGCTCATCCCGCTCATTTATAGAATGGTACTGTTATCTCATCCTGCTCATTTGTTGTCCAGTTTTTCCAAAACAAAGGCCTTAAGCTACTGTTTTCCTCATTCCTTCCGTCAGTATACTTTGTATAGTATATTTGGATGGATGGTCTGATATGGATTTTTGTGGTAAGTAGTTAAATCACTCTTACGTGCCGTAAATCTGTGTTGGTCTGTTCTGAAAAATGGCCAACTAGATAGCTTCTGCCACTGTTGGTTAGATTCAGGGGCAAATTAATCCGTACTCATACAGATCATAATGCAATTCAGACTGTGTGAACTGTAATATATGAACAATTATTATTTGCCTTCAGTTATTTTGTTCAAATACTCTAAGCCCAGGATGTATCCTTAGTAACACAAAGTACCATTGTTCTTCTAGGAAGTGGATTAGTTTGCAGGAGGTACGTTCACACAGGCCATTCAGATTTTCAGACTGAATTAGGGGCATACAGTGACGAAATGAAAAATGTTATCAGGTGAGCTGACTTTACCCATGACTATCGAGCTATAACACAAATTTGTAGGTACCTTACATTATGAAATATTTTCTCACCATTTTGAAATTACAAAGTGCAGTTAATTGCAGATGATGTGCCTTGTGGAAGAACCAAACACTCATATTTTGTACTTAGAATTTAGAAATAAGTTTTTGGTTGGTTTAGATCAGTAATACTACTTGAGGCAGCCTTTTGAAAATTTATGTAAGATGACCCGAGTACCAATTGAAGTGTTTTTGTATTCACATTCATGTATATGTAGCTCTGATAAGTGTTGGTTTGTTTAGTTTTCCAATACCATAGCTGATGTTTTCTTTATAGAATGTGATGAAACTAAACATATCCAAAGCAGCATTTAGAATTACTCAACTCTGACAAGCTTCAACAAATTTAACTTTATAATGACAAGGAAGTCGAGGACTGCGTAATTTCTATTACGTATGGATGTTGTTTAACCATATATTTGTTGGCCACTGTTTCTTAAATAGTTAGCTAGCCCCTGCCGTGTTGTTTAACCATATATTTTTTGGCCACTGTTTCTTAAATAGTTGGCTTGTTTTACCCTGCCGTGTAATCTGTTGAGCCTTTTGATGCTCTATTTGATTTCCGATCCATTATTTGTGCCTGATTGAGCTTACCGGTGCTACTACCAAATACTTATGTACATGGCAACTCGAATAGAGTTTCAACTATCTAAATTTTCATAAGACTGGATCAGATGCAATGTTAAACGACTATAAATTTGATGGCGTGTGCATACACTATGCTATTTTATATATTTGCAATGCTTCAGTGATTGTATTACCGGATTGGATATGACTATATTCGGTAGCGGGTGCTGCCGGGTGCGGCAAGCCGCATTTCCTAACTAGTGGAGAAGATTGGCAAGGGATAAGGCTCTGAGGGGAGGGTGTGGGCGGACACCATGGCCCACAAGGACGGGGGCATGTGTTGTGCGGGAGAGGCAGTTGATGCGAGAAAGAAATCAGATAGTTGGTTTTTAACATTTTCCATATGAGAAAAGTATGTTTTTGCTCCCTCAAGTTTCCTAAAAGTATAGACTTGGCCCCTCAAAATTTTTTGGTACATATTTGGTCCTTCAAGTCTCAAAACCCGTTGAGTTTAGTCCAAAACCAGGTTTTGACCACTTTAACCGGTTTAACCGCCTAGATTTTGATCGGGTTTGACCGGATGAACAGTAAATTAGAAAAAAACTTAAAAAATCTTAAATTTGCACGCGCCTTTCACACCGGAGCATATTGAACCCCAAAATATTTCAGATTTTTTTGATTTCGTTTGCTATTTTTTTTCAAATTTATTGTTCACTAGAGTAGATTTTTTTTGTTTTTTGTCCAGGGCTCCTCGAATGTCGAAAGACAATGAAAATTGGCATGCACCTTGCACATGTAAGCATATTGGTGACATTGTTAGTTACTTTTTTGAAATTTACTGTTCATCCGGTCAAACCCGGTCAAAGTGGTCAAAATCTGGTTTTGGACTAAACTTATCTGGTTTTGAGACTTGAAGGACCAAATGTGTAAAAAGACCTTGAGGGAACAAGTCTATATGTTTGGGAAACTTGAGGGACAAAAACATAATTTTTTCTTTATTTGTGTTGACAAAAAATATTCGAAATCTCTGTATAAGGAGGTACTCCCTCTGTCCCATAATATAAGAATGTTTTGACACTAGTGTAGTGTTTAAAACTTTTTTATATTATGGGACGGAGGGAGTAGTAGCTACCCACTGAGCTCAGCTCCACTCTACCCCATGTCCACGCGCCAGCTACCTACCTACTGTCTTGCTATGCTCCGCCCGTGCCACGCGGCGGAGCCATGGCGGCGACGACGCTCCGCTTCCCGCCGCTCCTCTCGCCGCGCGCTGCGCCAACCACCACGGCCGCCACCTGCACCCGGATAACGGCGTCAGCCACCCTCAGTGTCGCCACGCAGCCCGAATCTGCCCTCGCCTCTGCCTCCATCTCCACCTCCGACAGGCCGCCGGAGTTCTCGCCGCCGGCTGGGTTCGCGCCTCCAGTGCCCAGATGCTTGGCTATCAAGGATGGCCATCTCAGAAGCGTCGCGGGCGCCGCCCTCGCCGTGTCTTTGCGCCTCGGCACCGGCCTCTTCGGCCAAGGGTTCGATTTCCTCCAATCCTTCTCCAGTTGGCTTCCATGGCCATATAACACCTGTCATCTCTCACCTCATTCCGGATGGAGTTACTCATCTTCTATACGCGGATGATATACTATCATTATGGTTGAGCTTAATGACTCATGCATTGCCCATCTCAAGTTCATTTTCTCTGTTTTGAGGCCTTGTCGGGGCTAAAAATTATTTTCTCTAAGAGCGAAGTCATAGTTACTGGTGTGGATGATACAGAGGCTCTGAGAGTGGCTCGTCTTCTCAATTGTAAGAGCATCTCCAGCCGCGGCCCCAACAGCCCCCCAGGCGACTTTTTCGGCGCCGGCGCCAAAATTACGGCCCAGTCGCGCCCCTAGGACGACGAAAAGCGCCGGTTCCACTACTGGAATCAGCTACTTTGCCATCTGCCAGCTCTTTGCCATTAGCTACCCAAAAGCAGACATCAAAGAACTGGCTGATGGCAAAGAAAGTCTTTGCCATCAGCCAGTTCTTTGCCGTCGGCTAGCAGACGGCAAAGAGGGAGGGGGCCCCACTGAGGAGCTGCTTCAAAAATACTTAACGCCCCCCCTCTTTGCCGTCTGCTAGCAGACGGCAAAGAGCAAAAAAGCGGACGACAAAGAGGGCGAACGGCAAACATTTAACATATCTAACGGCGCGCCCCCCCCGCCCTCTCTCTGTTTCTCTCCCTGCTCCCACACGCCCGCCCCACCACCGCCGCCGCCCGTCCCCCCGCCCGCCCCCCCGCCCCCCCGCCTCGCCGCCGCCGCTGTCCTGTCATCTCGGCGCCACGCGCCCCCCCCCTCGCCGCCATGCCGCCATTGCCGCCGCCCCCGCCCCCTTGCCGCCCCACCGCCCCGCCTGTCGCCCCCCGCCCTGCCGTCTCGGTGCCGCCCCCCGCCCCCCCATCGCCCAGGCCCGCGCCGCCTCCAGCCGCCCGCCCCTCCTCCACCGCCCAGTGAGCTCTACCTCCTCTGTTTTCCTTTTTTTTTTCTGTTTTTTAGTTTTAGGTTTATGTTTAGTTTAGATTTAGATTTAGTTTTAGTTTTAGTTTTAGTTTTAGATTTAGGTTTAGTTTTAGGTTTAGTTCAGTTTTAGGAAAGAAGAAGAAGAAGAAAAAACAGGAGAGGAGGAGAAGAAGAAGAGGAAAAAGGAAAGGAAGAAGAAGAAGAGGAGGAGGAGAAGAAAAAAGAAGAAGAGGAAGAAGAAGAAGAAAAAGGAGGAGAGGAGGAGAAGAAGAAGAGGAAAAAGGAAAGGAGGAAGAAGAAGAAAAGGAAAAAAGAGGGAAAAAAACCCGACCCGACACGGCACCCCGACCCCGACGCGGCACCCCGACACGACACCCCGACCCCGAGACCCCGACCCCGACACCCCGACCCCGACCCCGACACCGACACCCCGACCCCGAGCCTGACCCGACACCCCGACCCCGACACCGACACGACACCCGACCCGACCCGCACCCGACCCGACACCCCGACCTCGAGACCCGACCTCGACCCGACCTCGACACCCGACCCGACCCGACCCGACCCGACACCCCGACCCCGACCCGACCCGACCACGACACCGACACCACGACCCCGAGCCTGACCCGACACCCCAACCCCGACACCGACACGGCACCCCGATCCCGACCCGGCACTCCGACCCGACACCCCGACCCCGAGACCCCGACCCTGACCCCGACATGGCACCCCGACACCGACACGACACCACGACCCCCGATACCTCCCGAAAAGGTGTTCTTTGGCCTTCCAGAGGCCGACGGGGTCATATATTTGTGAATTATTAGTTAGGTCATACTAGTCATCAACCCGTGCGGCTGCACGGTCTAGAAACATTTTTAGGTAGATGTACTTGTTGGTCAAACACATCATGTGTCCAATAGATAAAGAGAAGTGTAGATGTCTCCTAACATGTGTCTATCGGTTTAACCTTTCTTGTCAAAATAATAGAAGTAATGTCCACCCTTGGATCAACATCAAGGGCGTGATATTATTGTAACATGCTCTTTTAATACACATCGTATTATTGATTATTTTTCGGAAATATGGATGTACAAATATGCAAAAACAAAATTCAAGCAAATGGTCTCAAGAAATGATTGACTCCAACCCTTTTTCAGTAGTGAAAGGTGACCGTAGAAAAGTATGCATGCCATGATAACTAAAACGGCAATTGCCATTCCAAATTGCCAGTGGAAAATATTTTTAATATTAGACTAAATATAAATTAAAGTTAATAATAACCAACTGTAGTTAGGTAATTAAAGAATATCAATCATGAGAATCATCACTAAGCTAAGTCAATTTATTTATTCACATAATTATATTAAGAACACAGAAAGTTTGCCTGCAATTTTGAATAATAAGAATGTGCTTATTATCATGCCAATATGCCCTTTCCTCTTAGAAGATTCAATGATTACATTCGTCTCTAAACATGGTCAGGTTGGTCCTTTTACTCTTTATAGTGTGACAATAAAGTAGAGAATTTATGAGCTAGTGACTACATCTTATATCTTATATTTACTAATCGGATGCACCATACAAGACACCACATTAATCCTTAAAATTAAGGAATTTCAACCATCCGATTAATATATGATGTGTATGCAGCCCTTAGATTAAACGTGAGATTGAGGCAGCACGTTAATCCATGAAATTAAGGAATTTCAGCCATCCGGTTAATATATGATTTGTATGTAGCCCTTAGATTAAACGTGAGATATGGTCTCCAATCCCACCTACGTATGTGAATCGTCCTCCTCTTAGTCTCTGTACCTTTTCTTTAATAAAATAAATAAAAAACTGAGCGTATCGTCCTCCTCTTGGTCTCTATACCTTTTCTTTAAAATAAATTAAAAACTGAGCGTCATCTCCACCTAGATTTCACCCTTATTAGATAAACGTGGGACAAGCTCTCCTATGTCACATACGCATGTGAATCATTCTCCTTTTAGCCTCTCTCCCTTTCTCTAATAAATACCCCTAGACATTTGCATAAACGAAAATAGCGAGCGTCATCTCTTCCAAGATTTTATCCTTATATTAGATGAATCATGGCACCTGCTCTCCTATCCATGTACGTGTATGAATCATCCTCCTCTTGGTTTCTCTCTCTTTCTCTAAAGAAAAACTAAGGGTCAGCTCCGCCTTTATTTCACGTACGTAAGAAGTCCTCCACTTGATCTCTCTCTGTTTCCGAGAAACACGAAAAATTTAGTGTCCTCCCCTTCAACTCTCTTTCTCTGGAAGAAAGAAAAATCTTAGTCTCATCTCCTCCGATTTCACGTGCATTCTAGGAAACTAACTAATTAACAATCAGATCTGAAACTCGGAAATATTTAACCGTTGGATGTATGTAATATCTTAAGCTACATCATGCTTATTATATAAGCAATCAGATCTAAAAATAATAAAAATATGCGGATGAGATTTAAATTCAAACAGCAGGTGGATATTTTCATTGGCCTATACCAATCAAGAAAAAATATGTGTAAGGTAAAAAAAATATCCATGAGGCATGTGGGTTTAAAGGACAAGCAATGTAGTGAAAAAAATGGACACGCGAGGTAGTAGATTTGAAATATGGCTCATACATTAGATGGGAGCATCCATCTCCAATACAAACACGTGGGATGCAAGCAACTCAAAAAAAAAAAAACAGATGCATGCGTATGTATCTACCATATGAAAAACCGAGCCCTCTCCAAATCCTATATCCGTCAAGGTTTTTACTTGATTTTATTTTAAGGATTCTTCTTAAACATATGTTTATCCTCTCCAGCTTCGTGTCGATGGATTCCTTCTCTACATGATGCAAAACACATCATAACAAAACCATGAAAGTGCTCTATCCATAATCTTTCTATAGCCATTAGATTGAAGATGTTTGTTCAACACATGTGAGACGTGACTAAAATAAAGAGGTTTCGACTTATGCAGGTGATCTGGTGTTTGATCTCTATTTAATCTACGTGCACCTGTTCATAGGGAGACCTTGCTTTCATTAATAAATCATGTGTTTTTTATAAGCATTAAGCATTCGTTCTTCTCAATATTCCAAGTTATAACATTTACTTACAAGGTCTCCCTTACAAAATAGGTTATCATGTGAATTTTCAATGTTCGTAACACATGGCGAAGGAAGCACAATGTTTTCCAACACATGGATAACAACGCTATCGTGTTTCAAATGGAGATGCAAATGTTTTTAGATGTATTGGTAATGAAAACAAAGTGTGGTGTTCTAAGCTATAGAGTGGATATAGAAGCTGGATAGATAGTCTAATTTTAAAAACTATATTTTTGAAAAATGATAAGAAGGTGTTTTCATGTTTTTTTGAGTCGAAGACTTCACGGTCGGTTAATTAGTACATCTCTAAAGCTAATTCCCACTAATTTCGTGCCACAAGCAGTTTTATCTTGATCCAAGATTTACTTACCTATTTCCACGAGGTATCCAACATCTAAAGTGTGGCACCCAATAAATCAATGTGTATTTTGGTAATATTTCTTATGCATATTTTTTCATGCGAAGAAAACAAACTTTTGCATGTTTGCAATACTAATACTAGAGATGGATTTCTAATTCCCTATAATTTAAAATATGTAGTAATATCCACATTACATTACTACTTCTATTGTTGCATGTATCCCTAAGTAACTAGCCTGTGCTGCAGCACGGGTTGATGACTAGTTAATATTGTAATTATGAATCATCGTTTCATTTTAACATAGACTGTATAAGTATGAAGGTTTAACATCAGCATACAATTTTCTACTTACCTCAATTTTTTTAATATGATTTCTTAACCTAATGAGCTACCGAGGAGTCTTCCTATAATTGGTACATATACCATGTCAAAGCTTACAAAATTATAACTCAACTACAATTTGGAAGCTTTTAGGGAGAGATATTTTTTAGTTTTTGATTTATTTGATCTTGGTCATGTTTATTTTCTTACAAAAGTAGTGAAAAAAATCACTCATGAATAGGTTATTTATTTGTACGTGTCTTTTTAATTTCATTTTTCTCATGTGAAGTTGGGAACATGGACGTTACTAAAAAAACATTCATGCATAAATTGTTTCTAATGTTGAGGCTTGGGGGAACATTTATTTGTACGTGACCTTAATATGTTCTTTCTCAAGGGAACATGCACGTGGGTTTTGTTGATATTTGGGACTTGGAGTCTTTTTCTAGCATGGGGCCTAAGCACGTTTCATTTATATGTATCTTTTTTTATTTCTTCTTTTCCCTTTATGATTCGAGAAGGAAAATCGATTTTTTTAATTGGGACATGAACGTTGGCATCCAAGACTGTTTTCAGTGCATGTGGGTTCAAATCTTTTTTGCACTCTTGGTACGTGTTGATTTTTCCATTAAAAGTTTATATGGCGTGGCCGCCTAACTGATCTTGACCATTAAATTTACATATAATAGGTTTACGATTAATTATGATTTTTTTGGTGCTTGAAAATTAATATGTATTTTTGTACTTATGTAACCCTTAAGAGATTTCTGAGAATAAAACTTCTGGTTTCTGTTTTTTTAAGTAAGATTTCATTTTTTTCTCTCTAGAAAACCAAGAGAGAACCAAGGGAGGAAGGCTCCCATACGTGCTAGCATAGGATACGTGGTAACATACGACTACAAATCTTGCGCTCTATCTAATTGATGTGGACGCTTAGATTTTTGTTTTATAAAGAACGTTTTCCCTTTTTCTAGGAAACATAGAGTCCTAAGGCAGTAAGACTCCCATACGTGATACTATTATGAGACATTATGTCTTATGTTTCATTTGATGGCTACGAATACATTATATATTAATTCAATGGTCAAAATTCTTTAATTCCAAGGATTAACGTGGTGCCTCGTATGGTGCCTCCAATTAGTAAATATAAGATATTTTTCGATTTTGTTATGAGAAACATCATATATAATTGTGTTGATCGGGTAGTTTTAAATGTGCAGTTGTTTCATCGCTGCGAGGTTTGGTGTTCGATGACCTCGCCGTGCGTTTGACGAGCTCTGCCCCTTCGTTCGTGGGTGAGCACAAATGACATGTCCTCCTCCCCCATTAATTATTTGATCTATTCCGATGAAACTTGATAGCTAGCTATATATGTGTCTTGAATCATCAGTATGCGTAACCAATATGTGTCTCCCGTTCGAAAGCGTCATAGTTATAAATATGCATGCATTTGCATATTTATAACCTTGATTCTTTCGAATTGTCCAACGCTATCCATGGACAGCCCGAGTATGTGTAGATTGGGTTCGTTTTCCCATATGCTTTGCTCCGGATCCGACGCATAAATTTCGTCAGTGCCTCCCCTGTTGTTCTCTGGGTACACATCCTCTCTGTTTATTGCAGAGACGTGTATCAGGAGAACAGCGGGGAGGTGCTGCCAAAATTTTGCGTCGGATCTGGAGCATAGCATGGGAAAATGAACCCAATCTACACATACACGGGTGGGATTAGGACCTATCATTACCTATTTGAGTGTAGGTTGCATAGACGTAATAAAATTGACAAAGTAGATCAACTGATGAATATATACATGGTGAATTACATATATAATTGGTGTGTGTCCAGTAGCTCGGAAAGTCAAGATGAGTGATCGTGCGTGGATGTATACCGGTCACACTGGTCAGAACAAATGGAGTGCTGAATGGTTCACAAAAACCAAGGGGTTTGTGCAAGCCGCATTTGCAAATGGCCAGAAGAAAACCTGGTGCCCCTGTTTACGGTGCGGCAATTGGGAAAAGAGGACAGAGGCTGAAATGGTTAAACACCTGCAGAAGAGTGGTTTTATGCCCGATTATACGGTGTGGACATTTCATGCTGAGTCTGCCCAACGTGACCGAGCTGAGGTGGATCATCGTCGCACCGACGAGCATGGTACCGGGATGGAAAACATGGTGCAAGACTATGATGATGCTCGGGATTCGGACGAGGAGATGGAGGAATCTGCAAAGGCCTTCAATGAAATGTTGGAGTCTTCAAAACGTCCGCTCCACGAGCACACTGAGCTTTGTCAGTTGGATGCCATCTCACAAGTAATGGCTCTGAAGGCTCAGTTCAACTTGGGCAGAGAATGCTATGACGCAATTATGACAGTATTTGGACGCTTTCTGCCCAAAGGCCATGTAATGCGTGCAAACCTGTACCAGTCGGACAAAATCCTCTGTGCACTGAAGATGCCCTGTGAGAAGATACATGCCTGTGAGAAAGGATGTGCCTTATTTAGGCTTGACTATGCGGACTTGAACTATTGTCCCATTTGCAAGTCTTCCAGGTATATTGTGGTAGACAACGGTATGGGTGAGAAGACACAGACCAAAATCCCCATTAGTGTTCTTCGGTATATGCCAATCGTACCAAGACTTCAACGTCTTTTCTTGGTCGAAGAGACGGCCAGACAGATGACATGGCACAAAGCAGGCAAAAGAACCGAACTAGATACAGATGGGAATCTGATGATGGTACACACATCGGATGGTGTTGCGTGGAAAAAGTTTGATGAATTACATGCTGACAAAGCGGCAGATCCGAGGTATCCTCGAGTCGGCATCAGCATGGATGGGTTCAGTGTGTTTGGTATGACGGCAGCCCAATACAGTTGTTGGCCCGTATTTGTCTTTCCACTCAATCTCCCCCCCCCCCCCCAGACAGATTATGCAAAGAAAGAACATTTTCCTGACGTTAATAATTCCAGGGCCCAACTATCCGGGGAAAAATATGAATGTGTACATGCAGCCGCTTAAGGACGAATTGCAAGAAGCCTGTGATAATGGGTTCAAGACATATGACGCCTATAGCAAACGGAACTTCATAATGCGTGTCTGGTACATGTACTCGACGCATGACTTACCGGCGTATGCGCTATTCGTTGGCTGGTGTGTGCATGGAAGGTTCCCGTGCCCCACATGCAAGGGAGCTCTTGATTTTCGTTGGCTTCAGGCCGGTCGCAAGTTTTCTTGCTTTGACATGCATAGATAGTTCCTGGATCTTCGCCATAAGTTCAGGAAAGACAAGAAGAATTTCATCAGAGGTAGAGTTGTCAAAAACTCTGCACCACCTACATTGACAGGCCAACAGACCCTGGATCAGTTAAACGCTCTCGAGCCAGATCCACATCGTCCAGGGTACTTCAAGGGGTATAATACTAAGCACGCGTGGACTCACAAAACATGCTTATGGGATCTGCCTTACTTCAGAGACCTCCTTTGCCCACACAACATCGACGTGATGCACACCGAGAAGAATATCGCCGAGGCACTTTTTGGTACATTGTTCGCATAGATGGGAAGTCAAAGGATAATACTAAGGCTAGAGTCGATCTGAGGCGCTATGTGATAGGCCGTTACAAAACATGAAAGAACCGAAGGAAAGCAGAACTGGACGAAGCCAAAGGAATGGTTCAATCTTGGAAGGCCAGCTATGAGGGAAATTATCTTGTGGGTGCAACAGCAGTTGATGTTCCCGATGGGTATGCAGCGAATCTAAAGAGGGAGCGAATCTTGATAAATTGAAGATATTTGGTCTCAAGAGTCATGATTGGCACATATGGATTGAGCGGGTAATGCCGGTGATGTTGCGTGGCTTCATCCCTGAGGATGAATGGCTAGTACTGGCAGAACTCAGCTATTTCTTCCATGTTCTTTGTGTGAAAGAATTATCGCCTGGCGTGCTAGAAGAAATGGAAGAGTTGGCGCCGGAGTTGATCTGCAAGTTAGAGAAGATCTTTCCACCGGGCTTCTTTAATCCAATGCAGCATTTGATTTTGCATCTCCCGACCAAGGCAAGATTGGGGGGGCCCGTGCAAAATCGTTGGTGCTACCCAACTGAGAGGATGCAGAAGACGCTTCGAGAAAATGTAAAAATAAACGTAAAATTGAAGCATCGATGGCTGAGGCATTCATCACAGAGGAGGCGGAAAACTTCGTAACAGCACACTACGAAGCCAAAAATCGTCATTTGCATAATCCGAAGCCTCGGTACAATGCTGACGACCCTAAAAAGGGTAGATCCAACCTCAGCCTATTCAAAGGGAATCTCGCACCAGCTAGTGTTTCACATCCAGTATCTTTGGATAACGAAGAATGGCGGACCATTTCGTTTCATATCTTCAACAACCTGATAGAAGTGCGGCCGTACATCGAGTAAGTTCTCGGTACATTGTTTCACAACTTCTATTTCCTTTGAACTGCTCTTATTCCTGGATATGTCATACAGTCGATACGTCGC
This sequence comes from Aegilops longissima, assembly GCA_021605205.1. Lineage (NCBI taxonomy): Eukaryota > Viridiplantae > Streptophyta > Magnoliopsida > Poales > Poaceae > Aegilops > Aegilops longissima. The sequence goes on from CM038682.1 coordinate 33,312,260, forward strand.
CATATTCTCGTATGGAGCGGAGATCCAAAAGGATTCCGTCGAAGAGTATGAGCTTCTCGCAAAGCAAGGAGGCGGCTATACCGGTTTCATCTCTTGGTTCAAACAAACGGTATTTTCTATTAGAAAATTTCATTTCATTCGCTAATTTGTGCGTAATGCAACAATCCTTTCATATTAAACTTGTAGGCTAATTCAGAGTCTATGGACGCCGAAATGAGACAAGTCGCTAATGGTTTTGACTATAAGGTTCGTTCATTTGACAAGTACGACATCAACGGGTATCGTTTTCGCACCTATGGCAAAGAGCAATCGAGGGCTCGCTAGCGTGACTTCGGTCTTCACATTGGCAACGAGCGTTTCTGCGAGTCTGTCTGCAGCCGCTGTGCTACGAAATAGCATTCCGGTACCATTTGGACTTTGGCACGGTGATCTTGTCAGCTCCGGTATGCTATGGGGCGATTGTGCTCTCGTGCCATCTGTCGAAGGTCCATTGTCGCAAGGCTTCTAATTGTCGGACGATGCTACGTTGTGCACTGTTCAGGTTGCTTCGAGCAGCTCAGTCGTTCTTTAACCAGCTATGAACATGTGTCGATCATGGCATATGAGTCTGGACGACTTCCTGGTCCGAAAGCGCTTTATCGGCTCGTAGTCGATAGTTCTAGTGCTGATGAACACGAGTACTTCTGCCCAAGTCTATTGGTCTGCAGTCATGCATCATGACGCTAAAGGCAAGGCTTACTCGTAGATGTCGTGTTCAATGCTGTAACATATTTGTTTAGCGATAGGCGTAGGGTGGCTTGTCACGCCTGAAGCTTCTGTGCTTGCAAGAATGTCATGATGACGGAAGATTACAGTGCATCAGTACGTTGCGTCTCATGAGCTACTTCGGTTACGCCGTGTCCAGCATCAGTGTTGCATTCATCTATGCTGTTGCATAGTTAATTTCTGGGTGTAGATACTTTGTGACCTAGGCATTCGCGAGTCACAGTTGACAGTATGGCGTCAATGACGTCAGACGTGATGGCATGAGTAGGGTACCTGCAGGTCAGGATACATGAGACATCACGTGGATGAGCTATCAGCGGCGTCAGACCGTAGGGTCCAATGTCAGAAGGTGTGACGTATTCATATCCTGTCGTGCCTGTGCTGTCGAGAGTAGGCCAGTTGGAGGCCTCTGGTCGCACTCGAGCTGCTTCAGCCTGGAGTGCGAGTCAGGAATGTCCAGACTGGCACAGCTTACCTGATCGCTTCGGCCATTTCAGCGATTCCATGCGCCTGTCTAACATGACGTATCGCGACGTTTCTGACACACTCATGCAGCTCTATGCACGTAGGTCGTACTCTGATGAGTCTGTGGACATTCATGATGAGCTGTCTGCTAGCTTCTGATGCAAGTACACTTGCACTGGCATATGAGAAGTAGCATATGCCATTTGTCAGAGTAGGTCATGGTATTTACTGCTCGGCGTGATGTGGCCATCACAGTCTGGAGTAGATAGCTCTCAGAGTGTGTCGGTACTTGCCTTCAATGTTCGTCAGCTAATTGCGGTCTAAGTCATACATGTGGCACTGATGGCGCTCAGTGCTGGACGTTCGCAGCATCGATGATGTGATTCAGTACGTCGTGCGGTAGTGCGCTAGGTTGTTACGAGCGGTTTGAACTATGTGTTTATCATTACTAGTAATGCTTATGTCTATGTCGGTATGCTGTAGCGTCAGATGTATGGTGCGATGGCGTAGCTCGATGCGGCATGTGGCAAGGTCAGCACGCTAGGTGCAGTTTGAACTCTCATGTATTGTAGTCTAAGTTTAAGCATTAGATGTTCTTCTTAGATAGCTTTAGTAGCTCATACGTAGATGTGAGACTTGCTGGTTGCGTCAAGCTCTACGGGCTCACTTAGCAGGTGTGATCATATTGCATGATGAGGTGGAGCAGAAGGACTAGAGCATGGGAGTGTAGTGCTAACTGATGAGATTCAAGCTATGATAACTAGGATCCATAGTCATGGACTGCCGTACAGCTCTACGTCACTGTTCTACTTCACAAGTAACTTCTAACTCTATATTGCGATCATGATTCAGTCTATATGATGAGCTATGATCTGTATGCAGAATGCAAGCTCATAGCAGATCAGTGGTAGCCTGAACTCACATCTTATCCACAGCCTTATCATGCTCAGTATGCTATTCACTTTTAGTAATATCCAATTTCAGATATGCAGCAATTATGATAGCGTCAATGCTACTCAGTTAACTAGAGCTCATAATGACAATGCTAGTACATTCGTAAGCAATGGCTTACGATAATGCATATACAATTAGTCATGACATACCATAAGTACTCACTTGAAAATTACCTATACGCTAACTCATATCAAGCTTCAGTACTCAAATGCATTACTATTACTACTAAATCCATTACCTAAGTTAAGCTGTATCTATCGTAGTCATACACTTAGTATTGACTCATATCTAATTCACTCATATTATATAAGCTTTCCTATTGCTTAACTGCAGTTCCATATACTATCACCACATTCATCTTCAATACCTCCTATTCACATTAGCTACCTATTTCAGTCATACATTACTACTATCACCATTACCTAGCTATAGCATACACATACTGCTTATCTATATATCACTCAACTACTTCTCACGACTCATACTAGCCTTAACATATACTAATGCTACATACATTACCATTATATCTAAGCTCATACATTACTATAATCATTACTAGTTAACTTCCATGCATTACTATACATCATCACCATCACTTACATATAGCCACATACTAGTTTAGCTCTATCTACTGTACTATGCTTATTACTCACTATCCTATCTACTCTATCTATTAGCTATACTCATTAACTATGCAAATGGATCAGTTATCTTGACTATTTAGCTACTGTATATGACTGTCATAGATGTATGAATGTGTACTATATTTGACTATTACTTGTTATATGCACTATTATTAGGCATAAATAGTATGCGTATACTGTCATTATGTTCACTGTAACTACTTGCATACTATGATCATTCGTGATCCATGTATGGTACGATAGCAGTCATCTTGACTGCATCTGACTAGATATATGTCAGCTTGTCAGCACTAACGTGCATGGTCTGATCTATTAGGCATATTGATTATTGATGATATGGTACTAGAGTACGTTGCTGTATCAATGACTGTATGTATGAGTTGCGTCTATTTAGCATGATGATAAGCAACGTATGTTGATACTAAGTCATTTGCCGATTACGCTCTATCGCATCGATGACATCAAGCGCATATGCATGCATTTGACTAGCTGCATGAATCAGCTACGCTGCATGCGAGACTTGCACTTGCATCTACTGATCTGCTGTCTAGATGCTTAGCGATCGCGATCGACTGGCCTGAGCCATGCGTGCTATAGGCCTGCTGTTGCTAAGTGATGTAGCTGGCTAGCCTGTCCTGTGGCAATTGTCGATAGCGATTGTCGTCGCGTCGTGCCATGCTTTCATCTGTAGCCTATGTTCGTTGCGCATGCGTCTGCAGTCGCATAGCTCTGTCGCCATATCGCCGGACGATGAGTCGTCAGGCCATCGCTTCGCAGCCTGTGCCGCGATAGCCAAGCGGTCGAGCGCTCTTCCGCCTCGACTAGCGCGCTAGCAGATCGGCGCATCCTGCCGCATGCCTGTCGTGCCACGACAGCGGCCTCGTCTCGTCGAATCCACGTCGCCTCACGAGCTCCCGGCTGGCAGACTAGAGCGATTGCCTCCGAGCGACCGGATGGCAGCTCGAGTCGACGCTGGCGTACGTTCATCCGGGACTCCGAACAACATTCGGTAACCACATACAAACTTCCTTTATAACCCTAGCGTCATCGAACCTTAAGTGTGTAGACCCTACGGGTTCGGGAACCATGCAGACATGACCGAGACGTTCTCCGGTCAATAACCAACAGCGGTATCTGGATACCCATGTTGACTCCCACATGTTCCACGATGATCTCATCGGATGAACCACGATGTCAAGGACTCAATCGATCCTGTATACAATTCCTTTGTCTAATAGTATTGTACTTGCCCGAGATTCGATCGTCGGTATACCGATACCTTGTTCAATCTCGTTACCGGCAAGTCTCTTTACTCGTTCCGTAACACATCATCCCGTGATCAACCCCTTGGTCACATTGTGCACATTTTGATGATGTCCTACCGTGTGGGCCCAGAGATACCTCTCCGTTTACACAGAGTGACAAATCCCAGTCTCGATTCGTGCCAACCCAACAGACACTTTCGGAGATACATGTAGTGCACCTTCATAGCCACCCAGTTATGTTGTGACGTTTGGTACACCCAAAGCATTCCTACGGTATCCGGGAGTTGCACAATCTCATGGTCTAAGGAAAAGATACTTGACATTAGAAAAGCTTTAGCATACGAACTACACGATCTTTGTGCTAGGCTTAGGATTGGGTCTTGTCCATCACATCATTCTCCAAATGATGTGATCCCGTTATCAACGACATCCAATGTCCATGGTCAGGAAACCGTAACCATCTGTTGATCAACAAGCTAGTCAACTAGAGGCTTACTAGGGACATGGTGTTGTCTATGTATCCACATATGTATCTGAGTTTCCTATCAATACAATTATAGCATGGATAATAAACGATTATCATGAACAAGGAAATATAAAAATAACCAATTTATTATTGCCTCTAGGGCATATTTCCAGCATAGTGTCAGGTATTCAATTTTTTTATGTTGTACTTGATGATGATACACTTAAGTGATATACATATTATTATTCATGTCGGTACTTTTTTTATGTTGTACTAATTTCGTTTATTCTTTGTCATGGCAGGTGTTGAAAGATGGTGGGCGCTGGTCGGGAGCGCGCCGAGGCCCCTTCTTCGTCGGCGCGTGGTGCGAGGTCTTCCATTCCACATGCACCTCTCTGTCGAGCGTTGCTGGACAGTATGGCGACACCGCCGGGCCCTTCTTTGTCGACCGCGGTGCCCAGCAGGGGACGAGGTAAGAAGAAGAGAGGAGGTGGAGCACGTGGTCGCGGGAGAGGAGGTAGGGTGACTCTTACGGCGCCTTCCTCGCCGCCGCCCCCAGCTGTTTCACCCGAGCACGTGACTGCTAGGGTGGACTCGCCTAAGGAGGAGGCTACACGGACTCCGGTCCACGAGCCTCCGATCCACGGGTCTTCGGCCCACGAGCCTCGGGTCGACGGGCCTTCAGCCCATGAGAGTTGGGCCCATGAGACCCCGGAGGAGCACACGTCTGGATGGGGTACTTGGTCGGGTCAGCCTGAGGAGCCGAGTGGCCATGTTGATGATGGCGGGGAGCCGACTGATTTTGAGGAGGAGGGGGAGGAGGGGGGCAACGTCTACCAGCGTGGTGCTACACGGCTCCCGTCCGTGCGGCGACCATGAAAGCAGAGGTGGTTGATTTTCCCTGATGGGGAGAGGTAATTGCATTTAATCTTTTTGTACCTTCTGCATTCACGTTTCTTCAAATAACTAATGCGTTGGCCTTGTCATGTTGCAGGGTTGGGACCACCATGAAAGTGTCTGCCGCCCAACTCCGTCCTTGGAGTTCGATTCGCAAAACTTTCCGGGTTTGTCACGTTGCGTGGTGAGGTCGGCTTCGGAGGTTGGATTGAGTTGGGAGCACTACTTGGCTGCCCGGCCCCGCCGGGTGAGATTATCGACGGTGTCTTGTGCAAGACGAGGGCAGGCGTGGTGATCAGAAAGTTCTGGGTAATTTCTCCTTTACACAATTTAAAATCTTCAACTAGCTAGTTATTAATTGTACTAATCAATATTGTCTCATTTGATTGCAGACATTCTACAGGTGTGAGGAGGGATACGAGGAGGCGGCAGATGTTATCCACAAGGAGTTCAAGCGCCTACTTCAGAACTTACGGCATGAGGCTCGGGTGCAGGCTATTCGAGACTACTACGCCAGGCGTGGTATAAAGAAGCCCAAGCAGGAGTGCCGCGATAAGTTCTTGAGTAAGGATCAGTACATGAAGGTAATTCTTAAGGCCTTGTACTTACTTCCTTCATTTAGTAATTCATAGCCGTATAGCTGAAGTTTCTATTTGCTAACTTAGGCCCCTCCGAGATGGTGTGTGGATCGGATGGATTGTTGGGAGGTGTTGGTCAATGCGTGGTGCTCAAAAGAATGGCGGGCCACCCACAACGAGGCCAAGGACAAACGTGCCCAAATGGAAGGTGTGCCACACCATCAAGGCAACTCCAACTTATTTCAGTACAGGCGGAACTGGGTATGTGGTTTGCTTCATTATTCATGCAATTCATTCATCATGCTAGCTTTAGCCCTTTAATTAATTACTAATTTACTTTGTTTCTCTCTTTCAGGCACGCTACAATAAGGCGGATAAGGTGCCATAGGTGTACGACCTGTATGCCATGGCCCACACCCCCCTTACAAGAAAGTCAAGGCATTCTCTGCGTCGACCTCGATGATCCAAAGAACTTCACCAACATCTCCGCCCACGACAAGCTCGTGCAATATAGAGATCGGGGTAGGCGAGGAAAGGGAGGACTTTAACCCGAGCTGTGGTCCCATTGATCTGAGTTCTTGATGATATCTGGTGGCGGGAGGTCCCATGGCTCCATAGCCATGGGAGATGGACTTATCCGTTGTCCTAGCACTCTCCAGGAGATCAAGGCGCGCCATCGAGCTCGCTCTGAGATAAGGCCTCGTGAGCGGCCAGTCCAACTCGCCTTCAAGGTTAGTTATCGTACTCAGCTATCTTTCTCCATTACATTGTGTGTGCTTCCATCAATGATTACAAATGGTCATGTGAGTGGTGTTGCAGGCTACTATCAGAGTGAGAGAGATAGAGCGGAGAAACTTCAAGGAGGCGGCGGAGAGGCAGCGGGAGTTGGAGGAGAGGACGACAAAGATGTTGGAGGAGGAGAGGGCACGGAATGACATGCAGGCAAGGGCCATGTACGAGCTCCTTGTGGTAAGTTTCTTCTGCAGATTACTTGCTAGTCTTAACATATGAGTCTCATTACTAACTAGTATGACTCTGTTATGAAAACCAAATGTGTAGTCTGTGTGCGAGAAGTCCGGTCAGACCGCTCCGCCGATGCCAGTGATTGCTCCTGGGAGCACGGTGAGTTTAATTTGAATGGGCATTACTTGTTAGTCTTAACATTTGAGTGTCATAATGCTAACGAGACATTGGAAAAGATCTTTGGTGCAGCTTAACTCCAGAAACGCATCGCAGGATCCTTCTCCAGCTACCTGCACGAGCCAGCCCGCTCCTACACCTCCCTGATCATGGTAAGTTTCTCTAGACTTAGACTTAGCTTTATTTCCTCCAATATGCTTACCATAATGACCTAGAGTTAGCTTCTTTTCCTTCAAAATGACTTAATAAGCTTACTTATCTCAAAAATTTCATAATTAGCTTAGTTAGCTCATAAACGATTCATTTTACCTAAGTTAGCTCTAAAATGACTCATTTTACCTTAGTTAGCTTACAAGTGATCCAATTTATCCAAGTTAGCTCTAAAATGACCCATTTTACGTAGATTAGCTCCTAAATGATCCATTTTACCTACGTTAGCTTTAAAATGACCCATTTCACCTAGGTTAGCTCCAAAATGACCCATTTCACCTAGGTTAGCTCCAAAATGACCCATTTCACCTAAGTTAGCTAAAAAACTATCTATTTCACCTTAGTTAGCTCAAAAACATGGCATTTCACCTTAGTTAGCTCATAAACGACCCATTTCAACTAAGTTAGCTCCAAAATGATCCATTTCACCTAGGTTAGCTCATAAATGATGCATTTGACCTAGGTTAGCTCATAAACGACCCATTTCACCTAGGTTAGCTCATAAACGACCCATTTCACCTAGATTAGCTCATAAACGACCCATTTCACCTAGGTTAGCTCATAAACGACCTATTTCACCTAGGTTAGCTCATAAACGACCCATTTCACCTAGGTTGGCTTATAAGCGACCCATTTCACCTAGGTTAGCTCATAAGCGACCCATTTCACCTAGGTTAGCTCATAAGCGACCTATTTCACCTAGGTTAGCTCATAAACGACCCATTTCACCTAGGTTAGCTCATAAGCGATCCATTTCACCTAACTTAGCTCATAAGCGATCCATTTCACCTAACTTAGCTCATAAGCGATCCATTTCAACTAATTTAGCTCATAAATGATCCAGTTCACCTAAGTTAGCTAATAAATGGCATATACTTCTTCTTCTAGTCTTCTTCTTCTTCTTCTATTCTTTTCTAACTTTCTTATTTGTTATTTTGCAGGTTTCATTCACTTCACGGAAGCTTGACACCCTATGATGGATTGCTTGTTTTTTCCTTTGATGCACTTCTTGTATTCTGCTCGCTTGCTATGATGAAACTAGATTGCTATGATGAAACTTTGCATATTGTAATATGTATGGATAGATGGGACTATGTGCAACCTACTATGTATGTATGGATGGATATATATGTGCTGGATATTTATTATGTTGGATATATATGTGCTGGATATTTATGTGATGGATATATAAGTGATGTGATATATTTGCTGTGATAATTGTTGGATATAAGAAAACAGAATAAAAAGAGGCAAGATAGGGCTCTTTGCCGTCCATGACAGACGGCAAAGACCCTTTGCCGTCGGTGGCGACGGCAAAGGGACACGTGGCCACCACTGTGCTTCCTCAAAGATGAGCCATTTGGCAAATTTCCCTACTGGCGGACGGCAAAGTTAAGTGATGGCAAAGACTTTGCCTTTTCCGTCCGCCGTGGTGACGGCAAAACACAGCGGCGCCGACGCATTCTTGGCGTCAATGGCGGACAACAAAGAGGCGCTCAAATTTGCCGTCCGCTGGCTGGCGGCAAAGGCGCCGTTAGCCGCTTAACGGACTAACGCAGCGGACGTCTAGTATTTTGCCGTCACTCCTCTTTGCCGTCCGCCGCTGTAGGCAAAGCACTCTTGCCGTCCGCCATAAAAAGCATACAGCAAAGGGCATGTTTGCCGACCCTGTCTTTACCGTCACTATTTGCCGTCCGCCACGACAAAGAAAGCTCTTTGCCGTCCGCCGTCCCTGGCTTTGCCGTCCGCTGTGGCAGATGGCAAAGTAGCTGATTCCTGTAGTGTTCGGCCCTTTTTTCCGCCCAGCGGCCGCAGGCCGAACCCGGCACGCTGGGGGGCGCTTGGGGGCTCCGGCGCAAGGGAAAAGCGCGGCTGGCCCACGTCGTCAGGTGAAAAGTCAAGATTTTGTTCCCCGACTCGCCTCCCACCCCCGCGCTCTCGGCCGCAACTAGGTATATCCCGGCGCCACCCCGCCGCCCATCACCGGTAGATAGCCATTCCCCGTCTGAAGCATAGGGGACGACCTTCGTCCTTTCTCTCTCTTCTGCCGTGGTCGAGATTTAACTCTTAACTTCATACCTTACAACTCAGGCAAGAACTCCTTCTTTGGCTGATCCATCTTGAACACCTTCAAGATCATGTCAAGGTATGTGCTCATTTGAAAGTACCATTTAGCGTTTTTTATCTATCCTCATAGATCTTGATGCTCAATGTTCAAGCAGCTTAATTCAGGTTTTCTATTGAAAAACACTTTTCAAATAACCCTATATGCTTTCCAGAAATTCTAGATCATTTCCGATCAACAATATGTCATTCACATATACTTATCAGAAATTCTATAGTGCTCCCACTCACTTCTTTGGAAATACAAGTTTCTCACAAACTTTGTATAAACCCAAAAATCTTTGATCATCTCATCAAAGCGTACATTCCAACTCCGAGATGCTTACTCCAGTCCTTAGAAGGATTGCTGGAGCTTTGCATACTTGTTAGCATCTTTCAGGATTGACAAAACCTTCTGGTCGTATCACATACAACCTTTCCTCAAGTATAACGTCGAGGAAACAATGTTTTGACATCCTATCTGCAAGATTTCATCAATCATGCAGTAATTGCTAATCCAATTCCAACAGACTCTTAGCATCGCTACGAGTGAGAAAGCCTCACCGTAGTCAACTCCTTGAACTTGTCGGAAAACATCTTTAACGACAAGTCGAGCTTTATTAATGGTGATAGTTACCATCATTGTCTGTCTTCCTTTTAAAATCCATCTTTACCCAATGTCCTTACGACCATCAAGTATTTCTTCCAGAGTCATGGATCCTCTCTCGGATGTTATGGCCTTGAGCCATTCGTCGGAATCCGGGCCCACCATCGCTTCTTCATAGCTCGTGGGTTCATTGTTGTCTAGCAACATGACCTTCAAGACAGGATTATTGTACCACTCAGAAGTAGTACGCATCCTTGTCACCCTACGAGGTACGGTAGTGACTTGATCCAAAACTTCATGATCACTATCATAAGCTTCTACTTCAATTGGTGTAGGCGCCACAGGAACAACTTCATGTGCCCTGCTACACACTTGTTGAAGTGACGGTTCAATAACCTCATCAAGTCTCCACCATCCTCCCACTCAATTCTTTCGAGAGAAACTTTTCTCGGGAAAGGACCTAATTCTAGAAACAATCCTTTTTGCTTCCGGAACTGAGACTGGAGGTATACCCAACTATTTTGGGTGTCCTATGAAGAAGCATTTTATCCGCTTTGGGTTCGAGCTTATCAACCTGAAACTTTTTCACATAAGCGTCGCAGCCCCAAACTTTTAAGAAACGACAATTTAGGTTTCTCCAAACCATAGTTCAAACGGTGTCGTCTCAATGGAATTACGTGGTGCCCTATTAAAGTGAGTGTGGTTGTCTCTAATGCCTAACCCATGAACGATAGTGGTAATTCGATAAGAGACATCATGGTACGCATCATATCCAATAGGGTGCAACTATGATGTTTGGACACACCATCACGCTATGGTGTTCCAGGCGGTATTTATTGTGAAACTATTTCCACAATGTCTTAATTGCGTGCCAAAGCTCGTAACTCAGATACTCATCTCTATGATCATATCATAGACGTTTTATCCTCTTGTCACGATGATCTTCAACTTCACACTGATATTACTTGAACCATTCAATAATTCAGACTTGTGTTTCATCAAGTAAATACACTCAGTATCTACTCAAATCATCCGGGAAGTAAGAACATAACGATATTCACTGCATGCCTCAGCACTCATTGGACTGCACACATCAAAATGTGTTACTTCCAACAAGTTGCTATCTTGTTCCATCTTACTGAAACCGAGGCTTTTCAGTCATTTTGCCCATGTGGTATGATTTGCATATCTCAAGTGATTCAAAATCAAGCGAGTCCAAACGATCCATCTACATGGAGTTTCTTCATGCGTATACACCAATAGACATGGTTCACATGTCTCAAACTTTTCAAAAACGAGTGAGTCCAAAGATCCATCAACATGGAGCTTCTTCATGCGTTTTATACCAATATGACTTACATGGCAGTGCCACAAGTAAGTGGTACCATCATTACTATCTTATATCTTTTGGCATGAAAATGTGTATTACTATGATCGAGATTCAATAAACCATTCCTTTAGGTGCAAGACCATTGAAGGTATTATTCAAATAAATAGAGTAACCATTATTCTCCTTAAATGAATAACCGTATTGCGATAGACATAATCCAATCATGTCTATGCTCAACGCAAACACCAAATGACAATTATTCTGGTTTAATACTAATCTTGATGGTAGAGGGAGTGTGCGATGTTTGATCACATCAAACTTGGAAACACTTCCAACACATATCGTCAGCTCACCTTTAGCTAGTCTCCGTCTATTCCGTAGCCTTTTATTTCGAGTTACAAACACTTAGCAACCGAACCGGTATCTAATACCCTTGTGCTACTAGGAGTACTAGTAAAGTACACAATAACTTAATGTATATCCAATATACTTCTATCGACCTTGCCAGCCTTCTCATCTACCAAGTATCTAGGGTAATTCTGCTCCATGGCTGTTCCCTTATTACGAAGCACTTAGTCTCGGGTTTGGGTTCAACCTTGGGTTTCTTCATTAGAGCAGCAGCTGATTTGCTGTTTCATGAAGTATCCCTTCTTGCCCTTGCCCTTCTTGAAACTAGTGGTTTCACCAACCATCAACAATTGATGCTCCTTCCTGATTCCTACTTTCGCGGTGTCAAACATCGCGAATATCTCAAGGATCATCATAATTATCCCTGATTTGTTATAGTTCATCACGAAGCTCTAGCAGCTTGGTGGCAATGACTTTGGAGAAACATCACTATCTCTGGAAGATCAACTCCCACTCGATTCAAGTGATTGTTGCACTCAGACAATCTGAGCACAAGCTCAACGATTGAGCTTTTCTCCCTTAGTTTGCAGGCCAAGAAAATCGTCGGAGGTCTTATACCTCTTGACGTGGGCACGAGCCTGAAATCCCAATTTCAACCCTCGAAACATCTCATATGTTCCGCGACGTTTCGAAAAACATCTTTGGTGCCTCAACTCTAAACCGTTTAACTGAACTATTACGTAGTTATCAAAACGTGTATGTCCGATGTTCGCAACATCCACAGACGACGTTTGGGGTTCAGCACACTGAGCGGTGCAATCAGCTTTTTTCTGTCCGCATAATCGCTACTGTCAACTTTCAACTATATTTTCTCTAGGAACATATCTAAACAGTGGAACTAAAGCGCGAGCTTACGACATAATTTGCAAAGATCTTTTGACTATGTTCAGGATAATTAAGTTCATCTCACGAACTCCCACTCAGATAGACATCCTCTAGTCATCTAAGTGATTACATGATCCGAGTCAACTAGGCGTGTCCGATCATCACGTGAGACGGACTAGTTATCATCGGTGAACATCTTCATGTTGATCGTATCCTCCATACGACTCATGCTCGACCTTTCGGTCTCTTGTGTTCGAGGCCATGTCTGCGTACATGCTAGGCTCGTCAAGTTAACCTAAGTGTTTGGCGTGTGTAAATCTGGCTTACACCCATTGTATGTGAGCGTAAGAATCTATCACACCCGATCATCACGCGGTGCTTGAAGCACGAACTTTCGCAGCGGTGCACAGTTAGGGGAACACTTTCTTGAAATTTTAATGAGGATCATCTTATTTACTACCGTCGTTCTAAGCAAATAAGATGCATAAACATGATAAGCATCACATGCAATCAAATAGTGACATGATATGGCCAATATCATTTTGCTCCTTTTGATCTCCATCTTCGGGGCTCCATGATCATCATCGTCACCGGCATGACACCATGATATCCATCATCGTGTCTCCATGAAGTTTTCTCGCCAACTTATTACTTCTACTACTATGGCTATCGGTTAGCAATAAAGTAAAGTAATTACATGGCGTTTGTTCAATGACACGCAGGTCATACAATAAATCAAGACAACTCCTATGGCTCCTGCCGGTTGTCATACTCATCGACATGCAAGTCGTGATTCCTATTACAAGAACATGATCAATCTCATACATCACATATCATTCATCACATTCTTCTTGGCCATATCACATCACATAGCATACCCTGCAAAAACAAGTTAGACGTCCTCTAATTGTTGTTTGCATGTTTTACGTGGCTGCTATGGGTTTCTAGCAAAAACGTTTATTACCTACGCAAAACCACAACGTGATATGCCAATTGCTATTTACCCTTCATAAGGACCCTATTCATCGAATCCGTTCCGACTAAAGTGGGAGAGAGGCACCGCTAGCCACCTTATGCACCAAGTGCATGTCGATCGGTGGAACCTGTCTCACGTAAGTGTACGTGTAAGGTCGGTCCGGCCGCTTCATCCCACAATACCGTCGAAACAAGATTGGACTAGTAACGGTAAGCATATTGAAAAAATCAACGCCCACAACTACTTTGTGTTCTACTCGTGCAAAGAATCTACGCAATAGACCTAGCTCATGATGCCATTTGTTGGGGAGCGTAGCAGAAATTCAAAATTTTCCTCGTGTCACCAAGATCTATCTATGGAGAAACCAGCAACGAGGGAAGGAGAGTGCATCTACATACCCTTGTAGATCGCTAAGCGGAGCGTTCAAGAGAACGGGGTTGAAGGAGTCGTGCTTGTCGTGATCCAAATCACCGGAGATCCTAGTGCCGAGCGGACGGCACCTCCGCGTTCAACACCGTGCAGCCGGTGGCGTCTCCCATGCCTTGATCCAGCAGGAGAGAGGGAGAGGTTGAGGAAGACTCCATCCAGCATCAGCACAATGGCATGGTGGTGATGGAGGCGTGGCAATCCTGCAGGCTTCGCCAAGCACCATGGAGAGGAGGAGGAGAGAGGCGGGGCTGCGCCAACAAGAGAAGAAACTTCGTGTGTTGGGCTGCACCTTTGCCTCCACTATATATAGGGGAGAGGGGCTGCGCCCCACCTGGTTTCCACACCCTAGGGGGCGGCCAGCCCTAGATCCCATCTAGGGGTGGCCAAGGGGAGAGGGGAAACTTGCCCCCAAGCAGGTGGGCGCCCCTCCCCAAACCCTAGGCGCCTTGGGCCCTTGTGGGGCGCACCAGCCCACAGGGCTGGTCCCTCCCACACTTGGCCCATGCTGCCCTCCGGGATGGTGGCCCCACTTGGTGGACCCCCGGGACCCTCCCGGTGGTCCCGGTACGTTACCGATAAAACCCGAAACTTTTCCGGTGACCAAAACAGGACTTCCCATATATACATCTTTACCTCCGGACCATTCCGGAACTCCTCGTGACATCCGGGATCTCATCCGGGACTCCGAACAACATTCGGTAACCACATACAAACTTCCTTTATAACCCTAGCGTCATCGAACCTTAAGTGTGTAGACCCTACGGGTTCGGGAACCATCTGAACATGACCGAGGCGTTCTCCGGTCAATAACCAACAGCGGTATCTGGATACCCATGTTGACTCCCACATGTTCCACGATGATCTCATCGGATGAACCACGATGTCAAGGACTCAATCGATCCTGTATACAATTCCTTTGTCTAATAGTATTGTACTTGCCCGAGATTCGATCGTCGGTATACCAATACCTTGTTCAATCTCGTTACCGGCAAGTCTCTTTACTCGTTCCGTAACACATCATCCCGTGATCAACCCCTTGGTCACATTGTGCACATTTTGATGATGTCCTACCGTGTGGGCCCAGAGATACCTCTCCGTTTACACAGAGTGACAAATCCCAGTCTCGATTCGTGCCAACCCAACGGACACTTTCGGAGATACATGTAGTGCACCTTCATAGCCACCCAGTTATGTTGTGACGTTTGGTACACCCAAAGCATTCCTACGGTATCCGGGAGTTGCACAATCTCATGGTCTAAGGAAAAGATACTTGACATTAGAAAAGCTTTAGCATCTGAACTACGATCTTTGTGCTAGGCTTAGGATTGGGTCTTGTCCATCACATCATTCTCCAAATGATGTGATCCCGTTATCAACGACATCCAATGTCCATGGTCAGGAAACCGTAACCATCTGTTGATCAACAAGCTAGTCAACTAGAGGCTTACTAGGGACATGGTGTTGTCTATGTATCCACATATGTATCTGAGTTTCCTATCAATACAATTATAGCATGGATAATAAGCGATTATCATGAACAAGGAAATATAAAATAACCAATTTATTATTGCCTCTAGGGCATATTTCCAGCATAGTGTCAGGTATTCAATTTTTTTATGTTGTACTTGATGATGATACACTTAAGTGATATACATATTATTATTCATGTCGGTACTTTTTTTATGTTGTACTAATTTCGTTTATTCTTTGTCATGGCAGGTGTTGAAAGATGGTGGGCGCTGGTCGGGAGCGCGCCGAGGCCCCTTCTTCGTCGGCGCGTGGTGCGAGGTCTTCCATTCCACATGCACCTCTCTGTCGAGCGTTGCTGGACAGTATGGCGACACCGCCGGGCCCTTCTTTGTCGACCATGGTGCCCAGCAGGGGCGAGGTAAGAAGAAGAGAGGAGGTGGAGCACGTGGTCGCGGGAGAGGAGGTAGGGTGACTCTTCGGCGCCTTCCTCGCCGCCGCCCAGCTGTTTCACCCGAGCACGTGACTGCTAGGGTGGACTCGCCTAAGGAGGAGGCTACGGACTCGGTCCACGAGCCTCCGATCCACGGGTCTTCGGCCCACGAGCCTCGGGTCGACGGGCCTTCAGCCCATGAGAGTTGGGCCCATGAGACCCCGGAGGAGCACACGTCTGGATGGGGTACTTGGTCGGGTCAGCCTGAGGAGCCGAGTGGCCATGTTGATGATGGCGGGGAGCCGACTGATTTTGAGGAGGAGGGGGAGGAGGGGGGCAACGTCTACCAGCGTGGTGCTACACGGCTCCCGTCCGTGCCGGCGACCCGCGAGCAGAGGTGGTTGATTTTCCCTGATGGGGAGAGGTAATTGCATTTAATCTTTTGTACCTTCGCATTCACGTTTCTTCAAATAACTAATGCGTTGGCCTTGTCATGCTGCAGGGGTTGGGACCACCATGAAAGTGTCTGCCGGCCCAACTCCGTCCTTGGAGTTCTGATTCGGCAAAACTTTCCGGGGTTTGTCACGTTGCGTGGTGAGGGTCGGCTTCCAGAGGTTGGATTGAGTTGGGAGCACTACTTGGCTGCCCCGGCCCCGCCGGGTGAGATTATCGACGGTGTCTTGTGCAAGACGAGGGCAGGCGTGGTGATCAGAAAGTTCTGGGTAATTTCTCCTTTACACAATTTAAAATCTTCAACTAGCTAGTTATTAATTGTACTAATCAATATTGTCTCATTTGATTGCAGACATTCTACAGGTGTGAGGAGGGATACGAGGAGGGCGGCAGATGTTATCCACAAGGAGTGCAAGCGCCTACTTCAGAACTTACGGCATGAGGCTCGGGTGCAGGCTATTCGAGACTACTACGCCGGGCGTGGTATAAAGAAGCCCAAGCAGGAGTGCCGCGATAAGTTCTTGAGTAAGGATCAGTACATGAAGGTAATTCTTAAGGCCTTGTACTTACTTCCTTCATTTAGTAATTCATAGCCGTATAGCTGAAGTTTCTATTTGCTAACTTAGGCCCCTCCGAGATGGTGTGTGGATCGGATGGATTGTTGGGAGGTGTTGGTCAATCGTGGTGCTCAAAGAATGGCGGGCCACCCACAACGAGGCCAAGGACAAACGTGCCCAAATGGAAGGTGTGCCACACCATCAAGGCAACTCCAACTTATTTCAGTACAGGCGGAACTGGGTATGTGGTTTGCTTCATGATTCATGCAATTCATTCATCATGCTAGCTTTAGCCCTTTAATTAATTACTAATTTACTTTGTTTCTCTCTTTCAGGCACGCTACAATAAGGCGGATAAGGTGCCATAGGTGTACGACCTGTATGCCATGGCCCACACTGGCCCTTACAAGAAAGTCAAGGCATTCTCTGCGTCTGACCTCGATGATCCAAAGAACTTCACCAACATCTCCGCCCACGACAAGCTCGTGCAATATAGAGATCAGGGGTAGGCGAGGAAAGGGGAGGACTTTAACCCGAGCCAGGGTCCCATTGATACAGAGTTGCTGATGATATCTGGTGGCGGGAGGTCCCATGGCTCCATAGCCATGGGAGATGGACTTATCCGTTGTCCTAGCACTCTCCGGAGATCAAAGCGCCAATCGAGCTCCGCTCCTGAGATAAGGCCTCGTGAACGGCCAGTCCAACTCGCCTTCAAGGTTAGTTATACGTACTCAGCTATCTTTCTCCATTACATTGTGTGTGCTTCCATCAATGATTACAAATGGTCATGTGAGTGGTGTTGCAGGCTACTATACAGAGTGAGAGAGATAGAACGGAGAAACTTCTGGCGGAGGCGGCGGAGAGGCAGCGGGAGTTGGAGGAGAGGACGACAAAGATGTTGGAGGAGGAGAGGGCACGGAATGACATGCAGGCAAGGGCCATGTACGAGCTCCTTGTGGTAAGTTTCTTCTGCAGATTACTTGCTAGTCTTAACATATGAGTCTCATTACTAACTAGTATGACTCTGTTATGAAAACCAAATGTGCGATCTGTGTGCGAAGTCCGGTCGACCGCTCCTTGATGCCGATGATTGCTCACAGGAGCACGGTGAGTTTAATTTGAATGGGCATTACTTGTTAGTCTTAACATTTGAGTGTCATAATGCTAACGAGACATTGGAAAAGATCTTTGGTGCAGCTTAACTCCGAAACGCATCGCAGATCCTTCTCCGACTACCGCACGAGCCAGCCCGCTCCTACACCTCCCTGATCATGGTAAGTTTCTCTAGACTTAGACTTAGCTTTATTTCCTCCAATATGCTTACCATAATGACCTAGAGTTAGCTTCTTTTCCTTCAAAATGACTTAATAAGCTTACTTATCTCAAAAATTTCATAATTAGCTTAGTTAGCTCATAAACGATTCATTTTACCTAAGTTAGCTCTAAAATGACTCATTTTACCTTAGTTAGCTTACAAGTGATCCAATTTATCCAAGTTAGCTCTAAAATGACCCATTTTACGTAGATTAGCTCCTAAATGATCCATTTTACCTACGTTAGCTTTAAAATGACCCATTTCACCTAGGTTAGCTCCAAAATGACCCATTTCACCTAGGTTAGCTCCAAAATGACCCATTTCACCTAAGTTAGCTAAAAAACTATCTATTTCACCTTAGTTAGCTCAAAAACATGGCATTTCACCTTAGTTAGCTCATAAACGACCCATTTCAACTAAGTTAGCTCCAAAATGATCCATTTCACCTAGGTTAGCTCATAAATGATGCATTTGACCTAGGTTAGCTCATAAACGACCCATTTCACCTAGGTTAGCTCATAAACGACCCATTTCACCTAGATTAGCTCATAAACGACCCATTTCACCTAGGTTAGCTCATAAACGACCTATTTCACCTAGGTTAGCTCATAAACGACCCATTTCACCTAGGTTAGCTTATAAACGACCCATTTCACCTAGGTTAGCTCATAAACGACCCATTTCACCTAGGTTAGCTCATAAACGACCTATTTCACCTAGGTTAGCTCATAAACGACCCATTTCACCTAGGTTAGCTCATAAACGATCCATTTCACCTAACTTAGCTCATAAACGATCCATTTCACCTAACTTAGCTCATAAACGATCCATTTCAACTAATTTAGCTCATAAATGATCCAGTTCACCTAAGTTAGCTAATAAATGGCATATACTTCTTCTTCTAGTCTTCTTCTTCTTCTTCTATTCTTTTTCTAACTTTCTTATTTGTTATTTTGCAGGTTTCATTCACTTCACGGAAGCCAGCACCCTATGATGGATTGCTTGTTTTTTCCTTTGATGCACTTCTTGTATTCTGCTCGCTTGCTATGATGAAACTAGATTGCTATGATGAAACTTTGCATATTGTAATATGTATGGATAGATGGGACTATGTGCAACCTACTATGTATGTATGGATGGATATATATGTGCTGGATATTTATTATGTTGGATATATATGTGCTGGATATTTATGTGATGGATATATAAGTGATGTGATATATTTGCTGTGATAATTGTTGGATATAAGAAAAACAGAATAAAAAAGAGGCAGTACAGGCTCTTTGCCGTCCGCGGCAGACGGCAAAGACCCCTTTGCCGTCGGTGGCAGACGGCAAAGGGGACACGTGGCGGCCACCTGTGCTTCCTCAAAGATGAGCCATTTGGCAAATTTCCCTACCCTGGCGGACGGCAAAGTTAAGCTGATGGCAAAGACTTTGCCTTTTCCGTCCGCCGTGGCTGACGGCAAAACACAGCGGGCGCTGACGCATTGCTGACGTCAACTGGCGGACAACAAAGAGGCGCTCAAATTTGCCGTCCGCTGGCTGGCGGCAAAGGCCGCCGTTAGCCGCCTAACGGACTAACGCAAGCGGACGTCTAGTATTTTGCCGTCACTCCTCTTTGCCGTCCGCCGCTGTAGGCAAAGCACTCTTTGCCGTCCGCCATAAAAAGCATACAGCAAAGGGCATGTTTGCCGACCCTGTCTTTGCCGTCACTATTTGCCGTCCGCCGCTGACAGCAAAGCTCTTTGCCGTCCGCCGTCCCTGGCTTTGCCGTCCGCTGTGGCAGATGGCAAAGTAGCTGATTCCTGTAGTGTTCGGCCCTTTTTTCCGCCCAGCGGCCGCAGGCCGAACCCGGCACGCTGGGGGGCGCTTGGGGGCTCCGGCGCAAGGGAAAAGCGCGGCTGGCCCACGTTGTCAGGTGAAAAGTCAAGATTTTGTTCCCCGACTCGCCTCCCACCCCCGCGCTCTCGGCCGCAACTAGGTATATCCCGGCGCCACCCCGCCGCCCATCACCGGTAGATAGCCATTCCCCGCCGGAAAAATAGCAGAGGTTCGCCGCGACAGCCCCTCCGACACCAGCTGGGCTGGTGTGCGGTATTATAACGGTGTCACGGGGAGGAGCGCCCATATTCAAGCCCCGGGGATGTAGCCATGATGATGAACCTCGTTAACAAATCTTGGTGTTGTGCCTCGTGTGATTGTTTGGTCCTCGGTAGATCAATGAGTGCCTCGGATTATTCTAACAAGCTCCTTGATGACCAACCTTGTGGCCTCCTCGGCCTCCTCCTTTAGTAGGACGGCGGTGGAGGTGGAGCGGAGAGTGCGTGGTGGTGCACGGGGCGCACCCTGGAAGGAGTACCGGCGGTGCTGGTCGTGCTTGGTGGCGAATCACGCTTCCCAGTTTGGTGAGTCCACCGCGTACATTCGGATGTGACGGAGCTCAGTCAGGAGGTGAATACGACGACCATGGATCTCCGCCAACCGCACGCGGTCTGAGACCAGCATCACCGGCACCGGCACCCTGTCGAGGTTGAGATGCCACCCATGCGATAGGTTGACATTGGGCCACGGCACCGGCACGCCGTGCTCCCAGAAGTACCGACAGAGGTGGACTGACACGAATAGGTGAAAGCATGCTCTCGACTTAGTACCTGGCGGCGCCATGGTTAGGTTGGCTGCGTCGCGGCACCCCGACGAGCCGCCGGCCTCGGGGCCATGCTTGCCAGGCTTCATGGTGGGCGGCCGGCTAGGGCTGGTGTCCGGCTGGCATTTAAAAGGATGTGCATGGACTGGTTTGTGTTGCTGACTTGTCAGCCCGAGCGCACACGTGAATTACATAGGACTGGTGGGAGGTAGTTAGAGGGCCTACGTGCGGGCCCGAGGCAGACACGGTGCGTCTGTCCCATGTCTATGTGGATGCAATCTGGCCTAAATTTGTTGTGGAATTGCATCCATAAAGCCATATGGTGGACATAATTTGAGTTCGCACCCTCGCGTTGGGCCGTGGTTTTTGGGCTCGTGGACCCAGACAGCCACAACCAGACCAAATGGGTCAACGCACTGGAGTTACCCTAAGCTCCTCGCAAAATCTCCTCGTACAGCACCAGCTCTTGGATTACAACTTTTCGAAGCCCTCCTGCCCGTTAGTGACACCAAATGGTCACTGCTTTCCCAACACTTTACTCACACCACCTCATACAACATGCTTTTGTAAATGAGATTATGCATGAAGCGATCGGCTCTTCCCTGCATCATAGACTAACCTCTGTTGCTACAGAGGAACTTGCTGCGCTACGTGTTTTACTACAGGGAGTGCTCCTCAACATCGGCAAGATAGAAGAACTCTGGTTGGTGGCAAAAGCTTGTCAACAAAAATGCTTACTCTACAATGTACCAATCGGTGATGATCCCGCACTGGTTCAGGTCAGGTCCTCCAATGTCCCAAACAAGATCAAGGTTCTTGGATGGCTACCCCAACATGAGATATTAAACACGAGCAAAAGTTTAGTGAAAACGAAGATTGTTGACTCCGTGAAATGCCCCCTATGCTTGCAAGCACCTGAAGAGTGCACCCACCTCTTCTTGCTCCCTATGCTTGCTGTCCTAACTAATAATTGGTAACACGTCATGCATTGCACAAGCGCTTGATTTAATCTATCAACTGAACCTACTCATAGAGGAAAAGTTACCATGCACAACTAATATTTTTCAGATGAATTTGTAGACAAACTAAATGACGGGATGTCTTTCATGCCCGAAGGTTTTAAAACTCCTTCAAAGCAAGAGATCACAGAAGGAATCAGAATGAATGAACTTGTCAGTTCTCTCTAATATCTCAACTTGCACCATCATACAACAAAAGTTGTATTGTAGATATGATAACTAGACCATCAAGATGTTGTTTGGTAGATAAAAGTGGTATTTTGGTCCCCGATTAAATAAGCAGAGGGCAGTATAGTGCAAACATGAATGAATAATGTGAAATATGGAGGGTATATATTGAGCCCAACACCATCGAAGAAACTTGACAAGCATGTGGCATGTATGACAATGAGTAACATGCATGCCTCATGAGCTATATTTCAAATAAGATTGTTATTTCTGGGTGCAAAAAACCTATACATCCGGGAAGCATGTGACAGGACTTTGTCCATGGTCTGTCACACTATTCAGATAATCTTCCTTAGACTTGATTATATATTAGCTAAATAAAATTCAAAGTATCAGATGCAAACTTCAAAAGTACTTATACAAATACACAGAAAGTTAACGGCAATAGAAAAACCCAAATGATAAGTGCCACACGTCAGGTGTGTGGCACTCCGGCCTTGCCGTTTTTCGATAGCAATTCCAGTCACTCAAGGGTGACAAATTTCAGTGCCACACGGCAAGTTTTTGTCAAAAATAAACTGAAGCACGAAAGTTTTCATGCTTGACAACTAAAGTTATCATCCTCGCGCCACTAACTTGCCATAAAGAACGTTTGGAGTTGCCAAGTTCACCAAGCGTTCACATATACACATTAAGTAATTTGGAAGCCTTTATGATTTAGTGTTTATGGAACGACAGAACATCCTGCCCCTTCACCCCCGTGAGCATCTCGATGTTTACCATCTTGACCATTGACACCGCAGACCACACATTCCACGTCGTTGAGTCAGCAGTGCTTTCAGGTACGATCGCTGGCATGTCACAGCAGGTGAGCAGCGGCGCGTCCATGGTTTAACTATCTCAGTAATCTTTCATAGACTTGATTATATACTACTCCCTCCGACCTCGGCTGGGAGGCATCTACCTCATCCCAATCACAAGGAGAGGTTCACCATGATGGGGGTCAGGTACTTTAATTCTTTGCGTTCCGGAAAGAATGAAATGCATAGGGGACCATCCTTTTTTTGCGGCATGCTCTCTGATTTACGGATTCGAAGGGGGCCAACGTTTTTCAACACTAGTGTAGTGTCAAAGAACGTCTTATATTATGGGACGGAGGGAGTAGTTAAATAAGATTCAAAGTATCAAACACACCCGCGGACTTCGAAAGAACTTATCCAAATAGGCAGGAAATCAACGGCAATTAAAAACTGCACCTTTTCTGGCCAAGTAAAAAATTGTTCTTTGCGGGTTACAAAAAACCAGCAAAGTAGTTTTACATGTAAATGATCTAACCAAAATACCACAGCAACTGGTCGGCTGCCACAAGGAGAAATCTTGAATGTAGTGCAAAATGAGGTACAGAAGAAAAATCACCAAATCTAAGTGTCTTAACAATTTAGCTGTTTATGGCACGGCAGGACTTCCTAACCTGCCCATTCGTCCCCGTGACCACCTCGATGTTTCCCATCTTGACCATCGACGCCGCGAACCGCACCTTCCACAACAAGGAGTCAGCAGCGTTTTCCTCAACCTTCGCCCTCGTGTCGTTGCGGGTGAGCAGCGCCGCGTCCGACGTGAACAACACTCGCCTAGCGACGGCGTTCTTGAAGAACTGGTTGCTCAGCGTCGTCGGCACCACCGCGCTGTTGTTCACCACCGGGTCCGGCGCACCGCTCACCGGCTCTGGGCACGTCTGCTTTAGGTCGGTTGCGTATGCGGTGTCCATCGTCGTGTCCACCTCGGGGTATAGCCGGTTGGTGAAGCCGGAGCAGTGCGCCACACCGATGGAGTGCGCGCCGGAGAGAGCCACGAGGTCGTCGACGTTCAGCCCCTTGCGGGTGAAGCTGTTGTTGAGATCCTCGATTCCAAAGAAAGGCGATGGCATGTTCGTGAAGACAGAGAAGGCTTTGGACACGTTGCCGTCACGCCGACCCGAGCGGACGTGGTAGGAGAAACCGGCAGATTTACTGACAGAGTCGCGTGCAGCGAAGGCGAGGACGTCGGCGCAGGAGACCGTCATAGGACACACGGCCTCGACGGCTGCCTTGATCTTGTCGACGGCCTCATACCCAGCCAGGGGAATGGCTGACTTTTCCGGCTGGGGGTTGGCGTTCGAGGAGTCCAGAAGGATGGAAGCATCACAACCCTAATGATATCAACGGCCAAAGCTGTTAGTTAACCGCAAAAACATTTAGAAAGTTAAACTGTAACTGTTAGACATTGTACAACTATTTTCAGTCATGTTAATAAATAGAGATTAAACCGTCTTGAAGCAATGGTATATTGGGATGTTCATAACCCAAAGTAAAATAAGAAAGAAAGGAAGAAGGAACTATTATTACAAGAATCAGAAGTTGATTACGTACATTGACAAAGCAATCGTGGAAGTGCAGGCGAATTAAGGCTGAGGCAATACTTGGGTTGGCGTCGGTCAAGTTGTAGACGACATTCTTGATTGTTTCCTCGGCTTTCGGGCACGACGAGCTGTAGAAATCGTACGGCAATTCTGCAGATGACATGGTGATGAGCGTAGCCTGGAAGGCTACCATGACAGCTGCACGCATGTCAGCTTCACCATCTTGCCCATCTTCCTGAAGTTCTTGGCTAAACAATAAGGGGTAGTATCAAATGGGTGGCAAATGTTCCTGAAAGAATGTATGCCGGCAGATGATGTGATGTGAAATGCAAGACATCAGATGTATTTATAGATACGTACGTACACGTCACAGATGCATGTAATGATCAATCAGTTTGGACATTACAATTAATATAAGGGATTTGAGGAATATTTGGAGGTCAATAATCACAAGAATATTAGCCAGTTGTTGTCTCTGAACATGGGGAGCAACACAGCCAATCGTTCAACGCTGTGTAGGCGTTGACATCAGTTGCATGCCTATCCTAGCACCGGTGAATTTCTATATATAATTTGACGGTTGTTCTAACTGAACTACTTGACCTATAACCACGTCGGTTGTGCTTTAATTATTGTTTTGTTTGTCGTAATCATTTGGGACTGAGTTGACTTGTTCTCTCGTTGTAATGCTAGCTAAAATACTAAAGAATACCCGCATAAATATGAATTAGCCGCTAAAATCTGAGTAAATTGCACCCACGGTCTTAATCTTGTCTTGCAGGTGAACATGGGTCGCACAAGTTGAAAATTGTGTTGTGCTAATCACACGACTTCACAAAAGCGTTCCTTGGAGATCAAAAACTGGCCACGCCCGACAATATCATGCTGACATGTTTCTTCTTCTTTTTAGCAAAAGAAACCCTTTGATGTGCACGGAATTTGATGTATTTATTTGGATGTATGTAACTAGTAATCAGTTTGGATATTTAAATAAAAAACAGGTGATTTGAGGAATATTTGGAGGTCAATGATTACAAGAATATTATCCAGTTTTTGTCCATGAACATGGGGAGCAACACAGCTAACCGTTCAACGCGGTGTTGGCATTGACATGCATTAGTTGCATGCCTGTCCTAGTATCGGTGGATTCAATAGAGAATTTGGTAGTTGTCTTAATTGAAGTATTAGCATTAACTACAATGCATGCATGTTTATTATTAATTACTGCTTTCTTTGTCCTAATAATTTGGAATGAAATTCACTATTTTTCATTGTCTCTGCATTTTGAAGTTTCTGTTGATGTTTCCTTATGTCATACTATAATGCTAGTTAAAAAACTTAAGAATACCCGCATCTCTAAAAATTAGTAGCTAAAATTTGAGTAAATTGCACCGACATTCATAAACCAAGTCTTGCAAGTGAACATGGGCCACAAAATAGTGTTGTTCTAAATTTCTAATCGCACAACTTCACAAAACGTTCATTAGAGATCACAAACAGCCAGCGCTGGACAATATTGTGCTGACATGTCTGTTTCTTCTTCTTTTTTTTTGTTGGGAAAAGACACCTTTGATGTGCAATGCATTGGATGTCTTTGGAAAGATGCATGTAATTATCAATCAATTTGGAAATTTAAACAAAATAAGGGTTCGAGGAATATCTGGAGGCCAATATTCACAAGAATATATTTTGTCCATGAACATGTGGAGCAACACAGCTAATCGCTCAAAAAGTGTGTAGGCGTACTAGTTGACATGCATTAGTTGCATGCCTGTCCTATAGTACCATTTGATTTCCATAGAGAATTTGATGGTTGTCTTAATTGAAGTATTTGACCTAACAACCTTGGTTGGCATGCATTAATTGCATGCATGTTTATTAGTACTACTAATTATTGGTTTGTTCCCCGTAATCATTTGGAATGGATTGTTTTTGTGTGTTACCGCTTCTAGCGGATTTTGAAGTATAGTATCTGTAAGGATGCTAATTGGAACACTTTATAACACATTTGTCTCTACAAATAACTTAGAAGTATGAGTGTTGACTTTCTGTGTAGTTCAACAAGTACTTTAGAAGTATGTGTGTGTTTGATACTTTGATTTTTATTTAGCTTGTATATAATCAAGTCTAAGGAAAATTACCCAGATAGTGCGGCAACCATGAAGTTAAGATCTTCCAACTCTTTCTTCAACCAAGTCGCGTGCATCATGGCTTTCTTGTTATTCCTTTATTTTCCTGCCTATTACTGACATGCCTAGCCTTATGGACAAATCCTATCACACGCTACATGGATGCATAGGTTTTTGCACCCAAAAAAAAAAATCTAATTGGCAATACGGGCCATGAGTTGTACATGTTACATGGTATCATACTTGTCACATGCTAGTCAAGTTTCCTCAGCGATGTAGGGCTCAAATTTCACCACATTCATTCATGTTTGCATTATCAGGCCCTTTGCTTATTTAGCTGGGAATGAAAATGCGACATTTATCTACCAAACATCATTTTGATGATCTGGGAATCATATACAAAAAATATTTTCTGTCGTGTGATGGCATAGCTTGAGGTATTAGAGGAGACTGACAAGCTCGTATTTGAAGTAGGGCGCGTGCTCCATTGACATGCACTCGAAGGCTAAACAGCCAAGTCCGTCTGGCTGAAAATCTCCAAGGCCCCATAGGTGACCAGTGGGCAGTGGCATCCAGACCTTTCTTCTCCTCTCCAGTGCTACTATAGGAGGCGATAAGGGAGGCGAAAGGAGGGCGACCGGCGTCGCTCCGGTCGGTGAGGCCGTTGGGCCGCTCCGTCCCCAGTGCCCCTCGGGGCCTTGGAGATGCAGCGGACCACGGTTCTCCCCCGACCGGTGGCTGTACTGTCCCTACGCTATGTAGGCTAGTTCTCCGGCCAAGTTCGCTATCATGGCACCGGCAGGCTTGGGTAGGAATAAGGTCCCTCCGGCTGCGGTACCGTTGCAGCGGTGAGTTCTCTGGCGTCGTTGTAGAGTCTGTGAGTGAGGGGGAGGTGTACAGGAGTTGCGCTTTTGAAGCGCCGCTCGTCTGCGGCTGCCATGCGTGGGGAAGCTATGGGCGGGCGCGAAGGCGAGCAGCTGCGGCAGTCATCGGTACGGGGCAGTGGCGCGTGGATCTGGCCGTCTCGGTGTGGACGAAGTGGTCAAATCCTCAGATCCGAGCCGATGCAAGCTCGGAGAGCGCCTCATGGAGGGAGGTTGCCTCCGGCCGCCGGGTCCTTACCGGATTTCATCCTGGTCTTTAGGCTGGGAGGCTATTGCGGCTCAATAAAGCCAGAGGGCGAGGGGCTTCATCGGCTCTGGTTTTCATGCTCCGCGTCGGTGGTTGTTCTCCAGCAGTTTCGACGGTAGAAGACACTGGCGCTGAGCATCTTCGGCTTGTATGGAGAAGATGATGGACCAACTTGTGATTTTGTTCCTTCCCGTTCCTTTTAGCTCGGCCTAGGCTGCAGGTATAGATAAAGGGTCCTGTGTAGCTCGGCCTAGGCTGCAACTTCCCGTTCCTTCTATGACCTTCTCTGCTGTAGTTTTGTGGTAGCAGCCGCACTGTTTGTATCCTCTATGTATGTTTGTATTTGTACGAGTTTATGTACTGCTTCCCTTGACGTATAAATACAGGTAGCGCATATACTTGCAGGTGTACGCTTTCAAAAAAGAAAATCTCCAAGGCCCCGCCCAGGCTCCGAGCTGCTGTCCGCGTGGCTGGCGTCAACGATGCCGTCGGTGTCTCTGTCTAATCCATGGCCTTCTTATCAGCGGCAGCCTACTTCAGGTATTGGGCTCAACAAAGAGAATTAGCTTCACTTCACGGATCAGACAGAGATGGCATGATTTGTTCTCCGAATGTGCTTAGACCATGGAGACGCCATGCAGGGAAAGATGTACGTGCACATATTGGATTCAGTAATTTAGCATATAACTTGACAGCGAACCATGAAAGTCTGAAACTCGTATTAATCCAAACTAAGCAAGGCGTCTGCTATTGCGTCTGCAATAGCGCTACCGCAGTAGCGTCTGCTATTGCTCAAATTTAATTTCATTACTTTTTGTTAATGATCTAGAAATATACACAATAATATAGTGTTTTTACAAATCCTCTACCCGGACATAGTGCCAGCAATATCGCCCGCTATCCGCATTCCGCTACGCAGACCCCAATCCGCTATATAAAACCATGGTAATATTGCATCGACATATTAGTAGAACTTTGTGGAAGCAGATGCTACAGATGCAAGCTTATTTTGAACTTATAGTATTTCGGTTTGCAGATAACCTACGTGTTGCTGCAGCATGAAAAGCAGCAACCCCTTGAAAGCTCAATCGAACTGCAAAATGTCTTTTCCCCCACATCGCCCTTATTCCCAGTGAATCGACGATCTAGTATTTCAATTCAGTTGTACGTACTTGCAAGAGGTCCACTGCTACACATGGTGACTTGAAACCAGTCTGCTATTTGGTTCCCAAGCCAAATCATTACATTCAGTAGATACATCTGATGTTTCTTTTAGATCTTGTCACTGCAGGATCTCACTGAACCAGGAAACTCATACTTTAAGAAGGGCACATCCATTCTTTCAGACTAGCAGTGACAAGCATAATTAGAGATTCAAGGGTTTGTAAATAGCGAGTGGATTGTAACCATGTTGAAAACCAACTGATAGAACTAACACATTGCTTTTAAAGCTGCTATTCAGAGCACGAACAAGGCGGTGTTGTAATCGATAACTTCTACTCGTACAAATGTTATATAGTATAAAATACAGAATTAGAAATGCATCGACTAAGTAAATAAACTGAAAAGGATGTGAGCATACAGATCAAAATCAGTCATAAGCATTAGCGAAAGGACCTTATTCAATCAAATGGGAACATGCCCAACGCTGGATTACTAGAACAATGCCAGTAAATTTGTTTCCTTTTCTTAGCCCTTCAGTTATAAGATGGTCATACACATGTCAAATAGATGAGAATTGCTTTTGCCGAGTTTAGTAAGATTCTACCGAGTTTAGTAACGTGTAGTACAATAGGTAAGCATACTTGCATGCAAATTAGGTGATACATTATCGCAAATGAACCATCGATACATAAAAATGATTAACTGTAAAACTGCAGACAGGGCACAATTGGCTACATCCATAGGAAGCAATGCTTGCAAGAAAAAATAACCATAGTGGCAAATTAAGCATGTTTCCATCAAACGAATCCCTGCAAAATATCACATTGTGCTGTGCCAAATTGTGACCAAATCAAATAAGGATAAGCAAAGATTATGCTGACACTCGACCGGCTCATACAGTTGGCGGAAACAATGACGGTGGGAAACTAGCGTAGAGTCAATTAGGCAAGATGGCTTTGCTAAACCCAGCAAACAGCTCGACGTGCAACGTCTTCAGGTCCACCGAGAAGAATCCAAACTTCAGCACTTCTTGTGATAGCTCCTCTTGTGAAGGTGTGGTGTAGAACCATTCAATAAGCAGGTATCCCCGGGCGACACCGATCAGAATCACACGCTTTAGGGGCAGTGGGATGACCTTCTCCGACTGCCATTGGTTATTTCTCAGAACGATATACGTGAGCGAATTTGAGTCGTCTTCACTGCACTCATCATCACATTCAGCGAGCATTCCAAGCGCTCCATCCTCTACCTCAACGATGACAAACTGGCTAGTCCATACTTGTTCAGGTGGGAGGTTGACAGCAGAGAACCCCATGGTGTGGGTGTCAAGCAAAAGCAATTTGTTCAGGAAATGTAGATGCCAACAGAAGCATCCCTGGACAAATTGACGAGATGACAGCCCACCCTGAGAGTTTTCAACTAAAGCAAGTGTAGCCTGAGCATTCCATTGGTCGTATGTACGAACATGCCATTGTCCATTCAAAGAGGAGAAGACGAGGAGCAGCAGATGCATTCTGCATTGCACCAGGCACATAACTCTGAACGACAAAGGTTCCTCCTCATCATCGCCGGGAGCAAGGAAAGTCTCCAGACCGAGGAGGTCCGGGCAACGGACCATTGCTTTGAGGTCGTCGGGGACGGCGGGCAGCAGCGAAAATATTCAATAGAACACCTGCACCCCGGCCCGCTTATCCTATGCGTCCATATCCTTAGGGATCTGTGCCAGCCGTTCCCGTAAGAATCTCCTGCCACGGTTATCTCCTTCGTGTTATTAGTGGGACGGGACCATGACCTACCCTAGGGTACTGTACAACGAGATAAGGACAGATACTACCGGACAGTCCCGCTGCACGGCCCGTGACTCTGGTCCATATGTGTTCCCTTTTGCAGTAGCCATCCCCAGGAGCATGCTTGGCTTGGCGGCAGGAGAGGCGGATTCATCTGAGATAGAACATGAACAGTACCTAAATCTGAGCAGAGGCGCGAGTGGCTGGGACAAGAGGAGGCGCGCATCCAGCCGCGTTTCTGGGCCGGCGGCACCGGCACGAGTTTC